>OZ010583.1:96880960-96920960 GCA_963932145.1 Acanthosepion lycidas
AAGGAAGAAAGGGAAAAGGAAAAAAATGGCGACGATTTCCGATTCGTTGCCATACATTAAAAAAAAAAAACCCAGACAGTTTGTCCCTCTTTATTTGCATTCATACTTTTCCGTTGTCGATTTATGCAACTGAAAAAAACTCGTATTTATGTGAATGTCACTCCTTAAAAATGTTATTTAATTTCTTTCTTTAAAATTTCTTTCCACACCCGCACTTTAGCCTCTTTCTTTTCTTCATCATTCTTTACACCTCTCTCTATATTTTTCATACATTTCCTCTCACCCTTTTTTCTCACTCATACATGTACACTATCACGGATTTCTTTTTAAACCCGGAGATATATTTTTTGTTTACTTTTTGAATTTGTAGGTCTAATGAATTGGGTCGTGATTAGGATCCCAGTATAATAAATTATAAACATGAGCCTCTAATATATTATATTCTTTTTCGATCATATACATCTATCTATCTATCTATCTATCTCTCTCTCTCTCTCTCTATATATATATATATATATATATATATATATATATATATATATATATACAGTGCAACCAGGATGTAAGAGAGTTGTCGGGACTGGAGAATAAGTCTCTAATATCCGGGTTTCTCTTATATCCGGGTTAAACTGTGTATATATATATATATATATATATATATATATATATATATATATATATATATATAACCCGAATGAAGTTTGATAGGTTTAAGGTTTAAAGGAATCTTACAGTGCTCAATGTTTTGAAACAGAGTTATAATTATATATTCGTGAATATAAATATTATTCAGCGTCAATAACACGACTCGAAGTTTCGTGAAGTTTATGCAATCTTACACACACACACACACACACACACACACACACATACATATATATATATATATATATATATATATATATATATAAAATTAATTTTACAAGCATTGGGAGAGTGTTCCTCAAGCCAAAACATTATCCGCAAACCCTCTATGGTAGATGACACTGTGTTGCTATGTAGACTAGTTTACATTTGTCTTTCGTGTACATCTGTGGCTAGTCTGTCTTTAATGCTTAACGTGGCAGGATATTCATATAGGCAGCAAGAAGATATGCTTTTTACATATGGACGGACGAATTGTAATCAGATCGCGTTTCCAGACCGAAGGTAGTCGAGTCATTTAACGTTTGCTGCTGTTTATCTTCGCATAGCATTATTGACAGAAAGAATCCGTGGCACCACAAACTATGGATCGAGTTCGGCCGATTGTACTTTTAACAGTGTTTACTCTAAACTTTAAATATAATAACTCAAAAACGAACTGGAATGAAAGGAAGATGTAGAAATTAATTTCTTCGTAGAACATCTAGAATTAATTTCTTCGTAGAACTTCTAGAATGTTTAATGAAATATCTCTGGATGAAAAAGCAATTTTATTGAAGTGTCATTAACAGTAATCCTTTCGTTGTATACATTGATAAATGTTATCTACCAGTCGTAGATGAAGTTGTTGACTTTTCAATGAACAACTCTTCGAAATTATTCTGTCAATAATGCTTCAGTTCATATCGGTCTTCTAATACATCTTCAATACAATTCTGTACCAAATTTATTGGCACTGTCGATGTATTGAAATTTAGAAATAAAAGGATTGTCAGTAATCAGATTTAAATCACCGGCTTCTCTCAACAAAAATTTATGGACCAAACAGGCGAAGTATATATATATATATATATATATATATATATATATATATATTATAAGTTAATAGACTTAAAATATGGTTTTTCGCTACACAGTTCCAACCATGTTTCAAAAATGGAAGCTAAAAGCCCCGAATTTAATGTTGTACTTATATACATATATATATATATATATATATATATATATATATATATATATATATATATATATATATATATACACTTTATACGTTATTATTTAGATAGTGTTTATCAAATAAATGCTCTGTTTTTAATTAAATAGTATTAATTACAATTTACCGGCCTGAAAATATGCGTTCTCCGACAGGAATGGAACCTGTAATTCTATACGGAAACAGTAATTTGGCCTGGCGTGCTTCGCCATTCAGCTACATAGTAGAGCCTGGTTATCAAACTACGAATAAATGTTTATAAACACAATTATTTATGATATTTTATGATCGATCATTTCTGCTCACGAAACGTATCTTAACGTAAACAATGACAACATATTAGGAAATGGATTAATTCCAAAAATTATTTAATACATTTTCTATTAATCGTTATATTTATAAATATAATTTATTTAAATAAACGCTCTCTTTTTAATTAAAGAGTAGTAATTAAATATATATATATATATATATATATATATATATAGGAGGCACAGTGTAGTAATGGATAGCGTCTCGGATTGAGGAATCGAATTCCAGTCAAATCCATTATATTTACTTACGTGCTAATACCCTTAGGAATGGTATGAATCTTCTTCTTCTCGCCAGCTATGGATAAATAGCAGAACAGAACGGGTTCTATAGCCATGGATGTCAACTGGTCCGCCGCAGAAAGAAATAGCAGAATCTGTATCGTCTGTCATGTAGCTGTGAAGTTTATACTTGGCGAAACCAAAGAATGTAGTTCGTCCGAACACTTTCATTGGAAGTAGCAGTGAGAGATTCGCCACATCTAGAGAGAGAGAGAAAGAGATCTTTCCCAACAATGGTTCAGAGACGCTTTTGTACTCTATCAAGACTAGAAAATGAGGACTGGAAGGACCTGCCTAAATATGGCAACAATACTGCATTTTCGGCCAGTTCTGACTCTTAGAAAGGTAGATGATAGCATAAGGAGTCAGGAACTTCCTGGTACAGGGAGCCGATGATTTCACCTGCATCTTCAGCGATGAATCGTATATAAGAATTCCCTTGAGATCGGGTGAGAGTTTACTCAAGATTACTCAAGATTTGTTCGTAGTAATTGATTCTATAGTAGTAGCTACAGTTCTATAGGTTCTATAGGCTTGGATGGCAGCTGGTCTACAGCAGAAAGAAATGGCATCGAAAGATACATGATCGCCTATCATGTATCACGCATTGCCCATAACTGATATATTGCATCTACTGCATCTATGCAACTATGAAACATTAAAGTAAACATAAGTGAAGTGAAAAACAAATTTATTATCAAATCTATTTATATCTTCGACATTGAGCATTCTGTCCAAGCTATTAGGTTGGTGCAAAAATAATGTCGTTTTCTCACATATGTTACTATGTGAGAAAACGACATTATTTTTGCACCAACCTAATAGCTTGCCTTAAATAACATTAAATAACTACTGAAAAACCAGCAAATTTGACTTCGAAAAGAGTCTTATAAATTACTACTCTCTCTCTCTCTTTCTCTGTCTAGTTATCTCTGTACATTATATATATATATATATATATATATATATATATATATATATATATATATATATATATATATATATATATGTGTGTGTGTGTGTGTGTGTTATTTTAGTGGATGCTCATGTTTGGGCAGATTCCCCACTTGTTTAGAATATTTACTTATAATCGTCCATACGCCTGAATATTCAAGGAAAAAAAATGGTTTCTTTAACAAGATTTCTCCAACATTCAGGCCGGTAGACGAAAATAAAATAAATATACTATTTAATAAATAAATAGAGGGAGCGTCTTCTTTATTCACTCAAATAATGTTTAAATTGATAAAATCTCTCGGATTAATAAATAATAAAAAACCATTACATCATTTCTAGATTCATGACTTGTCCATGTGAACTCAACTAGAAATCAGTTTCTCATTCCGAGTCACTACCGATTATATCACCTGTACATCCCCATCCGATGTGTGAACTCCACCGAACAATCAACCTAATGACCGACATAACAAAACTCATCATTCGAATTCTAATGAATAATGCGCGGAGAATCAGGCCAGAGATAGGACAAGAACAGTGCGGGTTCATCAAAGAGACCGGAACAAGGAACATGATATTTATGGTCAGAATGTTATCAGAAAGAGCAATACAAATGCAGAAGGACGTGTACCTATATTTTATAGAATACATAATGGCGTTTGACAAAGTATGCCACTAAGTTCTATTAGAGAAGCTGAGCAACATTGAGATATTCGGGAAAGACATTAGAATAATTAGAAATACTAAACTCAGACAGGTACAGAGTTTAAATATCTGGGAATTGTTTTAACAAAGGATGGAAATTGTGACACTGAGATCAATAGGATCAAGACCTTATATCGTTAGTAAAACCCCATTAAAACAGGAACCAAACTAAATCATGCAACAACGTATTCTGATTGGCTAGAAAATATTAAAAAATATAAATTACGTGCTTTCAAATCCGTCCGGATTGTGCTGACCTAGTTTGTGACCCGAACGCAAACACTATTGCGCCAAATCAATCTGGAGTCTACCGCGTGACACATGTTTTGTATATAAACGACACTTTAACCAAAAACCTCTAGTGAGTTGGGCAAACTGTGTGTAACTTATTCTTTTTGAGTAATTTCATGATTACTTATCATCTCTCAGTTGCGTCTCTGTCTTTGGGCAAAGTGCGCTCAGGGGCTTCTCTCTGTCAAAGGTCAGAGGGGTAAATGAGGAAAATAATACTGAAAGGTACCCAGCCCTGGGGAACAGCTTGCCTGATGCTGCGCCCTCCCCCATTGCACCAGAGGAAGCGATCGGTTGCGGGGGCCGAGGGAAATTTTTTTCCGGTCCCGGGTGTATGCGCTCGGGTCCCCACCTAAAAATAGGCCTTGTGTCACATCCCATCCTAGTGGTGGAGGGACAGAGTAAATACCGCGAGGTGGGAAAATTCTAACTAGATTACACGTGTCGTCATTTTCATATTCAGAGTAAATGTTAAAATTGCTTTTAACATCAAAAGCAGTCTGTAATATATTTTTCAACTCAAGCAAACTAGTTTATAACAAGCAAACCAAGAGACAAATACCTAATAAAAGGAAAAAAATCTTAGTAAAACAGAAAATATTTTACAAACTCGAACACACTAAATTTGATATAAACACCATAATATCCTGATATACTTCTTTATTTTCGTACACATATCTCAACAACATAAAATCGTTCTAACCAAAACTTAGTTACACTCCAATTCAAACATAAAAAGACATCTGAACAATTTAAAAAACTATTCACCATATGTTTGTACGTTATTATTGTTTTTGTTAAAGTCCGGTTCCTTGTACCAATGGTGATAGTCCAAGTTAGAACCAACAAAGAAGAACTCGAACACGGATATGGAATAACACAGATATATTACAAACAGGAATATATACAGAGAGGTAGCAAGCGTTAGTACGAACACTCACGTTCAGTAGTAATTGTCTGAACACGACTCTGTTTCGGACTGCCTCTGTACTCGACTGACTGACTCCTGACGGACCTCACTCCAGACTTCAGACTGAACGGTATTTAGTCACCCCACCCGACGAGGGCATCATGTGACAAAAGCCCGGTTTAACGTGGGATCTCCGAGCCCGTGGGCTCGGCCGAGAATATGCCATTTGAACCCGTATAAACGGGTTCAGGGTCGGTTTACCTCCCCGAAAGAGACTCCGCTCTTCGGCGTAGCCTCGTTCGGGTTCCTCCCCGCCCGAAGGCAAGAGTTCAACCGATCAGCCGGTCAGCCGGTCGCCCGACTTCGGGCTGAACTCTCTGCTTCCTCTTGAGGCGCAGTATTTATTACGTATGACATAGTCCATTTTGTTATTATGGGTAAGGTCCCATAACAGTTATATAAATATTTTTATTCATTGTTGAGCCAATAATTTAATATTGACCTTTATATTTTCTTGTTATTAATTTATTTTGTTACATTTAGAATAATATAAAGGCGTATGGGTTAACACACACCTTCTTCCCCCTCCAGATCTGGAGACATATTGGAATGGCCAAATAGGCACTCCAAGAGCTAAACAATGTATTACGATACAGATTATTGGAAACAAAGAAATGTGTACTGAACTGTATTACGATATATGTCCTTGTTTATGGCAGAGATTGTTGGGCAATCCCACTCAAAGATAGTTTATAATTCCATTGCTTCTGTTGAAGAATGATACACACGGCTGCTACGATTAATCTATGATAATATTTCAAAATAGATGCCCCCATAAGAAAATATAATGCAATTCCCGAATAGTAGTCGTTATAAGGAAACCATTATGCAGGCCATTATTTAATATACTAATTAGATCTGATGATTGGAGTCGTACACAGCGATCTAATATCAGCTTTCTTGAAAACCGGAAGTGAATATCTACGGTGCATGTTAAAGGTTTCCGTGAGGATCTCCAGGCAGACATCGTAACTCATTTAAAACGACCGGTAACAGCTAATGTATTGTTTGGTGACTCTCCTTAAAGATCATACCGGGAAGTTTGTTTTTGTTTTGTTTTTTTTCAAAATTTTCGGTAACGTTTTTTGGCGATGGGCTACTCTGAACATCATATCATCTGAAACGAAAACTCCGTGAGCTTTGTGATGCACGTGTTACTGAAAAAAAACACCAAAAAAAAAAAACACTAATAAAAAACAAGTCTTCTGTCTTCAGCATCTGTAGTACTCTGAGTATTTCAGTAGCACTGATTCGGGCAGTTTGCTCAATATTTCAAAAATAGTAATGATCAGAGAACCGTTCCAATAAAACATTGCAAAATATTGTGTAATATTAGAAGACAGAGAGCACGAGGTTTATTGATAAATGAACTCAGCTGAACGGTAAAATCCAACCACAAGTTTCCGATAGGGTCAGTAATTCTCAACATGGTGTTGACATAGAAATCAATACAGTATCAGACCCACTACATATACATACATTCATATATATATATGCATACATACGTATATATATATATATATATATATATATATATATATATATATATATATATATATATATATATATAAGTGCGCAGGTATGCAGAAAATAGAAAAGGAACACGTTGGGTGCATAATCCGGAATTCCTTAGTATTTTTGTTTTTATTTTTAAGAAGACAGTGCTCGATACAGAAGTAGAGTTTATATTATATTTTTTGTTTAAAAATATGATTCCTTCGCTACATAAGAGTTCTCATGTTTTAAAAACGAGAGTCGAAACCATCCAAATAATTATTAAAATTAAGTTGAATTAAGGTGTTTAGTCCGTTTAATCTTCAAGCGAAATTTTATGAATAAGCTATCTCTTGGTTTACGTGTGTTTTTAAACATGGTTCGTTATAACATTCGTTATTGTGCGAGTGGCTAGGCGAATCATCTTGGTTAAGTGGTCAGAGAGTTAATTCTTATCTATAGATTCATCATCTTCTGAGAGGTTTTGCTCTGGTTGGGTAGGGTATCCATTTCAAGGCCCATGTTGGCGGTCATCCTCTAGTTAGTTCACAGCGAGGGATATTTTTATGGCGCGTCTACAATTCTACGTTTATGTGTCGTCAAAAAACAAATCGAAATTCAGTGCAATACGATTCGTATATAAAACAGCCACTTGAATAAACAAATAAATAAAGAGATAATCAGATAGATAATAATAAAACAAAATCCTCCCGACACATAATGACGAGAATTTTAACAATATGTTAAAAACAAAATAAAACAAATTCTTAGTAAAAAAGAAAAGAAGTTATGAACATCCAGAAGGAGGTTTACACAGGAACGGTCCCTTTTTAATGTTTAGAATTTAATGTAATTAAAAAAAATTCCGCTTATAAACTTGCCTTGATAAAGTCGGATTGGCGAAACGCGTCCAAAATTGTCTTCTTTAATTTTTTCTCTCTATCTATCTATCTATCTATCTATATATATATATATATATATATATATATATATATATGTGTGTGTGTGTGTGTGTGTGTGTGTGTGTGTGTGCGTATGAGTGTGTCTGTTACAATGAATCATTCATACAAAAAGTAGATTAGTGAAGTCAATGATATAAAATGGTGAAGTCCATTCGGTAACAAATTTTAAAGGGGCATTAACTTACAAATCGCTCGGTGAATGGTATCACTGTTCTTTTTAAAAATTATAAGCTGTATAATGTATTTCCTTAATACGCAAGTACTTTCGACTGTACGTCCAGTCATCATTAGACATGAATTTATTTTGTGTATGGTAAAATTTAGATAGCATCCGAGACGAAAAAATATAATGCGGATCGAAATATGTTTTTTTTTTTAAAATGTGTTATTGATAACGGATAAAAAAAACTTTTGGAGCGTGCAGGCGCAAAGCTAACGTTAAATTCTTTTAAAAATGTAAGAGAGTGCGTTTTGTTTTTACTAATATGTCAACTTTAGAAATGTTTTTGTTGTAGCAGCTTATATTCATATTTCCATTCACACCATATATTTGACATATATATATATATATATATATATATATATATATATATATATATATATATATATATATATATATATATAATTAATGGCCAGTGTTTTAGAACAGGAAACAGTAGTATTAAAAAGTGCTCAATACACATATGAAAAGATAAATATTTAACATGTAAAGCACGGTTTCAACATTTCGGTACTTTAGGCGATTTCGATCGATTGATTTCCTAACGGTATACTTTTAAAAAAAAAACCCAAACATTTATAAACGCATTATTTCTTTTTTAAATATATGATCGTGAGGTGTGGTAGAAGGTGAGGGGGAGGAGAAAAATCAAATATATTGGAAATGTGTCGGTGAGGAATGAAAATATATGCGTTTATATGAAGTGGGGTGTATATATCGTTTCCCTCTCACCCTCTCTTTTTCTCTCTCTCCCCATATATATATATATATATATATATATATATATATGTGTGTGTGTGTGTGTGTGTGTGTGTGTATATAAGCTGTCTGCGTGCAATCTGTGGAGTTAACCTCCAAGATAGGACATCTAAAGTAGACCTGTTTAACAGGTGTAATATTGGAGGAATCGAGACTTTTCTCATACAGACTCAGTTACGATGAACTGATCATGTCTTGAGAATTCTAATGACAGGATAGCCAAGATCCTAATGTACAGCCAGTTAGATCAAGGCTATAGGAATGTAGGAGGCCCATGCTTAAGATAAAAAGACAAGCTGAAAAGCAACTTGTCAGCTGTCAATATACTTCATAACACCCTTGGGCGCTTAGACTTGGAGCGGGTAGAATGGAGTTCAACGTGTTTTTGTGGATGCAGCAGTTTTCAAGCGAGAGCAAGATCTAAAAGGTCAGTCAATCTAACAGTGATCTCATCTCAATCCTCGCTCTTGTTCCATATGTGGCGTACTTTGTAAATCGTTAGCGGGTCTTAAGTGCGACTTAAGATTATCGCACAAAATTTCATAACAGAATCAATTAAGCTCTCAGATCCTCATACGTCGAAACCGACGGGAGAGTCCATTATATATATATATATATATATATATATATATATATATATATATATATATGATTTATTCGAAAATTATCAAAAGGTATGTTACAAAATCATTACAAAAATATCCATTTTTTTTCATTTTTTTAGTGGTTTTATAACATGTCATAATTTTCAAATAATTGTATTGAGCATTCTTTTAAAATAGTATTTTTTTTTTTGTTTTGGAATTTATTCCGTATACACCAATTCTGTTCTTGGGTATATATATATATATATATATATATATATATATATATATATATATATATATATATATATATGATTATGGATGAGGGAATAATCTGCTGACCCGCATATTTTACGTGATTAGACTATAAATGCCAGCTGTGACGGCACAAATGTCGATTCCTGATCAGTACCGATTGACTTGACGAAACCCGAAACCAAAAAAGAATAATAAAAAATAGTGTATCACTAAAACAATCAGTACAATATGTGTTTTGAAATTAAATTCAGTCAGGTTAAGCAATTTCAATATAGCGTAATAACACATGACAGTGTGTTATTACGCTATCCTGTAACGCAGAAACACAACGACGCCTACAAGTAGCGAAAAACAAGTGTTCGGAAACACTTTTGCAATATCGAATCAAATAGATGAACAATTCCTAACAGATAAAAAAGAGACTTAAAACTACATAGATGTACTTCTACGTACGAATTCTGGCAATAACAAGGACGGAAGATGTGAACAACGTCGCCTTTGTGAGGCAATAGAATCAAAGATATGACTACATAGAATCAGAAAGATATATTTGACGGAAAATGAAGAAATGTCAGGATAATGTACCACCTACTGTAAGCAAGTGAAACTGGAGTAAATCTTCACCTAATACCTTACTTGTGTGCAAGCTTAGGTAACAAAAATTAATTCGAGTGGCGGTATAAGCCTAACTTTTTTTCCAGTACTGTGCATCTGAATTTTCTTGGAAGAATCGAAAGAAGAATCTTCAATATTATCGGACGTGACATGGCATCTCGGTTTTAGTCAGTCCCAACTTAGATTACCTCTGTCTGTTCTCTAAATACTTTCATGACAATTGTTGTGATAAACATTTCTTCTTACCTGGACTTTATGAATTTGATCGTAGTACTAGATTGGCTGTTAGGTCTCTTTTTGTTGAAAATGCTAGATCTAACCGTATGTCATCTGCAAATGGATTTTCTCTGCCGCACTTCTCGCTTTTGGGTCTCTCTTCCAATTTCTGGCATTCGTATGAATGCAAACCTTACCTTCTGTTGCCTGTCTCTTCAAATATTTTTCTTTTCTTTTAGTTCTTCAACTCTCAGTTATCATTTGCATTTTTGTGGCTTCATCGCTTTGCTTTGAGTGAAGTGATTAAAAGAATAACTCCTCCCATCTGGACTTTTGCCATGCTCTGCATAATGAAGATCTATAATTTAAAGATATCTCGCGAATAATAAAATCCTTTTCTTTGCTAGGTATAAAATTCTTTAAAAATCAATAACGTTCATAATTCACTTTTCAACGATTGTTACTCATACTTGAAAATCAATATTTACCCGGATCGATCATTTTCCTTATCGTCGATAATATCCCCAACCAACCAACACCAGAAAAATTATATCGGTTAAAACGTAACGCAAACTCAGTTTCATAATTATTTCATATTGCGAAGAATAACGAACTCATAACGAATAAATATCGTTCGGAACTTCATGTCAGTCGTTTCAGAAAATTAATATTCTTTGTGTTTTATTGAATTTAGAAATATATTAGGTTCTTTTAAACTCATTTACGTATCAATATTATTGAACGATAATTTCTTTTTTGTTTCGGAAGCCTATACACCTTCGAAAATCGATGTTCAAGCGAGATTGACATTTTAAAATTAATTTTTATCTTAGTATTTATAAAAAGATATTCTTGGGAAACAAAATAAGAAAATTGTATTATGTAAAAATCAGCTATCGCTTTGAAAATTCATATTAAACTATTTTATCAGTCAATATTCGTCAGAAAATACGTGAAAGAAAATTATAAAGAATGTTTTTCGTCTCCAAACACAATAGCTTTATGCTCAAAGACTCGGTCTTCAACACAAATCTATTTTATTGGATAAATTCTAGTCATATGCAAAGTGATATAGATTGGGCTGCCATTTTAAACAAAATAAGTGAAAATATTTGTAAAAAGAAAAAATCTAATTAGCTTAAAACCGACACAAAGGTATTCCAGATTGGATTCGAACAAGTAAAAGGGACCCAGTGTTACTAAATTTTTAGTTGATTTGTTCTCTAATTAGTCAGCTCAAAGTATTTTCAGTGTAACTCCAAGTTTCCCAAGTAGCGAAGTGAAAATCTTCATAATTCTGTGCTTTCAATTGTAGTTCTATCTGATAACCTTATCTACAAGAATTGTCTGAAGATTATTGTATGATACACAGAACACACACGCGGATACACACAGACACACACGCATATATATATATATATATATATATATATATATATATATATATATATATATATATATATATATATATATATAAAAGAAAAGAAGATACAAGTGGATAACCTATTCTTAGCTGACGTGTTTCGTTCTTAGAGGGACTTCATTAAAGCATATGTAGGATTTATTGTGTTTATAAAAAAGCGAGGATGTCGTTTGTTTATCAAAGCTTTTAAAAAGACGATGTCATTGGTTTATCAATGCTTTAAAAATGTCATTGTTTTATCAAAGCTTTTAAAAAGACGATGTCATTGGTTTATCAAGGCTTTTAAAAAGTCATTGGTTTATCAAAGCTTTTAAAAAGACGATGTCATTGGTTTATCAAGGCTTTTAAATAGATGATGTCATTGGTTTATCAAGGCTTTTAAAAAGTCATTGGTTTATCAAACCTTTTAAAAATTTTATACACAAAAGCGAGGATGTCATTGGTTTTTCAAGGATTTTAAATTTGAGAACGTTCATGAATCTTCATCAAGCGGTTGAAACATCAGTCAACACATGTGGAGGACACAAATTGTCATAATTAAAATTCTAGCACAAAATAAGCGAATAATATTCAGTATATTTCTTTAAATTGTTATTATTACGTTGGTGCAAAAATAATGACGTTTTTGACGTTAAAAAATATGTCAAAAAACGTCATTATTTCTGCAACAATCTAATAGATTGTTATGGCATGAGATATGTATTGAACAGATATGGTCAAAACGCAAGGGCTAAGAATAGATTTTCCCCTTGTCTCTTTTCATTCATTTTTTTCCTTTAAAGATCCACTCTAGCTGAAAATAATTTCCACAAGGACCTACACACTCACACACGAAGAAGAGAAGAGAGGTGCCGTAAGCGTTTTTGGTTGTAATGTGGATTTATTCAGAAAAAATATTATGCTTTGTTTTACATAATTTTACTACACGGGTTGCGGAGATTTCCACATATTATTAAAAATAATTAATTTTTTCTTTTGTTTTTGAATGTTAGAATACTTAACATTGAAAAACAAAAGAAAAAATTAATTATTTTTAATAATATGTGGAAATCTCCGCTTTTACCTGAAGACCGTCGCGAGACCAGAAACCAGTGTTCCAGAATATTCCAGAAAGCCTCATACAATATAAAAACAGCTTGAAATAGCCACTCAGAACCACTTTACGCAACTATTATTGTCCTCTTAATAGCAGGCAAGTCTACGAGAGAAATTGCAGAAATTGCTATAACCCCACAATCAACTGTCTCTCAAATGCTTAGGGGACATAATGATGACACTCCTGCTCCAAGGAAGGAAACAAGGGGACGAAAGAAAAAGATTGATGATAAAATTGGCACAGTAATCAAGAGAAAAGTTGCGAAAAATAGGACTATATCTAGCCAAGAAATTGCTGCCAGTCTAAACGAAGAGCAAGGTGTTAGTCTTGCCTCTTCAACAGTCCGTCAGAACACGGTTACAAATCTTGCTAGAACACGGTTTCAAATCTTGTTAGAACAAGGCTAGAAATCTTGTACACGAAGGTTTAAGCCGCTAATAAGCAAAGCCAACAAAGGCAAGAGACTTGAATGGGCTCACTGTTACAAAAAGTTCACCGTAGAAGACTAGAAGAATGTGCTCTTCTCCGATGAAACGAAAGTTGAGCTAAATTCAAAGGATAAGGTGAGCCAGTTTTATCGAAAAGCACTGTATATAAAAATCAGCTATTTCATATCAACATAATATGATAAACGTATGTGTTTCAGTAGTCATGTTTTTCTTGTTTTGGTTTTAACAACGTTTGAAAGGCACTATTTCGAAAAGATCAGTTCCTGGTTTGAAGCTGCCTCTCCAACAGATAAAGAGGACCACGCAGATTTGAACCCTATGGAAAAGCAGTGTCTATTTAAGTTTCATCAAATTCCAAGCCGGTAGTGGTCAGTTTTAGTCTCTAAAAAAATCATCTGCACAAATATCCCCTTAATTCGACGTTTATTGTAATGAGAAAATGAGTCCATTAATTTCTTAAATACCTACTTATCTACGATAACTGTTACTTCGGCACGCCCTATAAACAAGCTATACCTAATGCCACAACTCTACTCAGGAACGAGTATTAATTACATTTATAGATTTATTTATTTATTTATGAATCATTTAATTCTTATTTTCATGATAACTCAATGCCAATTCGAGGCGATGGGGGCAGCACATGATCTGCAGACGTAACTAAGATTTCCTAAGGGGTTAATATTATTCAGGCTTCATTGCAATTCTTCTCACTCCTATACTAGCTCCCAAGCAAGGCAAGTGATCTCTGTCACATTATTTATGGAATTTAAATTTAATTGTCTAAATCCAAGACTGGTTACCAACCAATGTAACTTAGCCCAGTCTGGTCTTTTTGGTATTTGAAGTTTAGTATTGTTCTTCTAGGATTTCTGTCAAACCTACAACGAAAGACAAGATTGTGCTTCTTTTTACAATGGTTTTAATTAAGAGTTTTTTTCGGGTCTGGCTAACAGACAAGCAAGAAAGCCTAGAATTTCCTATTATTTATAAGGGTTTCAATTTAGTGTCCTTGTTCTCTTAGAATGTCTGCCGACCAAAACGAAACAGTTCTATTATATTGGAGATTTCGACATTGGTTTCCAACCAATAAAAGACAGTCTAGTCTGTCCAATTATTTACAGAATTTAAACATTATCTTCTAAATCTTGTCTATCTGCCAACGGAAGGAAAACATTCTGGTTTGCTTTCTTATTTTCAGGGTTTTCCTTCACTTAGACTAGCTGCCAAACACATCATGAAACTCCTGTTTCCCCTCCTGTTTTCAAGTGTTTTAATTGGAACTTGTTCTTCTACTAGACTGTCGGATAAACTAGGCAAAAGAGTGCAGTCTGAGATATACAGCGGTTACAATTAACCATCTTCTTTCTCCTACACTGGCTGTCAGCCAAGGTAAGAGGGCTCAGTCTGTCATCTTATTTATAGAGGTTTGAATTAAGTTACATTTCATCTAGACTGATTGTCACCCATAGCAAGAGAGCCCCATACACCATATTGCTTACATGGTAAAATGAAAAGTTATTCTTTTGAACTGGTGTCTCCAGGCCAGTAGAGCCGAGACTACCCAAACTTTAATGGTAATCCGAATTTGGAACCAAAAGGCAATTTCACATTGCGCTACGATAAGCATTGTATATTTATAATTTTTTGGAATTCGTACGTCTGATGAATTGGACCAGGATAAGGATTCCAGTGTAATAAATTATAGCCGTGAAATATTAGTGTTTGAGGCTTTTATATCTTATTCTTGCCCTGTCCTAGAGATTGAGCTCTACCTGGATTCTATCCCCTTGGAAATTTACACGCACACACACACACACACACACACATATATATATATATATATATACATATATATATATATATATATATATATATATATATATATATATATGTGTGTGTCTGTGTGTGTGTGTGTGTGTGTGTATGTGTGTGTAACTTCTGATTGTTGCTTCTTGTCGTAGTAGAGGAATTTGCGTGGTACTATGATTCTGAGACTGATGCAATCAGGAGGTCTAAACTAGGCGGTAAGGTCAAACACAAGAACTTAACAACCAATTTCAAATGCTTCCACGGCTACGCATGTCGGACATGCTGCAACATCCTTGAAAGTTGAAGTCCACCGTAAAGAAATTCCCGCCATCGGCACTTTCTTCTACTCTTTGTTTTTTCACCTCCAAATAAATCTAGTGAAGATAGGCAATAGGTGACGGGAGCAGGTTTTGCTGAAACCTGAAGCTTCTAGTTTTGAACCTGCACGTTTGCAGCGAATGTATTATGGCCGCACTCTTAAGGCCCAGTGAATATTTGGAGACAGGTCCTGCATTCATATCTTGGCAGGCCTTTTTAGGAATACTTTTGACTACCTCAATCGAGGAAGTTCCCAGAAAACGTAGACTAAATATGAGAAGTCGCTACAATTTCCCGACTGTAAAACCACACCTGGCAGCCACCCATCATGTGTTTGAAATAATAAGTCAATACTACCAATAAGATCTTTGGAACATGGAATGTTAGAACTTTTCTCGACATTGACAACATCGACAGACAAGAAAGACACACAGCACTAGTCTGAAAGGAACTGGCTTGTCTCAATGTGGACATCATAGTCTTGAGTGAACACGGTTTCAAGAAGAATCGAAGAAACAGGTTCTGGTTATACATTCTTTTAGAAAGGTAAAGCCGAAAGAGAGAGAATACAATGAATCGGTTTGGCTAGCAAAATCTGCATCTTACGTGACCATCACTTAACACCAACTGCCATCAATGAACGTCTTATGACTCTTTGTTTCCTAAAGAGAACTCATATGTCTATTTATGCTCCCACTCATGATGCTGATGAAGAAGAAAAGAATCGGTGTTAACAACAACAACTAAGTAATATCATAGTCAATATATCACCGAAAGATAAACACTTATTACTATGACATTTTCAATGCAAGAATAGCAAAAGATAATCGCTTATGAGGAAATATCATCGGTAAAGAATGCGTCGGGAATTGGCACTCCAATGGATATTTGCTATTAAGTCTATGCATGAAACACAATTTATTCATCATAAATACACAGTTCCGATTTCCTACTCGCTTCAAGAACACATGGATGCACCCACGGTGCAAATATTGGTATCTGATAAATTATGCCATCATGCGGTAACAAGACAAAAGGTCCGTCCTCGTCACTAAGGTGACTGCAGTGCAGATCATCGCCTTGTCACCGCACTCATGAGAACCGCCATGCGTACAAGAACAAAAATGCAATAACAACCACACACTCTTGTAGTAAAGGTGTTATCTAAAATCTCCAAAACTCTGACACGGTAACCATATTTGAAGTCATTATAAGTCTAGGAATGAGTTCTAATCTCTTGATGAATAATGGAAAACCATTCGTGATATAGTCAGAGAAAGGGCATATAATGTCATCAGCTTCAGCGAAGCAAGAGTTAGGATTGGTGTGATGAGAACACTATTGAAATAAACAACTTGATCGAAGCAAAAAAAGAATGCTCATCTGTTTCATGAAGACCGAAGATCCAGTCCGAAAAAGAAGCATTTCCAGTAGCTAAAACAGGATTGTCAAAAAAACAAAAAACAAAAAAAACAAAAAACAAACAAATTATGAGAACTGTAGAACATTTGGTGCCAACAAAATGCAGTCGAATTTCAGGTCTATACAGATGCACATGATCTCAGAAATTTCTATGCTTGATAGAAACAGCTATACGAAGATGAACGGATCCCTTCTAACAGCTGACAATACACACATAATGATCGATCCACAAGCCGTACTCCTTTGCTGGAATGAAATCTTTTCTACTTGGATAGGATATAAAACCACAAAATAGCGTCTTTGGCCATACGTTTATTTTTCCCATGCATCTCCTTAGGAAATAATACAGCAGGAATGGCTATCATAATTAACCAAAATCGCGCAAGGGGTTTTTGAGTCATTAAAAATTGATTTCTAGACATACATTGTACAAAACGATCCTAATTTTACAAAGAATCGAACTTCACCTCTTAAGTCTCTTTCAATTGCGTTATATAAATATTTCCTATTCATTTTATAATTGGTATTCATAAATTTTTAAACTCACACACGCACACATATACATATATACAGACATATATATATATATATATATATATATATATATATATATATATATATATATATATATATATATATGAAGTTTCCAAATTATGTTCCATTAAGATGTCCCAGTCTACGCAATATTAACACTATTCAGACCTTCATTGTCTTCTAAGCCGTTTATTTACTGAAAGAATGAATAAGATGAGAAGTATTGGACGTGGACAATAGCGGCTTCAAGTCCGACAGGTGCAACAATATCGTCTGCTTCAATCATTTTAGCCAAGTTGAAATGATGTTTCAGCCGAATGAAAATAATACAGAAATATGTCGATTTAGAGACAAAATTTAATTTCTGACCAGAAGAAATGAGTTATTTCTGAATTTGAATTTGATCTTATGATACTCGTGACGAAAGACTTCTCATTATGAAGACCGGAAGTCAAACGACGAAAGTAATTTTCTTATTCCTACGGGACTTGAACTATATATGCCTGAAAAGTACTTAAAAATTGCCGCTTATGGGAGTTTATTCATGTTTCGATCAATCAGAAGGAGTTGATAGCTTGATGTATTAATAATAAAATTACTGCTAGAAATCTATGTTCGACTTTCATGTTATTGTTCGGATGATTATTTGTCCAGCCCATAGATTGGTACAATGACAATGCAGCCAGTCTTAGATTATTTTAACTTAAAACTAAAGGAAAGCCGATATGAAGAGGAACAATGTGTAGCCACAACATATTAGGTTGGTGCAAAAATAATGACGTAATAATGTCGTTTTTTGACGTCAAAAAATGCCATTTTTACGTCATTATTTTTGCACCAATCTAATACAAAGAGAAAACGCTTGTGAGCCTTTATTACTGTATTCGGAAATAACTTCTGAGCGCCATCTGAAAACATATTGCTATTGTTGTCACCAGTTAAGCTGACATTTCTTTACCAGTATATAGTCTTGATATGTTCTCCTAAGTTGTTTATAGGGAAGAGAATAGTTAATATTAACCCCTCTTGTGGAAAGAAAACATTGCAATAGATAATATAATAATAAAATGCTATATTATATCTAATCTATACGGGAATGAATTAAGGACGACTTCTTCCAAAATGAAGAATAGAAAAGGAAACGATAGGTATACGTTTCAACCGATTAATGCCAATAACACGATAGACATAAAATGTTGCCAAATAGAATGTTTGAAGGAAAAAGACAAAGCCCCCATAAAAACATCAGACACAGGTATATAAATCCAGTCGTTAAAAGTCAATACATGAAATACATTATTTATTACAACTCCTATATAAGATCAATATTTTGTATGAATATGTTTGCCAATTCGGGGAATGCTTCTCGGTAAAAAAAATAAAACATATTTCTTATATAGGATATAGCACAATTACACTCAAAACGTCTTACATAGGTTAAACAACAACCACACTTTTCGGCGATTCACCTATCATACATCGGCTAATAACATCAGACCACACAATGAGTTGCATAATGATTACCGCAACATTAGAAACCTACAAACAAACAAAACCAATATACTAGCTAACTCAAATAGTACAGATTTATGATCAGTGAAACAATGCCAATATACTAGCAAACTCAAATATTACATATTTTGCATCAGTGAAACTAGGTTCATACAAGAAAAACAAACAAAAAGGACTGAAAAATAATTTTAATCTAAGAGTTCGCCTCCTCAAATGTATATTTAAAAAATACGTCACACCTGGCTTACGTGACAATTTTTTTAGCCTACATCACATTTCTCACTAGTTCAACGGCACTCACCAACTGTCTCTACCTACTGTGATGATGAATTATGAATGCCGAATGCTTAGACCATATTTCTTGTATTTTTCTTCCGAAATAAGCTTCGGACAATATTTGATTAATTTCATTATTTTTTGAGAAATATTACATTTTGGAAAAATTGATCATTAAAATTAAAATTTGAAGCCATCCCCAGAATTAGCATGGGATGAACTTGAAAGAAGAGTGATAAAAACATAAAAATGAGCTCTTAGAGTCATTGAAAAGAGAATGGAATTAATTACGAAACATATATCTTCAGATACATTTGCAAAAGAATGCCAAAACGTTGTGCTGTAAGGGCTAAAGGAAGATTTTTGACGAGCAAAATTTAATCATCATTTTTTTCTTTTTGTCATAATAAAATAAAAAATTATGTCTCACCTTTTTTAACCATGTATAATAATTTTCCCTTAACCTTATTTAATGTACAAAATAACTACTTTTTGGCAATTATATATATATATATATATATATATATATATATATATATATATATATATATATATATATATATGTATGTATGTGTGTGTGTGTGTGTGTGTGTAAATAAAAAGAAAGAACAGTAACATTTATAATCCTGTGTTTATGTTATTTTTTTATTTTTATTTTTACAAAAGATGCTCAATGTAAATTTATATATATATATATATATATATATATATATATATATATATATATATATATATATATATATATATATATATTCGGAAAAACTATGTGAAAAAGTGAAAAAACACTTTCACGTGACACGTTTCGTCATTTTAGAATTCTTCGGTCTAAATTAATTTTTACTTTGATACAACTACAAAAAAAGTGGCGTGGCTGAAAATTTAAATTACTTTTTTTGAATATGTGTTTAGTGTATATAATCTATGCGGTTTCATTTAATTTATTTTAGTTTTCGTTTTTATCACGTTTGTTATAAAAGTAATACACTTGCCAAGAAAATTGGTTCTGTTGTTAATATTTCGTTCTCTCACGTGGTACCACTTCATAGAACAGCATCACGAACTTGGGACCTGCGTCTACTATGCCTAGACCGTTATCATCGCATAGCAATTTTCTATATCAACATAGCAGAATATCATCTTTGGTGGTGAATATATTTGTTTAAATATCCGTACAACTACTCTGAAGATGGCTCATGTGAGCCGAAAACTTAGATCAAGTAACAGCTTATTAAAAAAAAATATCCAAATGTTGGATAATTTTTGTCTTTATTTTCACCCGAAATTAAGACAAATATACGAATTTTAGAACCGCTCATGATCAAACACAAAAGGCATTTGTTATATTTAACAATATATGTTTAAATAATATATGTATTAATGCAATAAGATTCTTTACAATTTAATCACTGTATTCATATGTACTTCTGTCTTCGTAGTATGTCTGATCCGTTCGATAAAGTCAGATCTCAGAAGAGACTTAAAATCTGCTTCTAATTAGGTAATGAACGTTACCTACTAAATTGTTAATTCTAGCGCTACCAAAACAAAACTGATTTCTATTAATTATTTGAGAGACCCATTTCTATTTTCCATCAGTATGGCTGATGATAACGTTCTGAAGAATGAAATGTTCTCTGCCTACATGAAGTGAAAAGATTATATTGAATCATTGCTTGATCTGCAGCTAGGAATTATTTTCAGTGTGTTGTGCTAGACAATCTTTATCTCCAGAAACTATCACATCCATTTATAAGTCTAACACCCGTTCATGCTTCCAATAATTCTGCCAATTATAGTTTGGTGTTCCTACTATTGGATGAAATCCAAGAATAATCTGCATTATTAGTGGTTCTTACCTGGTATCCCAGCTCAAGCCACTCTCTCAACGCCGCATTTTCGCTTCCCTCTGCCTTTTCTATAAATACTTTCATGGTAATTGTTATGATGAACTTTGGTCAATCGTACTTAATTTAAGCGTAGTACTACTTATTTATTTTAATATAAAAAAATAAATAAATAAATCTCCATAGTCACGTAAACCAGACTAGACGAAATCAGCTTCCGTTTTAAATTTAGACACCCCAACCTTACCCTGACTTGACACCTATGAATGTAACTCTATACTGATACAAATTATTAACACCCTGCTCCCCCTCTTTATATGAACAATCGCGCTGGCCGTTACCATGAAAATTTTGATTTCAATAATGAATATGCTATTAAAACACGTAAATTTCAGAAATAAGTTATTCCAAAAAAATTTTCGCTTGAAGATGGAACAGAGCTTACTTTAATTCAATTTAATTCAAATAATTATATTGAAGTTTTCGGCTCTTGTTTTGAAACATGAGAACTCTTATGTAGCGTATTGGAATCATATTTTTAAATAAATAATTATATTTATGCTATACTTTTGTACCGAGCACTATTTTTTTTTAAATAATAACAAAGAACTTTGAATTATTTACCTAACCAGTTCTTTCCTATTTTCTATATATTTTCACATATATATATATATTTATCAAAGACATTTTTTATGTTTAACGTTCTTTTTATAGATACAAGTATTTAAGTAAATGCTCTGTTTATAACAAACAGTATTAAATAACATTTACCGGCGTGAATGTCCGAGAAATTTTCATAGAAAATTTTCGTCCTTTGACAGGATTCGAACCTGCATCCTATACGGAACCGCCATTTAACTCTGCGTGCCTAACCGCTCAGCCACAAAGGATCGTTTAGTTGGCAAGGTAGAATTTACTGCTTATAAACTTCAAACTTCCATGAATCTCGTACATTCATTGAAGATTGAAGTTTATAAGCAGTAAATTCCAACCGAACGATCCTTTGTGGCCGAGCGTTTAGGCACGCCAGGATAAAAGGCGGTTCCGTATAGGATGCAGGTTCGAATCCTGTCAAAGGACGAATATTTTCTATAAATACTTGTATCTATAAAAAGAACGTTAAACATAAAAAATGTCTTTAATATATATATATATATATATATATATATATATATATATATATATATATATATATATATATATATATATATATATGTGTGTGTGTGTGTGTGAAAATATATAGAAAATGGGAAAGAACTGGTTAGGTAAATAATCCAAACATTCAGGCCGGTAAATGTTATTTAATACTGTTTATTATAAACATAGCATTTACTTAAACACTTGTATCTATAAAAAGATCGTTAAACATAAAAAATGTCTTTAATAAATAAATTGTCGGACTTTGTCCATTTCTTAATATATATATTATTTATTTATTCAAGATATGGATATGAAAGGAAAGCGCTTAGCATGAGGCTTTATTTAAAATTCGATATGGGCACCAAATTTCGCTTCCAGCATCTCTGGCCGCCCAGGAATCGCGTCAATCACCTAGAACTCTTGTGGTAGGGAAGGCATAACTTCTTTATTTGCCCTTCAAGTTCTTCAAAGTTCTAGGTTTCGTATAGTAGACGTGCTCCTTTAACCAAGCGTAAGAAAAAAATCACAGTGTGTTAAGTCAGGACACTTGCTTAGCGACTCATATATATATATATATATATATATATATATATATATTTATATATATATATATATATATATATATCAGAAGTTGCGCACTAAGAACGTTGCAGTGGAAGAGTAAACAAAGGTGTGAAGCCTCTTCTTTACCGGGAGATGTATAATGATTCACAAAAGAACATAAAAAAATTGTTTTAATTAATACTCATCATCGTTTTTTTTTTCTGTTTTAGATGTGATTAACTGACAATGCAAGAAAGACTTGAATTGTTTTTCATGTTTGGAAGAGATGGGGCTAAACGCCGCTTTTTAGCTCAAGAATTCAACGATTGAGTCATACCAGCCGTTTGATCAAACGCTTCCAAGAAACTAGCTCAGTTGCTGACCGTGATAAATGTGGTCGATCAAAGAGTACAACTGATGAAGAAACATCCGCCATGGGTATGGCGAATATTGCTAAATGCCCTGTGAAATAAGCAAGGAGAATAAACCAGGAGCTAACGATTGGAAAATCACCAGTGCATTGTATTCTCATGACTCCAAAATTTCATCCTTTCAAAGTGCACCTTGTGCAAGCTTCCCATGGTGATGACAGGAATAGACAATTGGAATTCTGTGAATGGATGAGTGATCACATGAATACTTCAATATTCTTCAGTGATAAAGCAAACATTTATTTAAATGGTGAAGTAAACCGGCACAATATGCGCTATTGGTCAGAAAATTCCAAACTGGAATGAGGAGGGATATCAGTAGAAAAAAAATCTAGGATCAGGGTCTGAGATGGAATATGGGAGGACGAAATCATTGGCCCTTTCTTTTTCAATAATTGTAATGTCACCAGCGAAACTAATTTAGAGCTTTTGCAGACCTTGGGGATATTCCCATAAGTCGACGAAAAAACTTCTTTTTCAGCAAGATGGAGCTTCACCACACAATTGCGTGCGTAACAACTTGAACCCTACCCCTTTCCTGGGAGATGGATTGCACCGAGAGGTCCCGTGAAGTGGCCATCCCGATCCTTAGATCTATACCCCATTTGACTATTACCTTTGGGAACATCTCAAATCTGTTGTGTACCGGAATCGCCTCGGCACTCTTGATGATTTGAAGGATGCAATAACATCTGAGTACTAAAAGACGACAACTGAAACCCTCAGGAGAGTGTAAGACAATTTGATGAAGAGAACTGATGCTTGTTTTATTCTAAGTGGTGCACAATTTTAGCATCTATTATGATTATGTTAAAAAAACGCGTTATTTCCGAGTATTTTTTTTATGAAAACATGGATGGGGGACGACTTCAGGAACACCCCTTATATATATATTCAAATTTAAAACTCTGCCTGTTAGATTTTAATCTTATTTATACATGTATGGAGTCTTCTAATACAAGTCTTTTCCTTCTCATATATATATATATATATATAGATAGATAGATAGATAGATAGATAGAGAGAGAGAGAGGTAAACAATTAGAATTTTAAGCTCTGATGAATTGAATCGTGATTACGATTCCAATGTAATAAATTATAGCCATGGAATATTAGTGTTTTATATTCGTGGTCTATCCTGGATATTGAGCTCAACCTGAATTTTAGGCTCTGGGAAATATATATATATATATATATATATATATATATATATATATATATATATATATATATATATATATATATATTACAACAAGGTTCACATGCAAAGATTAATGATCGGGGAAACATCCTCTGTGGTTTGCAGGAAGAATCTGATTGGAACTTCATTCTTACCGATGAATTACGGAGGTAATGTAATCGGTTTGCTACTATGCAAGGGCTATGTTGTATACTTACCATTAAGGTTTAAATTGACAGAACCAGGGAATGTAGTCCGTCCGAGCAGGTTTCGTGGATGTAGCGACAGAGATACTTAAAACATCCCGCCTGTGGAAGAAAGTTTGGAGGTTGGAGAATAATTCGTCATCCACCAGTATCCGGAGACGCTTTTGGACTGTATCATGTTTGGAGAGTGATGTCGGAACTGTTCTCTAAGAAATACCACAACAGTATTCCATTTTCGGCCTGATCTGTCTCTTGCAAATTTAGAGGATAGAGGAAGGAGTCAGTTACTTACAAGAATAATATAAGGAATTAACCATTTTATCTGAATCATTAGAATATATATATATATATAATTCGTGCCAAATTATTATCGAGATAATTTTTTTCTAATATTTCAAAAACCGTGCAATCAATTCACACAAATTTTTCACACAATGTTGGCAACACTGCGCCAACTGAGCTGCGCAATCACTGACATTTTCGTACTGATCTGCGCAATGTAAACAAACTGGCGCCATATTTGTTATCATCACGGTGATTTATCCTATATTAAACGATATATTTGCCCAAATTACACAATATAATTTATTGAAATATTAAAGAATAAATTTACTCAATAAAATCAACATTGACTTCAACCACGGCTTCCAGACGACTTTGGAGTCTCCTCTAACGCTTCTTGATTGTCTCACTGATTAACTTGCTGAATGCTGCCATTAACCATTGCTCTTTGGTATTTCAAGTTGATTTGTTAGTCTCTCGCTCAACTGCGCCTCACACATAATAATCAACTAGTTACCGTGTCAGTAGTTAGGTAGCCAAATATAAGGGTATGATGTGGTCAGATAAATTATCTGACAGCTATGACTGATTTATCCTTCTTTTATGCATGGTGTAGAATCCTGTTGGCAAACATAGGGTCTTCCAGCATCCACCCGCTTCAACCAGGGCAGCCTTACATCTTCCAGGCACTAGATGTAAAACTCCGTGTTACGTCGGTAGTTCTTTTTTATCAAAACGATCAAAGTGAGTTTTCTTAGTTGCCGTACATTTGGAATCACTATTAGATGCAAACAACTATATTTGAATCCTGTGTACTGTCCTCAGATTGACACCCATACACACTGAAATATTTGTATTGGAACTTACGGTACAAATGCCAAACGGTACATTATGCCGTTTCCAAATTTTCTGGCGGAGTGTAATTCGTCATGCTGTTATTTTTCTCACAGATGGTACCCATATAGCCCTGCTATGCTCTGCAATTGACAAAATCCAAATTCAACAAAACGCATGCAGGAAAATTAAAAAAAAATATCAAACGGTATCAATTTACGAGGCACGATGGAGTAATGGATAGCGGCTCGGATTGAGGAATCAGTGAGCCGAGTTCGAATTCCAGTCGAATCCATTATATTCACTTACTCTTCTTCATATTGGTAAATAGCAGAACAGACAGACAGGGTTCTATAGCCTTCCTCGTCAGCCGTGTATCGAAAGATACATGATCGCCTATGCGTGTACCATGCAGGGCACATAACTGACTGATACACACACACATATATATATATATATATATATATATATATATATAAGTACTATGTATATGTTAAAACCGAATAAATGATACGTCATGCTCCACAAAACTATTTTAATGTGATATGAAACAGAATATACGTGTGTATGTTTTTACTAGCATAAGATATTGATGTACTATTCTAAATATATTAGAACTCTTCTTCGCTTATCTATAAAATATGACTAACTTTACATTTTAAATGTGTCAGTCATTTTATGTTGTATCTCATCTGAGAATGTCATCTCATTTTATCTTGAATAGATGAGTGCATATTGAATTTTGTCAATGAGAAAAACAGACTTTCAAAGACGTACGTATGTTTACCAGTTTCAAGTGTTTATTACAATAGGTAAAATTTTACTGAGTGTAAAACCGAAATAAATAATACGTCAAAATTAATAAAGTTATTTTAATGCAATATTGTACAATTGTAATATTGTATATATATATATATATATATATATATATATATATATATATATATATAGATAGATAGATAGATAGATAGATAGATAGATTGATAGATATAGATATAGATAGATAGATATATAACGTACTATTATGCAATATGTATGTCTATATATATATATATATATATATATATATATATATATATATATATATATATGTATGTATATATGTATGTATAAAGAGAGAAGGAGAGTGAGAGATGGCAAAAATAGTGCAGTGCGGATGAGGTGTATTGCTGTAAACTACATATTTAGTGAGTACATGTGTTTGTATATACTCTTTGTTTTCTACTCATTCTAATTAATGTCTATCGGCCTAGAAATCGAAAATCGTAATGAAGAATATGTGCCTCTCAGCCAGAGTCGAAACTGTATTCCCTAATTAATCGCATCAAAACTGCTTTAGCCTTAATCCACTACACGCCCCCACGCACGCCAGAATATATATATATATATATATATATATATATATATATATATATATATATATATATATATATATATATATTGATAGATAGATAGATAGATAGATAGATAGATAGATAGATTGATATGTGTAATGAGGCGCTAAATTTCGTGTCATATTATCAGTTTCATTTAAAATGATATAATTTATTTTGAAATATTGAAACATGTAATTTTCCTTACATAGAAATTTTACAATATAATTTTATTCATCCAATAATGTTTAAAATATGCGACGGAAAATTTGTTTTCAATACTGTAAATGAATTCCAAATGTCAGAAATCTTCTTTTTTTCTTTTCAATTAGGCGCATCTAAATTCCTATCAAGCCTCGTAGTAATGAGTTTTGAGTAAAGGACTGAATAACTTCAACCCCGACATGGCAACAATAGACCATTTATTAGTTCCATCTGACTTTGCAAATATAAAGCATGTCAGTTGGCAGCGGAAACTTCCCGTAATGATAGAATGAATCGATCCTTTTGCCTGCATCTTTATCATTGGTTCATATATATAATTTCCACTGGTGTTTTGATCGATTGATTGAGTTGTTTTGAATTATAAACGGGTTTCTGATTAGATTTGGTTACTTACAGCATCCGGTATTCTCAAACGGCTCCCTCTCTAATTACGGACCGCCCTCGACGTTGCTTACCTTCATTGACCGAAATGGAAAGCGATATTTTCATCGTGATTTGACCTGATGCCTGGATGTCTTGTGTGAATATCAGGCCCTGTTTCAATATTAAGAATAATATTTATATTTCTAAATGAAATCTATTTGGTAATAGATATTCTGCTATATGTTTTGATTTGCAACTGGAGCAATGGTTCATCAGTTGGAATTTTTAATCAGAGATCCGAGTTCCAATTCCGGTTGTGTTCGTAATATCCCCTGACGCGCAAATAACATTAGGGAAGGTAAGAATCTACCTTTTCTCTCCCCAGATATAGGTTTATTTGTAAGGTATATATCACTAAATCATTATTATTTTTTTTAATAATCTTACAGCCTAAAACTACAGGTTGCCCCCAAAACACAGTTGATTTTCCATTTACTATAGGATGAAAAAAAATTGACTAAAATATAAAAAATAATATATGTATCTTACTATATGAATGAACTAAAAAAATAACTAACATATAAATTGTTTAACCATTTGTTGTTCCAGGATACTGAAGTTATCAGATACTCAACGCAAGTCTATTGTTCTCTTTAAGAACGCACATTCAACATGGCAACTGGAAAATGCAAAGAAATTTTGCTAGATTTCTTTAGTTTTAAAATCCCATCTAACATCTTTGTTTTTGTTCTGTTTTCAGCTACTAAATTTCTATCCTTTGTTTTGGTTCAAATAACTGGGACAAAAATTTCAACAATTAAATAAACTTTACGAAATTTCTTAGTTTCTGTGAGACACACTGTATTTTCTGGCTTTAAATAACATGAAAAATGTTGATATGCTGTAAAAAACAAAACAATAAATCAATGAATGACATTTATTGCACCGAAGGGATTTTTCCTCTCTGTGTATACGAATTTCAGTCACTGACCAAAAGCCTTTTTTTTCTGAAAAGTGGGTGTATGAAGATTTTTAAGCCCCAAGCGTATATGACAACGATGCTCGATAAGGAACAAAGAAAGTAGAGTTAGATTGTTTTGGGACACCTGTGCCCTTATATGGTAGAGAATTCTGGACAGATGAGTAGAAAACTAGAAGCATCAGAAATGTGTTTATACAGAAAGATACCGAGAATTTCATGCAACGAGCGAGCAAGCAACAAGAAAGTCAACAAAAACGGAATCAGGAAGAAACAGTTGAAATTACTCGAACTAATAATGAGGAAGAAAGGTTTAGAAAGCTGAACCCCTAAATGTCATAAATAGAGCAAAGGAAGTGAACGCAATTCGCCACCTACCTGACGTGTTTGTGTCAACAAATGGACGATCAGTTAGTCAGAGATTTAACAAAGGTAGAAAAACTGATGAGGACTATATGAGATATAATGTTTTGGAGAGCCATGATCGCACATATCCTGAAAGGGCGTAGGATTTGGTGACCCATGTTCTCCCATGTCCTGAAGGGGCGTAAGATTTGGAGAGCCATGATGGTCCATATCCTGAAGGGACGTAGCATTTGGAGAGCCATGTTCTCACATATCCTGAAGGGACGTAGCATTTGGAGAGCCATGATGGTCCATATCCTGAAGGGACGTACGATTTGGAGAGCCGTGTTCTCCCATGTCCTGAAGGGACGTAGGATTTGGAGAGCCATGATGGTTTATATCCTGAAGGTTCGTAGGAATTGGAGAGCCATGTTCTCCCATGTTCTGAAGGGATGTAGCATTTGGAGAGCAATCATCTCCCATGTCCTGAAGGGACGTAGAATTTGGAGAGCCATGATGGTCCATATCCTGAAATTGCATAGGTTTTGGAGAGCCATGATGGTCCATATTCTGAAGGGACGGAGGATTTAGAGAGCCATGATGGTCCATATCCTGAAGGGACGTACGATTTGGAGAGCCGTGTTCTCCCATGTCCTGAAGGGACGTAGGATTTGGAGAGCCATGATGGTTTATATCCTGAAGGTTCGTAGGAATTGGAGAGCCATGTTCTCCCATGTTCTGAAGGAACGTAGCATTTGGAGTGCCATGTTCTCCCATGTCCTGAAGTTACGTAGGATTTGGAGAGACATGATGGTCCATATCCTGAAGGGACGTAGGATTTGGAGAGCCATGTTCTCCCATGTTCTGAAGGGATGTAGCATTTGGAGAGCAATGTTCTCCCATGTCCTGAAGGGACGTAGAATTTGGAGAGCCATGATGGTCCATATCCTGAAATTGCATAGGTTTTGGAGAGCCATGATGGTCCATATTCTGAAGGGACGGAGGATTTAGAGAGCCATGATGGTCCATATCCTGAAGGGACGTACGATTTGGAGAGCCGTGTTCTCCCATGTCCTGAAGGGACGTAGGATTTGGAGAGCCATGATGGTTTATATCCTGAAGGTTCGTAGGAATTGGAGAGCCATGTTCTCCCATGTTCTGAAGGAACGTAGCATTTGGAGTGCCATGTTCTCCCATGTCCTGAAGTTACGTAGGATTTGGAGAGACATGATGGTCCATATCCTGAAGGGACGTAGGATTTGGAGAGCCATGTTCTCCCATGTTCTGAAGGGATGTAGCATTTGGAGAGCAATGTTCTCCCATGTCCTGAAGGGACGTAGAATTTGGAGAGCCATGATGGTCCATATCCTGAAATTGCATAGGTTTTGGAGAGCCATGATGGTCCATATTCTGAAGGGACGGAGGATTTAGAGAGCCATGATGGTCCATATCCTGAAGGGACGTACGATTTGGAGAGCCGTGTTCTCCCATGTCCTGAAGGGACGTAGGATTTGGAGAGCCATGATGGTTTATATCCTGAAGGTTCGTAGGAATTGGAGAGCCATGTTCTCCCATGTTCTGAAGGAACGTAGCATTTGGAGTGCCATGTTCTCCCATGTCCTGAAGTTACGTAGGATTTGGAGAGACATGATGGTCCATATCCTGAAGGGACGTAGGATTTGGAGAGCCATGTTCTCCCATGTTCTGAAGGGATGTAGCATTTGGAGAGCAATGTTCTCCCATGTCCTGAAGGGACGTAGAATTTGGAGAGCCATGATGGTCCATATCCTGAAGTTGCATAGGTTTTGGAGAGCCATGATGGTCCATAACCTGAAGGGACGTAAGATTTGGAGAGCCATGTTTTCCCATGTTCTGAAGAGACGTAGGGTTTGGAGAGCCATGTTCTCCCATGTCCTGAAGTTACGTAGGATTTGGAGAGCCATGATGGTTTATATCCTGAAGGTTCGTAGGAATTGGAGAGCCATGTTCTCCCATGTTCTGAAGGAACGTAGCATTTGGAGTGCCATGTTCTCCCATGTCCTGAAGTTACGTAGGATTTGGAGAGACATGATGGTCCATATCCTGAAGGGACGTAGGATTTGGAGAGCCATGTTCTCCCATGTTCTGAAGGGATGTAGCATTTGGAGAGCAATCATCTCCCATGTCCTGAAGGGACGTAGAATTTGGAGAGCCATGATGGTCCATATCCTGAAATTGCATAGGTTTTGGAGAGCCATGATGGTCCATATTCTGAAGGGACGGAGGATTTAGAGAGCCATGATGGTCCATATCCTGAAGGGACGTACGATTTGGAGAGCCGTGTTCTCCCATGTCCTGAAGGGACGTAGGATTTGGAGAGCCATGATGGTTTATATCCTGAAGGTTCGTAGGAATTGGAGAGCCATGTTCTCCCATGTTCTGAAGGAACGTAGCATTTGGAGTGCCATGTTCTCCCATGTCCTGAAGTTACGTAGGATTTGGAGAGACATGATGGTCCATATCCTGAAGGGACGTAGGATTTGGAGAGCCATGTTCTCCCATGTTCTGAAGGGATGTAGCATTTGGAGAGCAATGTTCTCCCATGTCCTGAAGGGACGTAGAATTTGGAGAGCCATGATGGTCCATATCCTGAAGTTGCATAGGTTTTGGAGAGCCATGATGGTCCATAACCTGAAGGGACGTAAGATTTGGAGAGCCATGTTTTCCCATGTTCTGAAGAGACGTAGGGTTTGGAGAGCCATGTTCTCCCATGTCCTGAAGTTACGTAGGATTTGGAGAGCCATGATGGTCCATATACTGAAGGGACGTAGAATTTGAAGAGCCATGTTCTCCCATGTTCTGAAGGGACGTAGCATTTGGAGAGCCATGTTCTTCCATGTCCTGAAGTTACATAAGATTTGGAGAGCCATGATGGTCCATATCCTGAAGAGACGTAGGATTTAAAGAGTCATGTTCTCCCATGTTCTGACGGGACGTAGCATTTGGAAAGCCATGTTCTCCCATGTCCTTAAGTTACGTAGGATTTGGAAAGCCATGATGGTCCATATCCTGAAAGGACGTAGGATTTGGAGAGCCATGTTCTCCCATGTTTTGAAGTTACGTAGGATTTGGAGAGCCATGATGGTCCATATCCTGAAGGGACGTAGGATTTGGAGAGCCATGTTCTCCCATGTTTTTGAAGGGACGTAGCATTTGGAGAGCAATGTTCTCCAATGTCCTGAAGTTACGTAGGATTTGGCGAGCCATGATGGTCCATATCCTGAAGGGACATAGGATTTGGAGAGCCATGTTCTCCCATGTTCAGAAGGGACGTAGCATTTGGAGAGCCATGTTATCCCATGTTTTGAAGTCACGTAGGATTTGGAGAGCCATGTTCTCCCATGTCCTGAATGTACGTAGGATTTGGAGAGCCATGATGTTCCATATCCTGAAGGAATGTAGCATTTGGAGAGCCATGTTCTCCCATATCCTGAAGGGACGTAGGATTTGGAGAGCCATGATGGTCCATATCCTGGAGGGACGTAGGTTTTGGAGAGCCGTGTTCTCCCATGTCCTGAAGGGACGTAGGATTTGGAGAGCCGTGATGGTTTATATCCTAAAGGGACGTAGGATTTGGAGAGCCATGTTCTCCCATGTTCTGAAGGGACGTAGCATTTGGAGAGCCATGTTCTCCCATCTCCTGAAGTTACGTAGGATTTGGAGAGCCATAATGGTCCATATCCTGAAGGGACGTAAGATTTGGAGAGCCATGTTCTCCCATATCCTGAAGTTACGTAGGATTTGGAGAGCCATGCTGGTCCATGTCCTGAAGGGGCGTAGATTTTGGGGAGCCATGTTTGTCCATGTTATGAAGTCATCTACGTTTTCGAAAACTATGGTCGCCAATGTCCTGAAAGGGACGTGAGTTTTAGAGATGCATTTTTGCCCATGTCCTGAAGAGACTGAGGTTATGGAGAGCGATGATCGCCCACGTCCTAAAGTGACGTAGAACATAAATGAAGAAGAAACAGCAGCAAAACCTGACAAATAAGGTTCTGCGACGAATAGAAATGAAACAGAATTCTACATGTATGAACCTGAACATACGACCTCCTCATTTAATAGAACACATTTGAATTGAATAATTTAAATTCATAAGCAGAAGTTCGTAAAAAAAAAGGTAAATCAATAGACTTTCAGAAAATTCCATCTTCTCCTTTGCTAAATCCTTTTAATCAAAGTTCATGCTGGGAAAAAGTGGTTGAGTATGCATTTCTATGTTGTTTTTCTTTTCTTAATTTTTTACAAATCTGCGCACAGAATATTAGTACAGAGGCATAAGTTTGATTCTTACTGGATGCCGTGGACCTGTGGGTTGGTGTTAAAATAATATAAACAAAAGGGTCTCTGTGCGTGAATTGGTGAATTACAGTGGGTTTCGATGATGTATATATCATAAGTGATGGATAGATCATGACAAATATAAATGCATTTCGTCCGGGTAATTTACATTCGTATTCTCATTAAAACGGCGTTTTCCAATTCAAAGGTTTAATAAACACGATTTTGATGATGCAAGATTGCATACATTTTAGTTACCTTCTATTGCTCGTATATATCTTTCTTTAAATCTCTTAAATCTTTCGCCGAATGAATTTGGCGGGAATTGGTCAACAGATTCTTGCATTTGATGTAAATTCCTACAAATCTGTAAATGTCAGGAGACGATTTGAGAGAGTATTGATATTATAAACCAGAAATCCCTTCTAATTCAATAAAAAAAAATGATTCCGACAAGTAAGGCCCACAGAATACTAATTTACAAAAAATAATATCCAAAGCAATTTTTGCTATAATTTTCAGGCCAAAAGAGGCATTTAAACATAAAACAGACTTTCGTCAATCGGAATTAACATCTGAGTCCAGATTTCTTATATATGCATAGGCACTACACATTTAAATATGGCATACCGTAAAAATAATCTACCATCATGTGTCAAATGGTTTGCAAATTCTCGCCGTATCAAATTAATTATTTTCTAAGTGAGTATTTTATACAGATCTTAAAATCACACTTGTGCTGAAAAAAATAATACCTATCTTATTGGTAAAATAATTTCAACTAATTTGAGTAAGTACTGTATAGTATCCATGTTTGTACACACACACATAATACACATTCATTTTCTGCTATATTTAATAATATATATTTAAATAATGATCTGCAGCCTCAATACACTAAACACACACACACACACACACACATATATATATATATATATATATATATATATATATATATATGTGTGTGTGTGTGTGTGTGTGTGTGTCTGCGTGTGTGGGTATTTAGTGTATTGAGGCTGCAGATCATTATTTAAATATATATTATTAAATATAACAGAAAATGAATGTCTATTATGGTTGATCTTGAGCCGTTCTAAACTTCGTATGGTTGCTTTAATTTCGGGAGAAAATAAAGGAAAAAACTGTTCAAGATTTGGATATGTTTATTATGCTCTTCCTTGATTTAAGCGTTCGGTTCACATGAGCCATCTTCAGAGTAGTTATACGGCCATTTAAGCAAGGATATTCACCTTCAAAAATGATATTCTGTTATGCTGACATAGAAGATTACTATGCAATAATAACGTTCTCAGAATACCAGACACATGTAAATTCGTTAAGCGGTTCTATGACGTCGTACCACGTGAGAGAACGAAATATTAACAACAGAACCATATGTCTAGATGCAATGTCAAAACAGATTACAATGTCTTACCACTATGTGTGTGACCTATTTCTGGGAGGTATATATCGGAGCTGTTTCTTGGAGGTATTTGTGGGTTGTATTTGTGGGAATTTTTTGTGGGAGTTATTTGTGCCGCACCATGCATATACACAGATATGTACACGCACACATACAGATACTGTGTGACTGCTTAAATCTTTTCAAATTAATTCCTTTTCGAAGATACGTCGGTTTTTCTTCTTACAACAGCCTATGACGACAACATCAATGTCACGCATCAAGTGAATTTAAAATTGATTTTTATTTAATTATTTTATTCAGCATAATAAATACTGGATATGCAATGGGAAGTGCTTATTTGCAGTGTAAGGTGCGGTTATTTCGGCATAAGCCTCTGGAACCAATTACAGACGTAGGACGAGGTAAACCTCTCTGTATATATATATATATATATATATATATATATATATATATATATATATATATATATATATATATAGATCATTAATGGAAGAATATCAAACACTTAAAATCCCATAGGTAGTAATTTTACTTCCTGTGAGCTCTAAAATTAAGCAGGTCTCAATCTGCAGTTTTTTAAATTTCTCAGGAAATAAGAATTATTTCCTATGGGATATTAAGCGTTTGATATTCTTTAATTAATTATAATTTTGCTCTGTCATTTCACATAGAACTCTCCCTGGATCTCTATCATCCCGGAAATTCCTTACTATATTGTGCCATTACTATATATATATATATATATATATATATATATAGATAGATAGATAGATAGATAGATAGATAAATAGATAGATAGATAGATAGATAGATAGATAGATGTATATATATATACATATATATGTACAGGCATATATATACATATATATGTATATTCATATATATGTCTATATATATATATATGTATACACACACACACACACATACATATATATATATATGTATATATATATATATATATATATATATATATATATATATATATATATATATATATATATATATTTATCACTGTGTATGTGTGTGCATGTGGGGAGAGAGAAATTGTATTTGGAAATCATGAGTGCTGATTAATTCAGTTAAATCGATTGCCATAAAATATCTATTTATTTATATCTGCCATTTTCTCAGCTGTAAGACTGCGTGTACTCCTTTTATCCATCAGACAGGATGACTAATATGCTATATTCTGCAACACTTGCACATGAATTCAGATTTCTCCTCTCTCTATAAAGATGTCTCAACCCAACTATTTAAACAGTCGTCAGATTATTAGGAATCATTACTTTCTCTCGGGCATAACCGCAAAGCGAACGTAACAACCTCTGTTGAAATTCGAAATCTTCCCGTCCATTCCTACTTCAATGCTGATAATCGTCACGCCACACGCAACGAATATAGAGTTATTTCTCAGCTGGGATACTTTGGTTAAAACCGACAAGTTGTGTGTAATCTTTCTTGTCTGTGTCGAACTTAACACTCCCGCATTTACTTTAAATAGATGCTGTGTCCTAATAACCAACCGACGTTAAATTTCAAATGTCATCGAATTCGTTGTTCTCTCTTTATTTTTCTCTATTTTTCTCTGTCTCTCTTTATTTCTCTCTCTCTCTTTTCTGTTTCTCTCTATCTCTATCTCTCTCACTGTCTCTCTATCTCTCTTCTTTTTGTCTTCTTCTTAATTTTGGGCGCAGTTTTCTTTCTTCCATGCGAACAAGATCTACAAAACTTTTCATTCTTTATCTCCTTCTCTTTATCTTTCTTGTCGCCAAATTCCCCAAATTTCGTAAAGTTTCCTAATTCAAAATCGACCACTTTCGCGTAGCTTAGTTATATTATGTTGGTGCAAAAATAATGACGTAATAATGTCGTTTTTGACGTATTTTTTAACGTCAAAAAACGACATTATTGCGTCATTATTTTTACACCAACCTAATAACAGGAAAAAAATAATTAATAGAATATTATTGTAATCAATATAACCATTGTTTCTATTTTAATTCTTTTTTTTTAGTTGGATGCTACAAACTACATTTTTAACGCGTATATTGACTTCTACAAGGCACAAAGTTAATATACTTTCATAAGGAATGGAGAACTGCTGTCATATATGGGTTGGAGGATTATTTTCTAATTTTGGTAAACTTCAAAATCCGCTTCGCGGCTTTGCGTTTTATGAATAATTTTCTACTTAACAGTCGGTTTCTTATACTGGAAACGTTGAAAGTACCTCTATCGCTATATCCATAGCAAAGGTCTGGCGAGCTACTTTCCTTAGTTCTACAAGTTCAGACATTCACAGCTAAGACCTGCCATGCTACGTAAAACGAGAAGAATAATCCCTTTTCCCTTGCAACCCATTATTTGGAAACAACTTCCATTCGGATAGCTTCTTCTTAAGAACAGCTCTTTTATGGAATGGATCTAATTCTTTATTAGATGATAGGAACCACACCTTATCTGACCGCTCCCTTCTCACGGAGCACAAACTTTGTAATAGTTCCTTTCAGACAGCCTCTTTCCAAAAACAGCTACTATATGAAATGCCTTTAACTCTAAGTTAAATAATAAGAATGATCCATTACCTGGTCACCTACATCTCACGGGACACAAATTTATTAATAATTCTACTCGGGCCGCATTTTCCCAAGAATTGCTATTTTGTGGGACACATTTCCACAAAACAGCACCTCCTTGATTTTTAATTTTAACATTGCCATGTCTAATCTGCCACTGAATATAATAAGTATTACATTTTAGTTCATAATAATTAAATATTTAAAAAATGATTTTATCATAGTAGAGACCCCTTAAGACAATCCTAATGTATATACAAAAATAATTAAAAAAGATAAAAATCCCAAAATTAACCCATTGTTGGTTACATATAACTCTCTGTATTATTTCATTGTATCTTATGAATATATATTGTAATCGTCTAATACATGACAGCTTAGGTTGCAGAAATAATTTCAACTTTACCTACCGGAACGCGAAAGAGTCCGAAATTTTAGTGTTGATGACACCAAAATGGTAGATTTTATCAAACTGTGTTTGTTATTTTCGAATTAATCTTGTACATTTAAACCTAAACAGAACCATTTGGGAATTATTTTATTAAAAACTGGTCACGGTACTTGAACTGCAGATTACAGTTTTGATGGTTCCGAGTTGAAATAAGTTCTGTTACCCGACATCTCATCTAGACAACCAGGAATTACATACCTACACCAAACATCTAACCTAGAGTTTTTTTTTGTTTTGTTTTTTTCATTTTTCTGCATCAGTTTATTTCTTTTTTTGGATTTTTTAAATAAGACAACACACATAAAATAAATTTTGAAATCTTATTCCCTCTACTTCTTAAACTTTTCAATATAATATACCATTCCACTTTTAAAAGTAAATCATTTTTCTGAAGATATTGCATATCGCTTGAAAATTGGATCAAAATTTTATGTACACACACATAGAAATTTCCCTGTTGCATTGAAAAAATATTTTAAATAATATATATATATATATATATGTGTGTGTGTGTGTGTATATATATATATATGTGTGTGTGTATGTGTGTGTATGTGTGTGTATATGTGTGTGTGTGTATATGTTCTTGTGTAATCCTAGAATAATCTATGATTATACAAGAACATTCTCGTTGAGTCAAAGTAGGAACAAAACGACATATGAAAGTAGCATTTGTTTATTCTAGGATTACCCAAGAGAGACCACAAAAATTAAAAGTCAACGACGACTTGTCTGCACATGGACAAATTGAAGAAAAACAGAACTGTTGAGCCTACGTTCCTTGTATTTATACTGCCATCTATATTGCCAGAACGTTCTAGAAATTCTTTTAGAAAACTGGAGACTTCTAGAAATTTCACCTTCAGTAACTCAGCGCTGAATCTCTCTCGAATGTAATAGAAGGTAGGTAGCATCGATTATTCCGGTCGCAATACAAAGTTTGAAGGGAATAATAGTCATTTTCTTTGCTTTCTAGAGACAAGTAATTAGGAAATCATAATTGCTGACCAAAGACAAAGAAATTCAAAATTTGTTACACAGCGGAATTTAGCTTCCAAATATCAAACACTTTGCCTGTTCAATTCACCTGTCAGAACGATCTGGATGCGCTTTTATGCCTCATCAGTGAAAGTTCTTTTCAGATTTGACACTGAGCAGTTTGATGTCATGCATCTACTTATTCTGTGTAGCATGTCGCTTCAGGACGTGGCCGATAAATAGCTCTTCGTAATCTTAGTAACCTCTGTCTTTCCGCTCTCCCTCCAAGCCCCTGACATGCTATTCATTTACGCAAGCACGTTAGCTAGAGAGCTGGCTGTTTCCACTGCTCCGTCTTAACTTGCAATATGACCTGGGAGTGTCAACTTTGTCAATCCCTCATTCCTAATTAGTCAAAATCGGAAACTTTACTTCACTCATAGTGGAAGTGTAAAACAAAACTGTCAACGAAATAGACATAAGAATAATTATGACCCTGGTCTAGATTTGAAGTTACAGTAGTTGTATTAAGAATAAAGACCATTAAATTCTTTTTTGCACAACCTAAAAATACATTTCTGAAGTTTTATTTATTGCTAGTCCAGCCTATTTTTCTCCATACTTAATGTGTACGTTGCCTTATAAACTTCAACATTTTTTTAAGCGTTTCACCCCAAGCAAGGCGGGAAGCCACTTGCACGCAAGGAGTTAAAGAGAGTTGGAGTGAGAGCAATGAGGAGTGATCAAAGCACCTGGAGACGTCGATTGACATTACATTTGAATAGTTGGAGATTATAGCTATCAGGGGAACAAGAAATGGGGAGGGAGTTCCACAGGCGAGATGTGCGAGACATGAAGCTATTGTAGAAGAGACGGCTACATTTAACAGTTTCGACAGTGAAAGGGTGAAAGCGAGATGCCAGCCTAGTTGAACGCTTAAATTCATGAAGTTTGGGAAACAGCGAAAGCAGCTTATCTCAGCAGTTACCGTGAAAGTATTTGTCAAAAAAGACAGAGGGAGGCGACGCAACGTCTGTTTTGTTTTTGATGCATTAAAGTTAACCAGCCAATTTCTGTCCTAGTTCGCAAGCGATTAGACGTCTTTTTGGAGACAAACAGCCAGGTTAGTTTTGTCAGCGACACTAGATTTGTTTTTGAAGCAGGAGTAAATAGTAGT
>OZ010583.1:96925960-96963460 GCA_963932145.1 Acanthosepion lycidas
AAGTGTAGGAAAAACACTGTTAGGTGTCTTATTTTTCTTTCTCGTTTTCTGTATTCCACTGTTGCTTACATCTCATTGCATCTATATCAATGTTGTACCTCTTTAGCTCCAATGCGAGCAAAGCCTTTTTTCTTTCTGATGCTGAGTTGTTGTTGTGTGTGTATGTATAGATGAAAAGAGAGAATACATCAAATCTTAGCTATTCCCCGACATACACGAGTAACACAAGATCAGCCTAGATGTGCATTTGGTCCTAATACGATTTCCACTGGAAAATAACTTTCCTACAAAAACATCTGCAGTAGAGTAATTTCCTTTTCTTCCTTTCTTTCCTGGATCATTGATAAAATTCCTAAAATTCTGAAGTTAAATCATTTCTCTTTCTTCTTCATTTCTGTCAAATGGTTTATATTTAATAAATATTTCTTTTCGATTGTCCTTTATTTTATTAACGAGCCTGTCTATTCTACATATTATAAGAAGGTCACGTGGAACATCTTTTTTTTTATCAATTATGGTGAAGTGGAAGACATTGCACATTGTTGGAAGAACAGCTTTAGCAGAGACAACCACGCGTGTATTAGCAGCAAAGTAACATTGTCGAATTGCTATGGAGACCCGTTTAACAAATCTGTCACTAATACTATCTAGCCAAGGAAGCTGTAAGTACACGGGATATCTCTGTACTAAAGTAGGTTTCATTTTATTAAACTCCCAAAATGTTATTTTTAATTACCGATTGAGCAATATCTAGAGGATAGGCATTGTTGCAGAGGGTAGTAGTAATAAACTTTATTTCATCATCCAGATTGGTTTGGTATTTATCAATCCACCCACGAGGATCGAATGTGGCACAAGGCCGTTTTAATGTGGGTATCCCCGAGCCCGTAGGCTCGGCCAAAAAATATGGCCTTTCTGAACCCGCCTAGACGGGTTCAGGCCCTGTCAACCTCCCCGGACGAAACCTTGCCCTTCGGCAAAGCCTCGTCCGGGTTCCCCTCTGCTAATGCAGAGAGTTCGACAGTCGCGGAGAGTCTGTCTCTCGGTCTTAAGACTCAGATTGGTTTTAGAACAGATCTTTAAAGCCATATGGTTAAGAGTCTTAATTAAATTTATTTTACTTTTTATGAGACAAAAAGTGTTCCAACCTAGTAAAAGTTGGTTTTCGATAAACTGATGTGAGAAAACCCGAAGAAGTTCTATGAAAGGGAAGGAAAAGTTAATTTTCTTTTCTTGTGTAAATTTAAGAGTTGGGTTAATACAGTTAAGGGACATAAGAAAAAAGTTCCGATTCATTTTCGCTATCAAAGACACAAAAAGTGCCATCGACGTAACGAAAATAAACATCAAGTCTATTAAGATCAGATAATAAACTCTCTAGAAAGATGTTAGCAAAAATGAAACCCAAAGAGGAACCCATTGAGACTCTAGAAATTTGCCTGTACGTGACACCTTCGAAACTAAATTCAACCGACATCATAGCAAATTTCATAAGTTCGATAAAATTATCCCATGGAATAGGAGGAAGGGACAACAGACTACGATATAAGGCGTCAGCATATATATCCCTAGTTTCAATAGCAAGCACGCAAGTGAAAAGTCTAGAAATATAAAAAAAGAATACATCGATATATTAATCGACGAGAAAGTCTGCATAAATAATTCAAAAGAAACAGTTTCAAAACTTGTTTCAAGATAGTGGCAATTTACTTAGATACCTCATGTTGAGAAGACCTTATCATCGACGGAATAGTTCTCAATGCGACCCCAAACTTATATATCCTGTGTAAACCATAGAAATGAGGACGAATTGAACCAAAGCATCTAATCAAATTAGAAATATCATTACGCAAAATTCCAGTTTTAACCCACTTGACTAGGCGTATTTGGAACTTAGCCTCAAGAGTTAATTTAGAGTCAACCTTATCTATTGGGCGTAACTGAACAAATTTAGAGGTATCCTTAAGAATAACCATCATCTTGTTTACATAATCTTGATAATCCAGGATGTGCACACAAGAGCCTTTATCAGGTTTCGTAATAACTAAATATTTATTACGACGGAATGATTGAATAATCCGATATTGTTCATTGTTCAAAATGAATTCACAATACGAAACATCCGCGTATGAATGCGCTATGTCATTCAAATTTGCCTTAAGATCACTGACCATGCAGCTAGATTCAAGATGAAGTCTAGCTGAGCAAAAATAACTTCAAACTCTGCATAAATTTCTTATCGTTTAATAAACTAGGGAAAAATATAAAAACTCATCTCATGTGAAAATAACGAAAGCTCCAACATAGACACCGCAAGAGGAAAGATTAAGAAAATGTATGTATGTATATATATATATAACATTAGGCAACATATAATTTACATACAAAGAAATAATCACACATAGAATCAATCAGAAATATTAATGCGATTAATGGTGACATCCGTCACTAGAAACATAATATATGCATTAAAATACTGTTAAGACGAAATACTTGTTTGTCGACCGAAAGATGTACAAACAAGTATTTCGTCTTCAAGTTTTTGATTTTATAAGGAAAAAAACACATGCCTGATGATGAATAGAGGACTATTCGTAAGTAATAGCATTTTAAAATCAAATAAACTGAAAATTTCAGACATCAATGGTTTCGACGAGGATCACTTCACTCTATGGATTAACAGTATTTGTGTTTTTCGAAACTGTCAATGCCCACCAAAATAACCATTAGAATAATACAACAGACTATCCCCAATGCAAATTAATATACTACCCAAAATGCATCCCTCACTGCTATATATAAATAGTCGAGCCCCCAAAAATGCAAATATATATATATATATATATATATATATATATATATAATTAAAAAATCCAAAATTCATACATAATTTGGTTTTACAATGATGACGTTGACGAGACGGCTAGTGTTTCACTTAAATGTCCATAGTTCAATCTCAGAAAATTTAATGGAACACTCATGTACATATTGTCCATATTCAGAGTTTCGACAGATATTAATCGAAAATACAGTAGTACTACATTAAAAACATAAAAGCCTGCAGGCTCAGAACAAAATTTCCGCGTAAACCCCGAATAAATCGGGGTCGGGTAGCTGCCCCGCGAGACGAGAACCCGCCCTTTGGCACGGCCCCGTCTGGGTACCTCTCTGCTTAGAGGCAGGGAGTTCGACCATGACAGCTGAAAAAGTTTTCAGATAGTATATTTACTAAACTTCCCACACTATCAGAAGCACAAGCCCGGTTTTAATGTTGGGCATCCAAGCGCGTGGGCTCAGCCAAAAATTCCCCACCAAACTCCGTATAAAATGGGGCCGAGCAGCTGCTCTCCGAAATGAAACCCCTCCCCTCGGCAGAGACCCGTCTGGGATCCCTCTCTGCCTAGAGGCACAGAATTCGACGAGCACAGCCGAAAAAGTTTTCAGTGTATTTAGCAAGTGCCCCACACACTCACATGTGGGACAAGGCCGACTTTAATGTGGGGTTCTCGAGCTCGTAGGTTTGGCCAAAAAATCCCCATAGAACCCGTATGAACGGGATCGGGTTGGTCTACCTCCCCGAACAAAAATCTTCCCTTCGGCATAGCCTGGTCCGGGTTCCTCTCTGCCCGAAGGCAGAGATTTTGGCCGTATAGCTGAAAAGATTTCAGCTAGTCAATATTTACTATCCCCCACCCCAAGAGGGTAGATGTGGCACAAGGCCGAGTTTAACGTGGGACATCCGAGCCTGTAGGCTCGGTCAAAATATTCCCGTAAAACCCTCATAAACGCGATCGGGTCGGTCTAACTCACCGAACGAGACTCTGTCCTTTGGTGGAGCCTCGTCCGGGTTCCTCTCTGCTCGAAGGCAGATAGTTCGACTGTATAGCTGAAAAGATTTCGGCTAGAATATTTAGCCACCCTGCCACGAGGGTTGTATGTGGCACAAGGTCGATTTAAAATAGGCCCGGCCCAAAATATTCCCTTTCGAACCCGTATAAACGGGTTCAGGATCAGTCAACCTCAACGAACAAGACTCTACCCTTCGGTGGAGACTTGTCCGGGTTCTTCTCTGCTTAGAGGCAGAGAGTTCGACCGTCTAGCCGATAGGATTTCGGCTAGTCTCTGTACAGAGACTTATAGGCAGTTACTACCTCATCGGGGTGACAGGTTATTCCATTACATCAGTTTCATCACTTGATGTCTTGCGAATACTTATTCTTCTTCGTCTTCTTCCTCTTCTATTCATTACTTAAACAGTTACAAACAGCCTGATGTACTAATAACCGTTTACTTATATTTCATCGACAATGAAAAAATACCGCTAATAGCAGTACGATATTCATTTTTAATGCGAAATGAATAATGTTATCTGTTAATGTTATATGAAATTAAATGGGTTGGTGGTGTGTAAAAACATTAAAAAATATTTAGAAATTTATTTAAAATAGTTTTTTATCTTTTATCAGATTTTCCAGTAATTTTAATAAAATTCAAAAATTAGTTATTTTTTAAAATCAGGGTGTTTTTGGCTGAAATATATTTTTTTCTTGTAATGCAAATTATATTATATTTTTGTCAACAAGCAAAAAACTTTCTTATCACTTTTCAAAACTTTTTAAATCTAATTCTATACAATGCATACAATGCATAGCTTTTACATCAGAATGATAGTGTGTGCCTTTGTGTGAGTGACCTTTAGCGAGATTTGATATCTGAAACCTTGCCAATGAAACAGAGACGATGAAATTGAGACTACCTATATTCTGATTCGTAGCGCATGACCACTAATTGGTGAAAAGAAATAGTAAATAAACTAATATTTCAACCAAAACGTACTTCTAAATACCTTAATCGTTAAACAACAATGTTTCTTTGTCTCTGTTTTTGTTAGTCTTGAAAAGTTTCAAGTTTCAAATATAATTTACATGAAACTATAATTAGATTTCAGCCAGTAACAGATTCGTACACGTTTTTAGTAAACTTTCGTTGGAGTTAATTACTTTAAAATGATAAACTTTCTTGTGAAACAATAGACTCCCTCTAGTGTATGTTCGAATATATACATTACATTTCAGTCTATCCATCTCAGCCTGCTCAGATCTCTCTATCTCGCTAACAATCTCTCTTTCTCTAACAATCACATTTTCCTCTCATTTCTCTCTCCATATATATATATATATATATATATATATATATATATATATATATATATATATATATATATACGCGCGTGTACATAAACTAACACACACGCATATATATATATATATATATATATATATATTTATATTCGCGTGTACATAAACTAACACACGCATATATATATATATATATATATATTTATATTCGCGTGTACATAAACTAACACACACGCATATATATATATATATATATATATATATATATATATATATGAATGACAGAATAGGGAACAAAAAGTAAACGTTTATCAATTTGAGATGTTTCATTTTGATTAATCTTTTATCAGGTCATCATGGAGAATCTTGGAGAAAAATAAATTCAGGTATTTTTACTTTTTTCCTGATTCATCTTTTCTACATATGCCATTCTCTGACGATCAAATGACTGATCAAAGTGAAACATCTTATATTGATAAACGTTTCATATTTGTTCTTTATCCTATCATTAAGTCGAATTCCGATCCATATTTGACTTGAATTTGTTCCCAATTCATATATATATATATATATATATATATATATATATATATATATGGACAATGTAGTCAACGGTATGGGAGGGCAATCTGTTTCATACATGAAAACACAATCTGGTGTACTTTACGACTCAGCTACAAAGTGTTTGTTTTAACATAAATATGGGACATCTATTTCAAATACGTTTTTCCACTTCTAATAACGTTTGAATTCCTAAACATATCGGATTAAAATTAAATCCATTCATATATATATACATATATATATATATATATATATATATATATATATATATATATATATGCACAGACACACAAACACACACACACATATATATATATATATATATATATATATATATATATATATATATATATATATTAAACAATAAACATATTAAAATCTTCAGACACACTGCGTTGTAGATTAATATTCGTTCGTTTTATTTTATTACTATTTGATTTAGATTCCTCTACTAGTTTCGGCCAAAATGGCCATCATCAGGAGAAGAAATATTTCTGCTTGCTGGTAGCAATGAACTACAGAAAGTAATGTCTTGATGGAGAAAATTAACTTTTGTCTGAAGTTTTTATTTGTTTTTTTTTTATCTTTTTAACATGAATCTTTTAACATTCCTTGTGTTGGTCAAACAGTCTCTTTTAAGTTGTTATTTGAGATAAGAGCTGCTCTGAATTCCCCTGGTCAGTTTGACAGTTTTATTGGTACCAGAGAGGGGATGTGTCTCTGTTAAGTGTTTGTGTGTGTTATTTGGTTCTTAGTGAGTGAGTGAGTATGATATATATAAGCGTGTATATTGCTGTGGGTGTGTGTTATCATTTGGCTCATTAGAGAGTATGATGTGTGTAAATGTGTACGTTCGTGTGGGTGTGTGTATAAGTGTGAGGCCTCAACATCTCCGTAAGCATGTCTGTCGTCTGTGGGTGAGAAATGTGGGTAGGTTTGGATTTGTAGTGTTATATGTTAATATTATCTATATTGTTAAATTCATAGTTTAGCCCGGCTGGATAGTGTGTTTTTAAACGTTGTATCCACTTATTTTCATGGAACTGTAAAATCTTTCTAATGTTATCTGCTCTGAACTTTTCTATTCTCTCAATTATAGTGAATTTGTCATGGGTTTTGAAATCGTGTTTTTCCAGGCGGAAATGTTGTTCTACAGGTAATACTTTTTCATGGCGAGTCGACTTAATTCGCTTACGATAATTATTAATTCTGTAGTGAAAGGGCCATTCAGATTTTCCTACATATTGTTTCTGGCATAGTGTGCATTCTAGGAGGTAAATTATGTTATGACTTCGACAGTTAGAATCGTGGTAGATTTTGAAAGTAGATTTAGTGACTGAGCTAGTGAATGAATTCGTGTGTTTAATATGGTTGCAACATAAACTTCTTTTGTTGTTACATGGTTGTTGTTTTTGTTCTTAGTTTATTACGGATTACCTTGTCCCCTGAAATTTGGTTACTATCTATGATTTATTTTAGGTTCTTAGGTATACGATATGCTAGAATGCCGGGTCCCTTAAACAATTGTTTTAGGTTTGGTCTGAGATATAGTATTTCCCAGAGACTTTTGATTATTTGGGATAGTGGAGGCAGAGTGGGATTGAAAGTGGTTACTAGAGGAATGCGGCTAGATTTATTTTTAATCTTGTACATTAGGGTGTCTTCTCTAGGTGTGGAAATTGCTTTATTTATTTGTTCCCTGATTAGGTGTTGTTTATAGCCACGTGTTGTGAATTGATGCTGCAGATTTTCAATGTGTTTATTTAATTCTTCATTCTTGGAATATATCTTTCTGAGTCTAAGTGCTTGTGAATAGGGAAGGTTCTCTTTGAGGTGTTTAGGGTGGGAAGACTTAAAGTGTTTAGGGTGGGAAGACTCTAAAAATGTTACTGATGTTGTGGATTTTTCATAGTCAAACTTAATTGAGTCGTGCACTGTGTTTAGGTTCATAAGGAATTTGATAAGTTTGTCATCACTACCCGTCAATACAAAGAATATATCATCGATATATCTTGCATAGAATACGCAGTCGCTACCAGTGAGGGGATAGATATGGGTCTCCTCAAATTTTCCATGAATATTGTATCATATATATATATATATATATATATATATGTGTGTGTGTGTGTGTTTGTATGAACAATGTGGTCAATATTACGTTCAAGCATGATGCAATATATATAGTTTTATATTTACACAACACACATCCCCGTCATTTAGAACTTTTACCCCCATACATAGCATACATTAAAACTATATTTTTATCATATAAAATGTATGATGAGTAAAATGTCACCATTTTATTTTTTTTAATTTGCGCATGCGCGATGTTTTTTTTTTTTTTATTCTGCTTACTGTACATTATAGAAGAATTAGTTTGGAACCGTCTACAATGCAATTCACTCCGCCAGGAATTTGGAAACGCTATGCTGTACTTTTTGGCACTCGCGCCGTTACCTCCACTACTAACATTTCAGGGTGTAGAGGTTTCGGAAAAAGTTGGGTGATATATTTAGTCAACATCTTATTGTTGGGAGATATCTCTAAATTATATCTATGTTTGCCTCCATTTATCTTCCGACAGGGCCTCAGACTGAAGACAGAGGTTTACATCCAGATCTTTGAGGAGTTAGTGCTGCGCTGGACGACGAGTGTGGCTGCTGGAAGACACGATGTTTGGCAACAGGACTCTGCACGATGCAGCACAACAGGAGAAGTCAGTCATAACTGTCAGACAATTTCTGCAACCCCATCACGCCTTACATCTGGCCACCTAACCTCCCCCAGATTGAAACCTCATGATTATTATGTGTGGGGTGCCGTTGAACGAAAGACCAACGAAACTCCTTACAACACAAAAGATGAACTGAATGCAAGGATTAAGACATCATTCACCAAAGAGATCGTCCAAAAAAGTTGTAAGAGATTCCGAAGTCCTCGGGAGACCACGGTTGTAACCAATACCGATTTTATTGAAAAAAAGGTACTTCTTTTTACTCTTTGGTATTTCAATATATTTATGTATATTTCTGTAAATATATCTGTTAAAATGAGATGTCAGTGTCATTTTCATTTTTGCCTAATTTAGACGACAATTTATCCATTGCACCCTGACACACATCTTCTTCCTTTCAAGTGGGATTTGAGGCAGAACGTCGCAATGGTTGAGATCATGGAATTATGGTTGTTGACGTAACTGTGAATTAGTGTGATAGGTCAAAACTGCTGTACAAGCAATGGTTAATGATGGAAGTTTCGTGCTGTGGAGAGACCACCATACTATATACCCTTTTCTTCATAAACGGAAGTTGGCTACAAACGGAAGTTAACGAGAATATCACATTATCAATCCTGCGACCAAAATCTGGATTTAATAATTAGTAAGTTTGATACTTTCTTTGGTTTAACTAATTGCTACTAAACCCCGATGCTGGAATTAACTCATTATTGTATGGGTCCAACCCTTTTAGAGTTACTTAATATTTTAAATCCGACAGCCCTAAGGTAGATTAGTAAAGGAGAGTTAAATGTTTTAAGATATTTTAAGCACTAATTTATTTAAAGACACTTTAAGAACTAATTTATTTACAATGATTTTTACGCTATACAAGGCCCAAGTAAGTGTCACAGTTTATGGTGTTATGTGAGGAAGATAACAGTTGACCCTAGATTGAAACAGGTTATGGTTAGGAAAGCATTTCGTTGTTGTTATTATTATTATTATTATTATTATTATTATTATTATTATTATTATTATTATTATTTTCTTTGAGATTTGTTGTATTCACATTTTCTTCCAGAAACCTAAGTCAGAAGTGGTATCATTACATATCACTGAACATTTTGAAGCCTAAAAGCACACTTAATTTATATTGATAAAGCCCCTGCTAAGGTGTAAGCTGTAAGAATATTTGTTTTTTGTATTACATTAAGGCATGGGCTTCCTGTGATCCCTTCAAGGATTCTATTAGAACCTTTTCCCAATAAATCGAGAGCTTCAATCAAAACTGAATTATTGATGTGTGTTCATGTGACGCGTTTCTACTTCAAGATCCTTCTAATTTTATATTTTTTGAAGATCTTCAAAGATAGATTAGTGTCCACAGTAACTGCCTTGTCAATAAGAAAGCATATTCGGTTCTTGCAGTCTGCTCACTGTGTCAGTTTAATTTTTCTGTTTCTTTATTTTAAAGGCCCATAAATTTGTTACAGACCCTATGTCTGTTACCGGGTCTAGGCCGTCCTAAGAATGACGATACACTACATCTATGTTCTGGGCAGGACGGCAAACTACCTCCGCGTCCTGGATAAGACGATAAACTACGTAAACAGCAAGGCCTCTGATCAGGAGGTTTTGAAGCGTAGAACCACCTTTTAATTGCTGGTGTTCCCAGTTCCACCCTGACCCGGAGCGATAGCACCTGTTAGATTCTCAGTTAACCCAAAATTGGGGTCAAAAAACTATGAAAGTCTAAAAATAGGTTCTAATACTAGAAATACTTTGTAAGAAAAGTTATTACCAGCAATAAGATTTTGTAGAAACAAAATAACACCAGCAATACATTTCTGAAAAAAGATTGCAAGCGATACATTTTTGAAGAAAAAATATTACCAGAAATGGATTTTTGAAAGAAAAAAATTGTACCAGCAATATATTTGAAAAATAAATATTTCCAGCAATGAAAATCTTGCCGGTATTAAATAACTCACTGAGGTTGATATGCTGTAAAACAAACCAAACCTAATCGGGTCTGGGCGGTGGTCGTATCAATTTTTTATAGTTTTCTTCCCGTAAATTCCAGGGAATATATTGGAGTACCCTGGCATGACGAATTTTAATCTCGATGGGTCCTAATACCATACAATATGATAAAGACAAGTTCTTTCTGAATATTCATCAGAGAATCTGCATTTGAGGTTAACTCAAATGTTCAATATGTTTGCATGGTAATTTCTAGTTAGCAAGCATTGGTCCTGATCAGCAAGAAGAAATCCCTGGGTTTCAGCTTTTAATCCTTCACTACATAACCACTGATGGGTATCGGATTTGTTTACATCAGATCGTTTGGTACTGGCAGAGTAATGGCTAACCTGCGCCTAATACAGCAGTTATTCTGAATGTATATTTGTTATAGTTTCTAGGATAGATCAGTCAATTTGCTGTGGTCAGTCTTTGAAAAAGGCCATTTATCTCACACTTCTAATCTTGTAACATCGTATAGATCAGATTAGGTGGTAAAAGAAAGCTTATAATAGAGTGGCCAGTTAGTGGATATAATAAAATATTAGGTTGGTGGGAAAAAAAAAACAAAAAAAACGTAATAATGTCGTTTTTTGACGTATTTTTAACGTCAAAAAACGACATTATTACGTCATTATTTTTTGCACCAACCGTCTGCGAGCATGATAACCTAATCAATTTAGTTAGTCACCCTCGCTCAACGCCTTCAGAATCAATCTGCGGTTGATACTGCATCTGCGCTGGGCCGGCATTAGTTACAGTTTCTTGGAAAGAGCAGGTAATCTGGCATGATCCTAAACGCTCAAAACCATACGTCACAATGTCTTTTGTGCATTTTTGTTAAAAGACCATCGACGCTCACATGATTGGGTCAAGAATTGGTATCATGTTCAGGCATTTCCAAAGTGCACCTCACGGTGATGCAATTTACCCTTGCCTATATACACAAGACGTCAATATCGATCATGTCGAGATTCGAACCTAGGTTTCCCTGTTGGAGCGCCTGCGTTCAACCCGTTCAGGGACGTCATTACACTACTCAAGGCATTTCTAACAAGTGCTAAATTTTCTCAAAATGGAAAAATAATGATTCCAGACAGTTCGTAAATACTAATGCACACAGTGTAACAATAATTTTTCCTCCAGCGCTTGACGAGATAATTTTTCTCTATAAAAGATTCCCGCTGATCTAGATAATATGAAGTAACCTGAAGGGAGTAATTGACAATTTTTTGCTAACTTATTTAAGAAAAATAGAAAAGCAGCATTCTGTCTGGGCGCCAAAAATAGTAAAAAAAAAAAAAATGAAAAAATAACGCCAATGGCAAAAGTGTGAAAGAATTAATATTTATATCTCTTCACAAAACAGATCGTAAAATGTTAGAAAAAAAACTTCAACAACGTATCTAGAGATTATATAGCATTTTTTAATTTTTTTTTTTTATTTAACGCAGAAGATCAGCTCCTGGCAAAAGTAGGTGAAACACGTTCGCCGAGCATATACAAACAAACGCGCCATTTTTATTTCTATTTTAAACAGTGCGTGTTACGTCTACCGGCCTACGCATTCGAAGAATCACTGTAATGACAATGTGCTCTCCAGGAGGTATCGAACATGCATCCGGAATTGTAGGAAAAACACAATCTGGTGTATTTTACGACTCAGCTACGGAGCGTTTTTTTTAACATAAAAATGGTATATCTATTTCAAATCCGTTTAACCACTTCTAATAACGTTTGAATTCCTAAATATATCGGATTAAAATTAAATCGATTCATATATATATATATATATATATATATATATATATATATATATATATATATAATATTAGTGGTAAATATACACATAAATATGCAAAATATATAAATATATATACATACATGCATACACATACATATATATTTTGTATAAAAAAAAAATAACAAGAGGGCAGAATCCAGGTAGAAATCAATGTCCAGGACAGAGTAAGGATATAATAAAAAGGATTCCATGGTCATAATTATGACCATGGAATATTAGTGTTTAAGACTTTTTATATATATATATATATATATATATATATATATATATATATATATATATATATATATATATATATATATATATATTAATAATTTAATATATATATACATATATATATATTAATAATTTAATATATATATATATATATAAATATATATATATATATATATATATGTAAAATCAAAATGTTTTCGTTGTTATAGTTACATTACAAAATCCAAATTTAAAAAAGTGAGACGATTCTGCGTAAGTCTCTTTCTGGTTATTGTAAATTTCCTTTATACTAAGAGTTTTTTTTCCTTTCTTTCCATGTCGGCAATAGAATAAAATTCCCACATCAAATCTAAAAGAACATAACTATGACAAATATTTTGATTTCATTTTTGCGACGAAAAAGTGGAAAATCAAAACACATCATCAAAAAACTAAGATTTTTTCCAATTATCATCTTATACCATACATACCATATATATATATATATATATATATATATATATATATATATATATATATATATATATATATATATATTAATACATATACATGTATATATATTACTGGTCACAACACATTACATTGTATATAGACATATATATATATATATATATATATATATATATATATATATATATATATATATATATATATATATATATATATATATATATAATAAATCAGTGTTGGATATCTACTAACAAATGTGATGGAAAGAAAAGAAAAAGAATCTAAATGAAATCGGCTGGATTCAAAAATAAAAAAAGAAACAAATATCAAAATTTTAAATTCCCCGCATCTCCCGTTCGTGCGCATGTGCAGTCGCACCAACATAACGAATTGCGTAATAAGAAAACCTTTTAACACATTGTCATACATTTCCGCCCTCAATATGTTTCTTGATATAGAAAATAAATATTGTTCTTCATATATATATATATATATATATATATATATATATATATATATATATGTATATATATATATATACGGGATGTGATGGGTAATGCTGCCCTCGATCAAGTTTGTGGCTGCTGAAAGATCCTATGCCTATCAACAGAACTGTGCACTATGCCACACAAGCAGGAGAACCAAGTCTTGGCTGTCAGACAATTTCTGTGACAACATCACCCCTTACATCTTGCCACCTAAATACCCAGTTTGGAACCCCCTTTGATTACTATGTGAGGGGCAATGTTGAGCAAGAGACCAACAAAACTCCTTGTTACAACAAAGATAAACTGAAGGCAAAGATTATGGCAGCATTCATCAACTTAATCCAGGAGATCGTCCAGAAGATTTGCAAGAGATTCCGAAGTCGACTGGAGGCCCTTATTGAGCTCAATGTGGATTTTATTGAAAAAATTTAATCTTTAGTATTTCAAAGTATTTTTGTATAATTTTGGTAAATAGATCTGTTAAAAAGACGTCATTTTCATTTTTGCGGTTTTTATACGATAATTTATCCATTTCACAATGTATGCATAAATTTCTTTCTATGCCATGTCCCTTCAGAGTGTGGGTGATCATGACGCTATAGAATATGCTATCTTTTGCAGCTCTTATCAATGTTTATCATTTTGCTATCCTACTCACGTCTTGTTCTGGCATTTATTTACACGAGCGCATCAGATAGGATTCTCATTGTTTAAATCTATTTTTGTTGATTTCGGTATATCCTGTAAAGGACAAATACTCTAAGCTCTCTATCCTAATTAAGTGTCACAAAATGTTCAACTGTCTCTTTCTGATTGTAAGTATACGTTTCCTTTTTCGACTTATTTTCCTTAACCCCTACGCCTAGAGGTTAAATACACATGTACTATCAATGGTATTCTCTGTTTTAATCTGACCAAGTACATCCCTGTTGCTTCAAGATTTCACTTCATCTGTGAAGAAATTACCCAACATCCACTTTACTTGAGAGTGTCACGGAGTATTTTCAACCCTCCAAAAGAGCCAGCTCCATCAGAAAGTTGATCTGGACTGTGATGCAGTTCTCCACTGGGCTATGTGTCCTCAAGGAGACACGGCGCAGTGGATAAAGATGTTGGTTAGATCCAGTGTCTAGACCCAAACATCTCGTGAATTCTATACCAGGCTACAAAAAAATTGGAGAAGGGAAGTAAAAGGGAAGTAACTGAGACAACCGGAAGAGGCATGGACCGTGGATCTAGAACAATCTACTCTGGTTGACGAAATAAAGGATTCTGTTCGAAATTCCAATCACCTGAAGAAGGCCGGAGCGTGCAACGGCCGAAACGTTGTGAATATGGAATATGAAGATGAGGATAACAATCCGAATAATGTAAATAATTAAATAATAATAATACCTCATCTCAGATATATAGAGAGATAAAGAAATGCAATTACTTACTTTTGTTCAACGAAACATGTATTAAAGAGAGATTGATGCTCAAATATTCAACCAATATATATATATATATATATATATATATATATATATATATATATATATATATGTGTGTGTGTGTGTGTGTGTGTGTGTATTAGGTTGGTGCAAAAATAATGACGTAATAATGTCGTTTTACGTCAAAAAACGCCATTATTACGTCATTATTTTTGCACCAACCTAATATATATATATATTAGGTTTGTGCAAAAATAATGTCGTTTTCTCACATATGTTACTATGTGAGAAAATGACATTATGTTTGCACCAACCTAATATACATATATATATATATATATATATATATATATATATATATATATGTGTGTGTGTGTGTGTGTGTATATATATATATATATATATATATATATATATATATATATATATATTTGTATGTGTGTGAATTTTGAACATTTGTTTATTGTTTATTTTTAACTTTCACAAGAAATTTAACTTTACGCTAGTGTGAAGCCAATAATTAGATCACACCAGACTTTGTTCTCCTTAATAAGATTGTCGAAATTATAACAGTAATTAAATTTCTCGTGCAACAACTCACTCTTAATATATACGTCATCCCTGTTACAACTCGCGTATTACACAACATCCTTGTTGGATTATCTTTCATTAATTGCTTTAGTGCCGGACTCCAAAGAGATATTTGTTTTCGAAAAGATAAAAAAATATATCATCTTTCGCGTAATTATTAGAAAATTCAACCACTTTCGACTTAGCTTCATGTACTTTGTATTCTCTGTGTCTGTTTTACCACCTTGTAGTGGGCGTATACATTCATCTTGGGAATTTTACACGCACATAAACTACTTTGAAGAGCTATTTATCGAAAATGAAACCCCAAACCTACCAAAGTCAGCCTATGCATTTCAAGAATCTGTTTATCTTAGTTTTTGTTCAGCCATACCTTCAAAAAATTACGGTATATTTTGTCATATCCTGTTATTGATACTTCAAGGGAGATAACTCTATTAACAAAACGACATTCTTGTAAAGGCTAAGAAGAAAGAGAAACTAAACCTTTCATACGTAAGATTATTATTTATTCACTTCACTTCTTAAATTTTCTCATTTAATATATGCCTGAGGTTGTGCGCTTAGGAGGCACGGTGGAGTAATGGATAGAGGTTCGGACTGTGGAATCGTAGAGCCGAGTTCGAATTTCGCTCGAATCTATGAAATTCATTGGGAAAGGTATGAATCTTCCTCCTAAATTTTTGGTAAATAGCAAGATTGCTTTGGATGGCAACTGGTCTATCGCAGAAAGAAATGTTAACCCCCTGCGGGATAAAATCTATTGAAACATACATGATCCCGTAGGCGTGTATCACACAAGGCACATAATTGACTGATTTACTGCGCTTGGTGGTCTTTCTTCGAACAATGATCGGATGTCTGAGACTCTAGCTTTTTTTTCTCAGATGCTGTGCTTATATAGTTTTCTGTCGTCCGCTTGACCCACATGTACACATTCTAAGCTCAGCTCATCCTTTGCTCATCTAGGTCGATATGATAAGAAGAAACACATTTTCTACGAGGTCACCCTCCAGATCAACCTTCTGATGCACCTAGCTATTTTGATGCCCTGGTCTGTGAGTGCAAAGCCTACTTTAAGAGTTAGACCGGTATATTTTGGTGTCACTGGGAATCAAACCCTCTTTGGACAATGTTTACTGATTGATATTTATTCTATTCAAACCTTACGTATTTTGTAGTAAGAATTGCACCGTAAAAACTGTTAAAATTAATTAATTGTATTAAATAATAATAATAATTAATTGTATTAAATACATATTACAGAGTTGTTTAGCCAAATGTATCGAAATGGATACCGGGATATTGTATTATGATAATCCCCCACGTCGTGAATGCCATCGAGCCGTGAAAATCAACATTATCAAACTTGGTTCATACCTTAGGTATAACACGAACCTCTGATGCTAGAAAGAACGATGAAAGTTATTTCAACCAAGGGAAGCTCTACGCCCACTACTTATTATGCTAAATAATTAAAATATAATAAAAAAAAAATAAAATATAATTATCTCAATATTTTTGCGTATTATCTCTTAATATATGGGATATCTTATCACACAGAGACATGACAAAATTTTGTGATATCAACGAACACTCGTTGTCACTTTTGTGATGCCAACGATTACTCGGTGTCACTTTTGTAATCCTCGCTGTAGTAGAGACTTTGTAATCGCAGATACAACTATAGTACGCCGTTGAACAATGCTGGTGTCAGAAGCCTTCGAAAAGCATTCACACTAATAGTACTTGCTTGATAATACTCGCTCGAATAGTAATCCGTATAGAGAAATAGTATAGTGAATAGAGTAGAGAAAATCGGTCCGTATAGTAAAAGAGGATACAGGAGAAATGGTGATCTCTATAGTAATAGAGGATAAAGGAGAATTAGTGATCCTTTAGACGTCACACGACTTCCTATATATGCCTTTCACCAATGGTCCCGTGATCTACTTAATTCAATAATGGGATCGCCTGTGTTTGCACGATGGCGATCTATCTTTAAAGTCAAGTCTCGGCGGAGACACTTTATTACTATAAAACAGAAAATTATATACACATGCCTATTTTCATCTCCCCGTCTTATGCTGCAGTAATACACTAGATGATATCTCTTATTATTTTACAGGTTTAATCATTTTACTCTACATAAAAATGCCTACAGCAAGGCCAGAAGAACAGTTATGGTTTTTAAGAGGTAGAATTTGTGGACAGTCAGCACAAAATTATAGAAAACCTTAACATCCCTCTTGCCACAGGGAATAGGGCCATCACTTAGAAATAGAATGAAAAGAACAATTATCACCATGTTCTGGGAAACCTGGATCCTCAGGCAAGATTCGCCAAGCTGGTTAGTGATTTTGGGGTGGATTCTCAAAGTTAAAGCTTTTGATATAGCGGTGACTATCGATGTAATGTACAGAACACATGTGCAGCATGTCCTTTCCATTGGTGAGGGTTTCCACATGCAAACATTTGCTCGCCTCAACCAATATTTTTTTTTTTTAAGAAAAGAAATTAATGGGTTCATATCATGGCCAAGAAGTTTTCGGATTTTAGTAAAGTGTAATCATGTCGGAAATCAAGTCTCATCATTTGTCAAATTCTTTGGCAGTGGATGTATCGGTGCCTGGCGAATGTCCAGACAGGATTTCCAACAACCGTCGGCAACTAACCTTCAAACACGATTGCCTTTCGAGAGAGTTATTTGAATAACTTGTTGTTTGGCCTTGGTAGGATTGGAAATAAATCTTTTTTTATAAATTATAAAATCTTTTTCTTAAAACATTTTTTCAGGCGAATACGTTTCTCTAGTCCAGTAGCTGTTATCGATCTTTCCAGTATTAAAAAGGGGGTTTCTTATCTAAACTGTTATTTGAAGTAGCGTGAAATGTTAGCGTCTTGATTATGGAATTATTTACACATTGGGTTACATTGTTGCCTAGCCCCCTGGTGGGGGTGTTCTCATCTCATTTTTTCTCTTGATCCAATATCTACTCCTATTCATACTATCTACAGATAGGCAGATAATTTCAGGGGAACTGTAAATCCTGAAAATGACTTTGATAACTTTTATTTTACTATCTATTTATCTATCTATCTATCTATCTATCTATCTATCTATCTATCTATCTATCTATAATCCGAATTATAACAGATAGATATTATGAATTAAAATACCTCATAGTGAACTGTCTTGCAGATGAAAACAAATTCGAAAATCCATCACTCGAAAGCTGGCTTCAAATTTCTCGGGACATAGCTCTATGAGGACTGCATCCTGGGTATGACAATGAACTACATCCGCGTCCTGGGTCTGAAGATAAACTACATCCGCGTCCTGGGTAAGAGGATAAACTACGTCCAGCAGCAACGCCTCTGATAATACGTTTTTGAAAAATAATGTAACCAGCTGTACGTTTATGAAAAAATGATATTACCCGCTAACCTTTTTATGAAAGAATAGTGTTGCTGTCTATACGCTTTTGAAAAATAACATTACTAGCAATACGTTTTTGAAAAAAAATATTACATTTTTTGAGAAAAAAATATTAACATTAATAGATTTTTGACAAAACAAAAATATTACCAGGAAAAAAAGAAAGTTGTCGGCATTAAATGACCCACTAAAGTTGATATGCCGTAAACTAAACCAAATCAAACCAAGTCCATGAGGACACGTTTAAACCAACATTATATTTTACCCACTTCGGTACAAAACAAACATAAAAATTATAATACTCGAATCTAATTGTAAAAAGTAAATAAATAAATAGACGTCTCGAGGAGGCCCCATTATAAACAACAAAAAAGATCAACCATAAAGAGAATCATCTACGAACACGACCATAATGAACTGATCGTCTTCAGAAATCAAAGTTATGTCTGCTTTTCCGCTCCTTACACACCATTTAAAATAGTACAACTAAAATCTACGAAAGTGGCTCATAGGTTAGCGAATGTCGCTTGGTACGCCTATCAATTTGACAATATCTATACAAACTAAGTGAACAATATCAGAGTTAGAGTGTATGTAAATATAAATATATAAAGTGGACATTGACGTCAATCTGATTCATGCTAAACACAATCATCAGGCTACATGTGTCACTTAAATGGTAATTGCTTACAAAATAATGTAATATGAAAGCCACGGTAAAATCATTAGATAACAAAGAAAAATATACACAGGAGGAACCTGGAGATAAGGAAACTACGCAGACAAAACATCTTTTACAGATAGTAAATACGCGAACACCACAATGTTTTCTAAAGTAATCTGTGAAATTAAAAACAAAAGCAAATCACTCAAAAATATCATGGAAAATAAGAAAAAAAACCCTTTAACAATCAATCCAAAAACTGCAAAGTTTACTTGGAGGAGAAAATAGCTATAATTATCTTCCCAGGCCAAAACAAACTACTAAATAAACGATCAGAACGTATCTCAAAATGCAGATACGAAAAAGATTTTTATTACGTTACTTAAAAATCGAAAACTGAAAATAATGAATAAAAATAAATACAATAAAAATAAGTAAGCACAAAGAAGTAAAATAAATCAAGCCAAATAAATAATAAACAAACAAACCACTCCCGCCAACCTTTAGCATACACTATCCACAATGCAATAGACTACCCACAATGCACCACTGACCTATATATATAAATAGTCGAGAAAAAACACAATGTGACCTGACAATTGCGTTTAGCTCGAAACAGTCTATCGCCTTTGATGGTTGACTTTAATGTTAACTTATATATATATAATATATATATTATTCCAGGGCGATTTTTCATTTTATTCAAAATGATCTTCCCCCTATCCAACCTTTTAGCTTTCTGTCTTGTAGTAACAAGGTGTCTCTCAGGTTCCACGTTTCATTTTCAATTTTTTTTTCACTGCTCTTTGGACTGTCATAGCTTAAACTGCTCTCTCCCGTGCCAAACGTCTTTTCTAATTGATCTCTTTAGCGCTAATATCATAGATTAAGATTTAATAAGTCATTAACTTACTAATAATTCACTGAATCCTTATGTTTAAATTGTTGTCAGATAGATTTGATGCTGCTAGGCCGAATATTTTTTTTGAAAACTTCACATTTTCATCCTCAGTGCATAATTTTTCCATTACAGGTATACTCCAAGTCTAAATAAATGCAGATTAGACGTTTTTAAAAATATGTTATTTTTTGAAAGTTATATAATAGTTCCCCGTGATGCTGAGGTTCGATTTGCCTTGGTAGTTTCTTTCCAACTTAGCAATATCTTGGCAGAATATTTCTCCATCCTTATCATTCACTACTCTGAAGTCATAATGAAGAAGTTGAATGTGGAAGTGTAGAAAGTGTATTTTATGTGACATTCGACATCCCATATCCTCATAAATCTGTGACAACTTATCGATCGGTAATCTGGTAACAGGTTGCAAAAAAAAAATAAATAAATTCTTTCTCTGATGCAAGCAAGTGAACTGCATAGATACAGTGTATTGATGAAACTTAATTTATTTGAATAATACCATACATGCACATCATAATTCAGGAGCCTTTCAGAAATACATTTTTTATGGACATTCTCGTGTACTTTGCATCTGTTATGTCGCTCTGGAGCATCCATAGAAGTTCCCCAACCTGTTGAGATACCACTTGTCATGGTAGTTTTTTTTTTCCATCTCCTTATATTGGTGGAATCTTTCTCCATGACCATCACTCATTACTTTCCGGTTCAGTTGAATGTCGGAGTGGAGAAAGTGAATTTTGAGTCAAATTCGGCATTCCATATCCTCATAATATTTTTTCCATACACTCTTGGTAATCCGATACTTCTGTATTAAAAATGAAGCCATGACAGACTGAATTATTTTTTCCATGCTTTCAATTCATTTATGAAGCTCTGTAGTATTACAACCTTTTTCCATGTTCAAGAACGAGGGGAAGTAAATGTTTCGTGTCCTGAAAATGGTGATAATTGCTTCTGTCGTGACTAGGTTCCACTGTTTAAGCCGGGATGACAGGAACTCTGACTGGTGCTTAGATTGGTACAACCCACATGCAAGGTCATTCAGATCTTTCTGGGTGATTCGGTGGGGCACACTGTTCCTGAATAAACATAGACATTGTATTCAGAAGAGAGTTACTTGGCAGAATTTTCCTCTGAAGGCAATAAATATCTAACAGCATGTAGAGGCAAGATCATCTAATTGAGGAATATGTCTCTATGCTGAAGGTACCTTGAAATATTTGAATTCTTTTTTGAGGAGGTGGATAAGAATCAGTGATACTGTTTGTATTTCAAAATATCAATCATCTGTATGGCTTTGTTGCTTTTTTCAGATACCGGGAAAGCAAAGTTTTAGGGTGCTTTCTTGTCCAAGATTTCTCCTGATCTCCAATTCTACAGTCAAAATCATGAAAGTGATCAGTTCTCAAGAGGGGAGTAATCGTTTGGTACTGTGCAATTGTCCTGAATTCCCCACACATGTAACAGAATGGATTTGTCTTGTTAACGCATCCTTTCTGATTTGAAGAGACTGAAGCTATTGTAGAGATATGTACTAGCTCACAAAAATATAGAAAACAACATAAACATTGATCATATATACGGTTACGTTCATGCGTAACAGGCATACGGATATGAAAAAGATTTCATTTCGTCGTAATAAAACTTATCCCGCCAAAAGCTGCTTTTACGTTAGTTATTTAAAAAAAAATACAATTCCTAAAATAAAAAAAACAAAACAAAAAACAACTCAATGTCTGTTATATACCATGCATATGAACACTAATGGGTATGTCCAAGACTCATAAATAAGTTGGACACTATTGTAAGTAAGGGTGGGGGATATGGTGTCTAAGTAGTTCACGACTAGTAGTGGCTTACCTACTTCACGCGGCTGGCGAGTATTGTATTTTGTTGACGTTATAAAGATTACCAATTTATTCAAAACCTCCGTTTTGGTTATTCCCCATTCGCTAACCCTTTCTAGGTTACAACAATATCCTAAATAGGACACATCTGGCCGCCTTGAATGCATGTAAATGTATACATTTTACATATATGTATATAAGTATATTTTCAAAAAGTATAGGGGGATAAAAACGGATTTCATATGTGAAATCAGCACCTCCAAATTAGGTTAGAACACTTATTTTATCTTTGACTAAATTTCTTTGTAAACCAGAGTTATTAAAGAGAGGTAGCTGACAAAATATAGAACGAATATATGTATGTATCTGCACCTGTGTGTGGGAGGAATGACCACAGATCCATAGACTCAATGTTGGTCGGGTTTAATCCGGGTACGATATTTGATGACGCAAATAACAAATGAACGACTATAGGTCATCGATGCGTGTTTCTCATGAAGTTTTAATCAAGTCCATTTCGTCATGTTCCGATAATTACCAACAGTACCGTGATTTGATATTATCTCAAAACTCGCTGACGCATCCTTGACTGTAATTAATATCGTCTGCTCTTGTCTATGAGAGATCGTCGCCAATTTGGAACTTGTTTTCACACAACTTGCACATGTGCGCACCGGATGAATCCTTGCGTGTTGCTGGTTTTGTCACCTCGTCTTTTCACCGTGGTAGAATTTCATCGTATTCGAACAAGTATGAATAGCTTTTATTCAAAGCTCAGAACACATAAGGTACCCAAATTCTGGAACTGGCTCATTGAAATTTAAGCACAAATCTGTTTCTATACAACTAATGTCATTTCCCGTCTCTGTATGTTCCCTCTTTTAACTTCTGCACTTCTGCCGCCAGTTTAATTTTTTTCGCTATACTTAAAATATAATTATGATCTACAATGTTGGAAAGTGACAATTCACCGAAAACATGTTCGAAAATGTTGACGTTTTCAAATGAAATCAAGAAAATAAGAATTGTAGGAACATTTCGTCAGAAACAAAGAAAAGAGTACAGAACTGTTATGTAATATAAGTAATCCGATGGAAGTGAATGCTAAACAATATCCTCAGAGATGAAGACAAGACTTGAAGCAACCTCTCACAGATGTGCCGTTGCCTCCCTCTGTCTTTTTTTACAAATGCGTCACGGTAACTGCTCCGATGAGCTGCTATCGCTGGTTCTCAAACTTCATGAATTTAAGGGTTTAACTAGGTTGGCATCTCGCTTTCACACTTTCACTGTCGAAACTGTTAAATGTAGCCATCTCTTCTACTCCAATAGCTTCATGTCTCGCACTTCTCGCCTGTGGAACTCCCTCCTCATTTCTTGTTTCCCTGATAGCTATAATCTCCAACTATTCAAATGTAATGTCAATCGACGTCTCCAGATACCCTGATCTATCGCCTAACCTTCTCTTCAACCTTTCCTCTGTCACTCTTTGCTCTCTCTCTCTCTCTCTCCCCAACTCTCTGTATCCCATTGCGTGCTAGTGGCTTCCCACCTTACTTGGGGTGAAATGCTAAGAAAAAAAAAAAAAAAAAACAGAAATGTAGGTCTACGGAAAGATGCTGATAATACTATGGACCTAGCATGTGATCAATGACAAGGTTTCAGGCCAAATGGAATAAAAATGACACATATACTTAACATCAGGAAGTTGAAATTTCTAGGGCACAAAATGTGGAACGAGAGAATAGAAAATTTGATACTAAGCGGAAAGAATTGAAATCAAGCGAGACAAAGAAGGGAAACGCATAACCTACATGGAGAACTCGAGTAAATAATTGACGGAACAAGGTTTAGGAAAGATACGAAAACACTCAAATATACTAACAGTTACAAAAGATACGAAACTGTGGCGACCTACCATCGCCGACGCCCTGAAGTAACAGCAAATAGAAAAAGAGGTTTGGTTTGTTTTGTTTTACGGCATATCAACCTCAATGGGTTATTTAATGCCGACAACTTTTTTTCTGTTAATATCTTGTTTTCTCAAAAATCTATTTCTGGTAATATTCTTTTCTTCAAAAATTTCGAGATGGTAATATTATTTTCAAAAACGCATTGCTGGAAAATTTTTTCAAATAATAGTAATAGATTTTTTTCTTCTAAAATTTATTTCTGATAATAATTTTTTACAAAGTAATTCTAGTATTAAAACCTATTTTTACACTTTCATAATGTTGTTTACCTCAGTTTCGGGGTTAACTATTTGCCCATAACTGAGACCCTAACAGGTGGACCTGGGAACACCAGCAATTAAGACGTGATTCATCACTCCTCAAAACCACCTGATCAGAGGCCTTGCAGTTAGACGTAGTTCATCGTCTTACCCAGGACGGTAGAAAAAGACGAATCAAAAGTGGCACAATATATAGAAAAAAAATATCAATTTAACATATATCCCCAGCCATTACTTTTACGGGTGCTTTTTCATGTATCCACACGAAAATTAAACATTACAGTTAGAGGATGAAATAAATCGCTTAAATATGTTGGAAATATTTTACGTTTTCACCTGAAATAATTACTATTAACAAAAAAGGACTATAGCATCTTATGGTTAAGAAAAGAAAGGAAACAAAAAAGTGCCCTTTCCTATATAATGCTTTATACAACACCATATATACTGTGCGTTAATAGTTTACCATTAAACCCTCCCAAAATAATTGAATCAAAATACAGATAAAATAATTGTCAATCGATACTAGAGAAAAAAAAAAACAACATTTTTGATATGCGAGAGTGTAAATATTTGTTTATTTGTCAATAAAATATCTTAATCAAAATTATTATATTTACAGGAGAAATAAATTGATTTTAAGCATCTACTATAAATCATTTATGGGGATGAAAAAATCAATTACTTGCCATGATTATTTTTGCATAATATACACATTCTACATTTCTTTAGGACGAAAATTTAGGGGAATGATAGAAAACTAAATATTAACTTTTTTTTTCAGGCCAAGTGCGTCAAAACACTCGCGACGCTATCTTCAAAAGTATGTTATATCTATATCCCAATGTAGCTAAATTTCTAACCAAACAGTGATTTTTTAAAAAATATCTCCATAGATAAATTTAGTCATTAGCCTCCATGTTGTTCTAAGTAATTGCAGAGACATCGTCCAGTACATATGCATTATAAGAATCTATAATTGACATAACAGCAAATGGAGGAAGTTATATGTATATCATAGAGTTTTGTGTTGAAAATCAAGCAAATATAGTCCTGATGAATGGAGGCTGGAAAAACATTTTCGAGCAAAGCATTCTGCTTTATAAACAATAAATGGAGGCATTTCAAACGGGTTGAAATGCGGAGAGGCTGAGGATTTATTCTTGTTTCGCATATTCTTACAGGACCCCAAATCGTTTGAACTGAACTTGTAAGGGGCTATAAAAAACCATTAATTTTAAGACTCGATTACAATTATTACGAACAGACAAAAGGAGGAATCTGTTATGATCCGAACTATCACCTTGGTATAGACGGAAGAAGTGATTCCAGTGGGATATGGCGACTGAACAGACAGTAGTAAACAGTAAGATGACATCGACCGAATGAATGTGAGAGTGCTGCTAGATTGACAATTAGGTTTCATCCTTTTATTGTTGAAAGAGCAAGATTCAGCCGTATGTTCTATTCTAAAAGGGTTTTTTTTCACACTTCTCTCTTGTAGATATTTCTGGCTTCCTACGATCTTCATTCTTTTTTGGGTTTTTTTTTAAAATGCAACACCTATGACCATCCTTTGTCTTTCTCGATGATCTTTTATAGTCTTTTTTACTTGCTAACGTATTCTCATCTTCTTTCATTCTTGGTAAATCCCTTGCATCTTAGTGGCATCATCGCTTTGCTTGGGACGACAACTTTAAAACTATAGATTCACATCTTTCCGTCTCCCAGTACAGATTCCACTCAAGGCAAGTGAACCTCGATCGCGCAGCCATTTAATACATAATAGGGCAAAGATAGAGTCATGCCTTTTTCTCCGAGGGCATTAGCGCGAGGTTAACGAAACAAGATCAACCAGAACTTCCACTCGGTTGACTGATTCCATTTCCACACCGATAACCGTAATACTTTCTACACACACACACACGGTTGTTCATCCACGGACACAGATACACATACACAGACACATCACCCTGTCTCACACACACATACACAATATATCTCTCAGATACAAATGCATATATATGTGCGTGCGTGTGTAAAATTATATATATATATATATATATATATATATATATATGTGTGTGTGTGTGTGTGTGTGTGTGTGTATGTTTGTGTGTGTATATATATATATATATATATATATGTGCGTGTGTGTGTGTGTGTGTGTAAAAAATAGAAGAAAAATCAACCTGTCACTAATGAAAAATACAGAAATTATTTCTTAGAATAAATTTTCTGATATCTTCTGACGAATGAACGGGTCGATTGCTCTACGAAACTCGAATCTTGAGATACAGAAAATAACACGAACCAGCTAAGTACTAATACATATATATATATATATATATATATATATATATATATATATATATATATATATATATATATATATATATATATATATGAAGAAATATAGTCTTAAGGTGTTCTATATTTATAGAATAAAGTGCTCAATATCAGAGATAGAGTGTGTGTAAATATAAAAGTGAACATGGAAGTCAACACTTAGAGGCGACAGTCTCTTTCATGCCATATGCAATCGTCAGGTCATGGCCTGACGATTGCATATAGCATGAAACAAACTGACGCCTCTAAGTGATGACTTCTATGTTCACTTTTATATTTATTATATATATATATATATATATATATATATATATATATATATATATATATATATATATATAACCATTACATTGTAGGGTTACTTGGTTGCAGCGAGGTTTCAGAGAACCTTTATACATATATATATATATATATATATATATATATATATATATATATATATATGAGTGTGTGTGTGTGTGTAAATATATATATATATATATATATATATATATATATATATATATATGGAGGGTGTCTATGAGACTGAGATAAAGGGGGAGAGAGGAAAGTGTATGTGCGTGTATGAGAGAGAAAGTGTTCCTCTGTATGTGTATATTTATGCGTAGAAGTGTGTCTGTGTGTCTGTGTGTCTGTGTGTGTGAGACAGAGAGAGAGAGGGGGGAGAGAAGGAGAGAATAAGAAAGAGGGGACTTCCCGTGATGCTCTTGGTGTAAAATAAGACGTTTGGCAATTGAAACAAGTCGGCACTCGGCCTCTGATTAAATGATGTGGACAGCTGCTCGTATGAGCAAATGCTAGTTGGCTATTTTCGTGTCAAATCCTATTTCATAATATTAGCTTTTTTTTCTCTCTTTCCGTTAATGTTCCTTACCGCACACACATACATGCCCGCACACCCATGCACACACTTGGGAATGAAGAATGCGTGAATGGCGGACAAGTGTACGATAGAATAAAAAAGAAAACGAAAGGTAAAAGTGAAAAAATGGATGTACTATTATAGAAGGTAAATGAAGAGAACGTGATTTAGTTGGATAAGAAAAATAAGAAAAACTGAGAATCAATCCAGGAAACTTACAATTGAAGCAGAAGAATATGAATTAATGAAAAAGTTGTCAAAAATAAAAAATGACTGAATAGATAAAAAAGATTAATAAGTCAGAAAGATAGAAGAAAGAATGATTACTTAAAAGGACGAGAGAAAAAGGAAAAGTTAAGAATTTATGAAGAAAGAAAGATATGAAGATAAATAAAAATGAAGGGTAAAGAAAAAAAGGTTACTGAGAATAAAACGAATGATTTCAAAAAAGAGAGTAAGAAAAGAATTATTTGAAAAAAAAAAAGAAAATAAAAAGAAAGAAATTTATGAAAGAAACAAAATCAGCAAAATCATAGATTTCGTAAAATGAATATTAACAAATAAAACAGATGAAAGCAAAGAAAAAACAAAAACAAAAAACATTCAAATTTAAAATGCAAAAAGCTTCAATGAAAAGCGAAGAAAACAACATCACTCAATAAACAAAAATTCTAAAACAGAATGGACACGAAAGTCGAAAGATTGAAGACAAAAAAAATGTTTCCAAAACGACTATTTTATTTCAAGTTCATTTGAAACTCAGCATCCCAATAATACTGAAGCAAGATGAATTGGGCCACCAACGAAGAGCACTGACCCATTGTCACTTTCACTAAAAGAGGTCAAGATGAAGATGTTAGGCAGAGTCAAGAAAACATATATTAAAAAAAAAGCGAACATTTTCGAAAAAGGAAAAAAAAACTACATCTCAGAAAATAATATAGAGGAGCATGCAAGTATAAATATATATTTGCATTTCCCTTCCCACGAAGACAGAAATATTTAGTCAGGAAACAAACTAAAGAAAAAAGAAGTCGTATATGGCTACATTTAGGGGACGAAGTTGAGATGAGCCAAAGGCGCCTGAGACGTGAAAGGACATTGCATATAAAAGAAACATAAATTACACAATTTGGCTGAAGTTCTACTGCGTGGGGGAAGCGCACACATTACGCCGTCCTCATTTTTACCAATATTAGGCATTACTAATTTTCTACCAAATCACGTATCAGTTTCTCTTCGCGGCCAATGTTAAAATCAATTTTAGACATCATTAACCTCACTTTCGAACAAGTTTATGGCCACATCACGCTGAAACACGGGTTCTGCTCGGTCACCGTATTTAAGCAACGTTGAGCCTGGACATTACCTAGATGGGTAACCAGGTGTGGTAAGCATGCATTTGAGGGTGGTGTAATGGATAATTGTTCAAAATTATTAATTCCGGTTTGGTTCGTTTTATTCACATACGCTTCTCACCTCAGTTATGGATTAAATAGTAAGTGTTGTATCAATAAAACAATTATATACTCCACCAAAAAATGTGTACAAAATATATGGATTTATGTGTTAAATAACCCGTAGATGTTGATATGCTGCTAAGCAAAACGGGAAAGGTATGAATCCTCCACTTCTCCCCTCAGTTATGGATTAAATAGTAAGAGTTGTATCAATAAAACAATTATTTACTCCACCAAAAAATGTGTACACAATATTTAGATTTATGTGTTAAATGACGCATAGATGTTGATATGCTGCTAAGCAAAACGGGAAAGGTATGAATCCTCCACTTCTCCCCTCAGTTATGGATTAAATAGTAAGAGTTGTATCAATAAAACAATTATTTACTCCACCAAAAAATGTGTACACAATATTTAGATTTATGTGTTAAATGACGCATAGATGTTGATATGCTGCTAAGCAAAACGCTTGGGAAAGGTATGTATCCTCCACTTCTCCCCTCAGTTATGGATTAAATAGTAAGAGTTGTATCAATAAAACAATTATTTACTCCACCAAAAAATGTGTACACAATATTTAGATTTATGTGTTAAATGACGCATAGATGTTGATATGCTGCTAAGCAAAACGGGAAAGGTATGAATCCTCCACTTCTCCCCTCAGTTATGGATTAAATAGTAAGAGTTGTATCAATAAAACAATTATTTACTCCACCAAAAAATGTGTACAAAATATTTGGATTTATGTGTTAAATGACCCATAGATGTTGATATGCTGCTAAGCAAAACGCTTGGAAAAGGTATGAATCCTCCACTTCTCCCCTCAGTTATGGATTAAATAGTAAGTGTTGTATCAATAAAACAATTATATACTCCACCAAAAAATGTGTACAAAATATTTGGATTTATGTGTTAAATAACCCATAGATGTTGATATGCTGCTAAGCAAAACGGGAAAGGTATGAATCCTCCACTTCTCCCCTCAGTTATGGATTAAATAGTAAGAGTTGTATCAATAAAACAATTATATACTCCACCAAAAAATGTGTACAAAATATTTGGATTTATGTGTTAAATAACCCATAGATGTTGATATGCTGCTAAGCAAAACGGGAAAGGTATGAATCCTCCAATTCTCCCCTCAGTTATGGATTAAATAGTAAGAGTTGTATCAATAAAACAATTATTTACTCCACCAAAAAATGTGTACACAATATTTAGATTTATGTGTTAAATGACGCATAGATGTTGATATGCTGCTAAGCAAAACGGGAAAGGTATGAATCCTCCACTTCTCCCCTCAGTTATGGATTAAATAGTAAGAGTTGTATCAATAAAACAATTATTTACTCCACCAAAAAATGTGTACAAAATATTTGGATTTATGTGTTAAATGACCCATAGATGTTGATATGCTGCTAAGCAAAACGCTTGGAAAAGGTATGAATCCTCCACTTCTCCCCTCAGTTATGGATTAAATAGTAAGAGTTGTATCAATAAAACAATTATTTACTCCACCAAAAAATGTGTACACAATATTTGGATTTATGTGTTAAATGACCCATAGATGTTGATATGCTGCTAAGCAAAACCAACCAAACGAATTGTCTTTCGAACATATTTCGTAATTTAACAATGTAATGGTCACTGTGAAGCTGACTACATTAGGAAAGAACATAGAACTCATACAGCATTGAATTCCCCATAAATCATCAGCGTTTATTAGAAAATATGTATAACTGTTTGGTTAGATCCGGATCAGCAATCTCAGAACATCTTAATGAACATTGGGAATGTACGTTTTATATTATTCTTATTCTTATTCTTATTGATTTTTCTCGTATTGCCACCCTCAGTAGTTGTAGTATTCTCTTGTATGTTTCATTAATTAACTACTTGTGCCTCTAATAAGATTCCAACTTAAATTATATCTTGTAAATGCTTATCGGAGCTTCAATCTAGCGGTTTCTAGGGTCAATGGATCACGTGGAAGTCAGTGGAGTATAACTGAAAACCGTTTCATGGCTCATTGGAGAATTTGAATTATGTTAACTAAAACCAGGAAACGAAGAATTGTTAAAGAAAACAAATTCTCTTTAGAAAAAAAAATTGTGAGTCTGACGTTGAAAAGTCTACAGTTATACATAAAAACTTCAAAGCAACATAATCCAGGTTCACGACCTCTACTAGCTTGTATATCACTCAAAAGACTGACTGGATCAAAAGCCTCATGCTGTCTCTTCTATATACGAGCTCGACTCGCGTATCTGACCAGTCGAGACCGAGAAACTTTTCACTTTTTATTAGTTTTATATTCTCTTTTCCATGTGAGGTACAACGGTACCTTTCTTGGCTTTCACTAAAATCGCATGGGATGCAATGTAAGCTATACAGTACGTTGAATGGTGGGCTAAGCTGTGCCATCCTTATACTGAGATGTATTTCAATGTAATGTTTCCTTTCTTTGAATCATTACTAGCCATGTCAATAACATGCGATTTCAGCCCACGTGTGGATGATGTCTATGCCACGGAAAGAGTAAAATGACACAGAAAGTCAAACTATGCGTCAGAAGCTCGTGTTGTCATGGCATACGAATAGTGATTGATTGCGTTTGTTTAAGTTCTCAACAGAACGAGACAAAAGCCTAGTGAAATAAAATGTTGGTTCGTGAGATTGCTGACATAATAATTGTGAGTTCAATCCCTGGGCCGGGTTGTGTATACAATGACTAAGCAGAAGCAGAACCAAAAATAACAACGAGACGATATATCCAGAGACATGGAGAACAGTCCATCACCGTAGATTAAATAAAGGGCTGAGTTTGGAATTGCCTGTAGGTCAGGAGGATAGATATACATTTGATGAAGGGCAGAGGATACAACAACCGAAACGTGATAACAAGAAGAAAGATGAAGGAAATAGTCTGGATGAACAGGCCCACATGGGAGTGACAATTTCGATTGCAACGAATGCCTGTGAAGACGTTCGGCTGGTTCTTTCCGTCGAGCACGCTCCATATACAGGACGAAGACCTGGTGAGTGTTTGATGAGAAATCGACGGTTGCTCATTCAGAACTTCTCCCCTCTTCCAATGGAAAGGCAGTAGCGATGTTGACAGAACATAAAATCAGATCATCATATATATATATATATATATATGAATCTCGAAAGAAGTTTCTATATTCACATCGACTCATTTTTAGGGGTGATTCTCTCTATATATATTAATATACAGATTTAAATAAAATAAATTTACGTTCTTAAAAGTATTTTAATTATGGACCATAAATATACGAAGATATGTTAAATATATTTTTTAGTTTCGCACGTGTAGAGTTCGTCTGAAGCTTTTATGTAAATCATGTAAACCTGAGTAATTGGAATTTTGAAGAAAATCAAAATTTACCCGTCAAAACAGCTAGAGTTAAATCTTTAGGTAGTTAAATATTTAGATAGATAGATAGATGCATAGATAGATAGATAGATAGATCAAGAAAGATGAAAGTTATAGCAAATATTAATGGGATGAATCGATTTTTATTAGCAGTGAAATGTCAAGTAGAGAGCGAAGAGAATAAATTTCAATGTAAATTTCTCGAGATAGCATTTATGAAAATATTAACCGAAGAATTTTTTGCTTACTTTTTTTAATATTTTGTTACTTTTTTTTTTATTAGGTTGGTGCAAAAATAATGTCGTTTTCTCACATAGTAACATATGTGAGATAACGACATTATTTTTGCACCAACCTAATATTTTAGTGACATGCACTTTTTATAACTGTTAATAATTGATATGACCTTCTCTTTTCCTGGGCCTTTTTCCATCAGTTTTCCACTTAGTCAAACCAATCCTTGTCAACGGCAACCAAATATGACAATATGTACAGTGACGGTACCTGACTGGTGGTTTAGATGCTGACCATCTTAAACATAGCTGTTGTCGATAGTGATAATTACACCATGTTGGATTTAGCTGCCATCTTTTATAAGCAGTACAACAGCAAAAAAATAAAAAATAAGCACACAAAAAATGTGGTGAAATATACACTATTTACATTGTTCGGACTTTTTTTCCTCATCTTTGTTGCCGTATTTATCACAACGTTTCTTCAGGTGATTGGAATGTCGAACTGAACCCCTTACTTCGCTCGCTGGGGTAGACTGTTCTAGTTCCACGTGCCATGTCTAATGGATGTCAGTTATCAGTTATCTCCTGTTAATTCCCCTCTCCACGTTCTCCACCGACTTAATCAGGTATTGAACTCACACTCTTTAGGTCCTGTCACTGGATCTAACTAACGCCTTTATCCACTGAGTCATGTGTCCTCAAGAGTCTAGATCGAAAATCCAATCACTTGATAAATGCGGTGGCTTACAATGGCTGAAACGTCGTGAATATGATAATGTTCGTTTCGTAGGAGATTACATATCAAACTAATAATTTCCTCGTATATTTGTTAATTTGTCTCTGCTAAGAAGTTCAGCATGCTTATGTTATTAAAAAAAAGTACTGATGAACTGAAAAACAAAGAAAAAGAATGGGAATCTCAGATAATTTTTAAGAGAATATTTCTTTAGGAATAAGGAAAAGGATTGGTTTCAACATGTGGACGTATTTACTTTTAAATTCATCAATAAGACCATACAATCAGGACGTAAACATGGCCAGCACTCGGGTCCCTTTATTCCGGCAATACTTTCAAACTGGTGGATTTTTTTTTTTTTAATAGATCCCAAACATATTTAGTAGCAGCGGTCCTTCTTCTTGTTTGACGTTCAACGCAAAACAAGTGAGGTTGGTTTTCTCAAGTGCCGGGATTTTTTTTTTCTCGTCTTCGTCATCAAGTTCTTTTCACAGCTGAACATACAAAAACAGATCCGGCTAGAAGCTTTTAAAACAATCCTATCATCTCCAGACCACAATAATGCCAAAGCTGAGAAATCTTTCTACCTTTTTGACGGACACAGTTTTTTTTTTTTTTCTGGTTTACTCGTAAAAAAAAAACGATTAGAAAGCAAACAAAAACGTGACACTTGCAGGCTTAGTTTTATCCTTAAAGTGGTGGGCAAAGCGAATATAAGGTCAGAAGGTTCGTTACAGATCTGTAATTGGTAAACCTGACAGGCTTATATATATATATATATATATATATATATATATATATATATATATATATATATATATATATATATATGTTAAAAAAAAATAAAAATATATATATATATATATGTGTGTGTGATGTGTGTGTGAGCTGTTCTATGGATGTATGTGTGCTGTGCTGTTTGTGCGTGTGCCTGCGGGTGAACGTGCGCGCACGCTCGTGTTTTAGTAAGTGGTTTCAAATGCACTTTGTCGTGAAAACTACAGCTGTACCTCCCAAAAGGCCCACCATTAGATGTTGTTGACCTTTGGGGTCGTGCATGGATCCAGAGCTGAAACTTCAGAACCATTATCCCAGAGTGCCACCCCCCCCTCAGCACATCTTCGACACCGTCAGAATTTGCTGGTACTCACTTACAGTGTAGGAATAATAAACCAAATTTCAACCTCATCAGATATTTTGTCAATTTTCCATTCAGATTTCCTGCTTTAGAAAACCGTTACCGTCCACGTCCAGAATAAAGACGGCTTATAAAAGAAGAAGAAAAAATTCAATGCTGGGTCTTCCTTCCTAAGAATTTGTTCGAAGAAGTGTGAAACGATGATATTTTCTCTTCGAGTTACCTATGCTATCCATTTTACTTGTTACCGTTGCTGAAATTCATCAAACGATGTCGTTTCTGTTATTTGCTATAGTTCTTTGTTTAAGATTCTATGTTGACAGTGCAAATGGGTAACTGATGGATGGTTCTCACTAAGACATACATGTTAAATTCAATCAAACCGTTTTTAGCCACTGATATGCGAAGGCGGTTGTATACAGCTATACAGGTTAAATATTTTGAACTGACGTAAACAAGATTTTGATATTCCGCACAAGTTCAGACAAAATGATAGGAAGGAAGTCGATACAGATACTGGAAAGAGAAATGATAGTTGTTGAACTTGAGATAGTTCTTTCCTGAAAAATTATTTCTTATATCTTGATGTTTTATAAATTTTAACCGAAAATTAAATCTGCTGCATCAAGAAATTTACCCAGCATTCTCTGTTGTATAAGTTGAATGGTGTAACAAAATATTTTAAAATTATTTTCTTTTGCGTCTGAATAAATTTTCCTATATTTTAATACTATGAAAGGCATCGGAAAGGCATTTTTCGCTACTCTAATACCACTTCAGACAAATGAATCTAATGTTCTGTCGTCTATTACTGCACTACGCAGGAAATGTATACATTTATTTGAATCTATCGTCTGCTTACACGTTTGGTTGTCTTGCTTGTTGACAACTATACATTTTTGTTCTTTTTATTGTTTTAACGGCTAATCACCATCTTCTACCATCTTGCCATCATTTCTTATCTCATGTATGAGATTGATTTTAGTCTGCAGTCAACCCAGTAACTTCGGCATATCTTATGCTGTTAAAACAAAGTCGGGCAATAAGAAAACTATGAGGATTGTCTCGATATATAGATTAAATAAATGTAGTGAGGTAATGCGCCATTCTATTGCTCTTTCTAATTATGTTCACGTTTTTTTCATAATTCAGTATATTGTTCCCAGTAATTATGCCCCCAGGAATATATATATATATATATATATATATATATATATATATATATATATATATATATATATATATATATATATATACATATATATATAACTAGGAATTGAATAAGTAAATATAGATGCAATCAACCATACATGCTTGCAATCACGTGCATATATGAATTCTTTAAATAAATATTTTATATAATTATTGCAAATAAACATTTTATTTAATTTGTCGTGTTAACAAAACAGTGCTGTAAATGTTGTAATACGGAGCTATAAAGTATATATTAAATATACGTATCACTATATGTAATATATATGTTTATTAACACACACACACACATATATATATATATATATATATATACACACACACACACTCATATATATATATATATATATATATATATATATATATATATATATATATACACACACACTCATATATATATATATATATATATATATTAGGTTGGTGCAAAAATAATGACGTAATAATGTCGTTTTTTGACGTTAAAATACGTCAAAAAACGACATTATTACATCATTATTTTTGCACCAACATAATACACACACACATAGTAATATATATATATATATATATATATATATATATATATATATATATATATATATATATATATATACACTCATATATATATACTTATATATATATATATATATATATATACCTCAACAAAATCCAGAAAGCATTAGTGATGTGGGTGCCAAAGTTGGGCCCACAGAAGTAAAATACGGAACACGGATTAGATGTAAGAAAGATATATTAACAACAGGTTACAGAGATAGTGTAAGCAGAGTTTACTATAAGTTAGTGTCCAACACTGGTAGTCGTACTAGATTCTCTGTCACTCTCTATCACTCTCCGTCAATCTCCTTCACGAGTCAGTCGACCCAGTACTTTCTGAGCGACTGCTCGGTTATACTCTCATCCTACGGACGGGAGGAACCTGAAGCAGGCTACGCCGAAGGGCGGAGTCTCCTTCGGGGAGGTAGACCGGCCCTGAACCCGTTTATACGGGTTCAATGGGCATATTTTTGGCCGAGCCCACGGGCTCGGAATGCCCACGTTAAAAAGGCCTTGTGCCACATGACACCCTCGTTGGGGGTTGACTGAATATCGTCACTCTCCTTCACTCTCCGTCACTCTCTGTCACTCATTGTAGAGTGCTATGTCGCTTACTTAATATAGGCCTGGAAGAGTCTATTGTGTAGGTAGTTTCCGGTCTCACAATACCCCACTTCCAAAGAGTTTTCTTTTTTGAAAAAAATAAAAAAAAATAAAACTGTTAATACTTTTTCCTCTTGGGATTTATTGTTTCTCAGCTGGAAGTAGAGATCTTGATGCGTGAGCCACAGCTTTTCGCAAACCATCTGGCAGTTTATGTAATATGCAAGCGCCTATGCCGTACGAGCTTGCATCACTTGCGACTATGATGTCGAGACTAGGGTCGAAATGTGTGAGGGAGAGGTCTGAAATAAGAGTTTTCTTGATCTTCTTGAATGCGTCTTGGCCGTCAGTTCGGCTAGTTTAAAATCATTACATAGCTTGTTCACCGATGTTGCAAACGTTAGAAAATCGTGCTGGTTGTCTTTGACTGTGTTCAGGCATTT
>OZ010583.1:96968460-97000960 GCA_963932145.1 Acanthosepion lycidas
AAAGAAAGACCTTATACAGCTTATAATTTTTAAAAACAAGGATCATAACATTCATCGCGTGATTTTAAGGTCAATGCACATTTAAAATTTTATTAGCGAAGGGATTTCCCCATTTTATATCATTAACTTTACTAATCTACTTTTTGCATCAATGATTCATTGTAATATAAATTGAACTGCACCACATATTTGACACACACACACACACACACACACACACATATATATATATATATATATATATATATATATATATTGTGTAAATTTAGGCAGCAATTTTTCATTGATTCATGTTTCATTAAATAATATAGTGTATTTATTTTAATGATAATTCTAACATTTTTAGTCATTTAAAACAACATGCCTGGCTGCGTACACAATTCCGTAAAATCCTTGTCGAAAACACAATTATACATGAAAACAATAAACAAAAACTCAAAATTCTTGAAGCTATATACATAAAACAGTTGAAACCTAACCTGAAAAAAATAAACTACGAAATCTCCACAAATATTCTTAAATGCCTATAATTGATAACTGAAGCCATTGGTTTATACCAACGGCTTCCCATAGTTAATACTTCTCGTTTTCACTCTCGCGTGGTCATGTGTGACGTCGCGTGATGCAATTTTTGCTTTTGCGTCTCGTATGTCGTTGCTCTGAAATTTTTCATGCAACAAAGACAGACTATTATTATTATTATTATTATTATTATTATTATTATTATTATTATTATTGTTGTTGTTGTTGATGTTGTTGTTTCGTCTGTGTATTGGTTGATATATTGAAAAATAATTGTTATCTTTGATCGGATTTAAAGATGTATGAATACGGTAATTTTCTTTCGTGTTTCAATGATAATGTCATTAAGCTTATCAGACAATATGAAAGGAACTTACTTAAAATAAATAGACACGACTTGTCTATATTATTTAATGAAACATGCATCAATATATACATCTATATATATATATATATATATATATATATATATATATATATATATATATATATATACAAGAGATTTTCTTTAGAATGTATCTTTTATTAATCCGACAGATTTTTTTATCCCTTTAAAAGTTATTTTCAGTAGATACTCTTATTTGTGTAGACGCTCCGTTTATTTATTCATCAGTATATTTATTTTCATCTACCTGGTTTGAATCCCCCCAAAATAATGTTTATAAATAAATATACTGTTTAATAAATAAACGGAACGCCTACTTAAATATGAGTACCCGCTAAAATTAACGTTTAAAGTGATAAAGAATATGTGTGTTTCTTGTGAGTGCGTGTGTCAGTTTTTTGTCTGTATGTGTGTACGCGTGTCTGCGCGTGTGAGTGTGTATGAGTCGAAAGGATATAACAGCATTTCTTTTTGTTTCTTTTTTTTTTTAAACCTTCAAATAATTCTCGTTGCTAAAACTTATTACTGTAGTTGTCAGAAGACAAATTACTTCAAGAAAAATTTTCTTAATCTTTGAATTTCACGAATCTATTTTTTTTTTTTTTTTTAAAGGTTTCATTGCTTAAATCCGCCATCATCTTTTTTTACTTGAAGATTTTTTTTTAGGTTTATTATTTATAGAGACGGAAATTTTTTTATTTGTTTCGGGGAAAAAACATTATGATGAAACGATTTCAATCGTACATTTTTTTTTTTAGTTCATCCGGGTTACTGGAGATTTAGAAACCAAAGAAAAGAAAATTGCATCATAAAAATAAAACCATGGTATAATTAGTGAAATTACATACAAAGAGATATTTTTTGAAAAAAAATCAATACCATTTATTACTTGATATAAATTGAATATCTAAGTGAGTAGAGCAAATAAAAATACATGGGGTTTCTGCGCACGCGCACATTTGTGCATGTACCGTGTATGTAACTAAATTTGGATGGAGATTCGATGGAACGGTTCATATGTAACACCATTTTCTTTGACATACAAGCAAATTACATTCATTTCCCAACTTAAAAATCTACATTGGCGTAGCGAAACATAATTCAAGTCAAAGTAAATATCAAACACCCAGACGATTAAAGTGAATCCCGTTTTATCTTGCTAATGTTGATATTGTTCTTTGAAAATAAAATCCTTTTGAATATATACAGGGTGACTCAAAAAAAAAAAAAAAATTTACAGTTACATCTTGCCAATTCAACTGTAAATAGATGGGACCTTGTTGCCAATCTAGTATTTCGCTTAAATTTATAAACTCTAGGTACCATAGCGAAGAGCAATATTTATTTGTAAAAAATACAAATTATAGCACAAGGTCAAAATGGGTAATGGGGAAAAGGACGGTCTTCTTCTGTCTTAAAATTAAACTTAGCTAGCCAAAATCACTGAGGAAACATGCCACAACAATCTTTACACCAAAACAAGACATTCTTGCTACATCCACCGTAATACCACAATGTCTCTATGAAAGTCCTAACGATTCCCATATGAACAATTCATTGCCTGTGGTTTGGGGAATAAAACAACACATTAAAATATCTAAACCCCAATGCCATAGCGAAGAGCTCACCCGAACAATTACCATGAAAGTGTTTATGGAAAAGGCACTGGAAAGCAACCTTACGGTGGTGGGAAAGGGATTGAAGTCGAGACGCCAGGTCAGGACCAATAATATTGCTGGTATTAGTTTTAATTTTATCTAAAATCTCTAAATAAGAAACACCAGACCATATGTAGCAGTAATATTCTAAGAATGGTAGACGTAGATATATGTATACTTAGTTGGTAAATGTGCTTGGGCAACTATTCCTGTTTTTTGAAAAGTGAAAATAATATTGATCAGTAATTCGATCGACAAACGTACACGGAAAGCGCGCTTTAGAATTAAGGTAGGAGAAGCCATTAGTGGAAAGCAATTCTTAGTTACCCTATTTAAAGAAATGCTAATCTCTCATTTTCGAAATCTATATGTGCCAACGTTACAGATAGAATATAAAATTCACGATAAGCAATAACCTATTTTGAAGTATATAGGATTTTTTTTTTTCCTATAAAATATCTCCAAAAATTACCCTACGTACTATGCATCGAAGGTTCGTTTCGGGAGTTATAAGGTTGGGGGTTGGGATTGAGTGTCCTTTCCTCATTTACATCAGATTCTGAGCCTATGGACGTAAAACCTGTTCGGTTTGGCTTGATTTAGTTTATTTTATTATACAGCATATCAATATCAATTGGTTATTTAATTCCAACAAGATCCTTAGGATAGGTTCGTATGAATAAAATAAAATATGTATTTTTATGTAAGAAATGAGTTTAAAGATTAGGTTTTATTGACGTATTTTTGTTAAGAGGATTTTTGTCGATAAACTAATTGCTGAATTTTTTTTCGAAAACTTGTTGCTGGTAATATTTTTTTTTTATAAATGTATTACTGTTATTTTTACTATAAAAATCTATTTTTATACATTCAAAATGTTTTGACCCCAGCTTGGGGGTTAATTTTTTCACATATCTGGGTTTCTATAAATGCTCCTGAAAACCTCCTAATGAGAGGTTTTGCTGCTGGATGCCGTTTATCGTCATTGCCAGGACGATAAAGCACGTTCAGTATTTTAAAATGAAATTAACGACATTTTGAGATAAGCAATTTATGCAGTTAGTATACTTGGATATTTTCAGGAATTGGAATTCTTGCTTAAGTAATACCTAAGAAGTGGTATTATGTAGTGTCACTTTTGTTCTGATATAATGGAATATGCGTACACCTGTGTTCCCCTTCACTGGAATATGATTGGCTGGTGTCCGTCATAAATATCGATGGACGTGTAGGAGAGTCAAAGAGCCTTAGTCTGAGAACTAAGTCTGTAACGACGCCCACTGGACTACGCCATTGATCTACACTTCTTACATGCGACTACGACGCGTACCAGTCGATTACTGCTACTGTATTCTACTTGGCCAAAACCACTTAGCTACTTCGTTCAAATATATCCCTTTCCCGGACATATCAGGTTCATCTTATTAGATTCAAACAGTTTCCATAAATTAGGTACTTCTTGTCAGTCTGCAATGGATTTATCATGGTTGGTCAGGTTTTCAAGATGAAATATGCTAGTCATTAGATAAAATGTGTGGGGCGATTTATGAAATACAAGGAAATGTTTTCCCATTTTTCCTTCAACATTTCGGGAGCGTCTAATGCCTCATAACGTATTATAAGCATCGAAATACGGTAATATCGGATTTAAAGAATCCATTAATTGCTAAAGAAAAATAGTTGTTCTCATCTTTATTTTCACATTCACAATGTCTCAGGCATTATACGCTCCGGCCTTCTTCAAGTCATATATTATTGAATTTCAAAATGAACCCAGAATAGTCAATCTGTATGTTGGCATTTCTGAAGATTGGTTCGGTTCGAAATTTTTTTAAAAAAATCACCTAAAGAAAGCCGGAGCGTACAACGACCGAAACGGTGTGAATGTGAGAATAAAGATGAGGACAACAGTTCACAGAATGTAAATAGTTTTACAATACCTCATCTCAGAAATATAGACAAATTGGTTAGTTCTTTGAGCGTTGAATACACAAAGATATACCTGAGTAGGCCCGTTTGAAAAAAGGTATTAACGATGCACCCTAGCAAGGTGAATACGCTCAAAAGAGCAGTCAGTTGTTAATATATTTTGTGCATCTATCTGTGTGTATTTTAGCATCAGATTCTCGTATTTTTGGCACATTTAAATGAAGACCAGTGAAATATTTGTTTTAAGAAGTATCTTTATTTTATTAAATTTGTTACATTTTTTTTTATAATGCTTTTCACCGAAAAATATTATAGATGTATTTCCTGATTTTATTTCTCCACATACTTTTCGCCATCTCCGGGGAATAAAATTGTTTTCAACAGAAACAGTGTTTACTTTCACCGTCTTCCTCTTTTGATAGATTATGCGTTATGTTTTGAAATTGAATGTTTTATCATGTCACGTTTTGTGACGTCACATGAAGAGACGGTGTATCTATCATCAGATGTTGGATAAAACTAATCAAATAAGATTAGACCGGAGAAAGTAAACGCCTACATATGTGTCCGTGACTTAATGATGATAAATGCATTTGTTTTACGCAATAAATATTTAAGTTTCAACGAAATTACATTACATGGGGTCTCAAGAGGGCATAATTGTCAGTTAGTCTAGTTCACATTTATTAATGGGGAGTGAGTTCGATCTTCACAGGGGGCCCATATGTGCGGTCTTGTGCCAAATGCAACCAGATTTCGTATATTCCTTGCACCAACATTAAACGCACTAAATAGAGTTATATGCAGTGAAATTTTCAAAATCGAATTTAGAGTTAGGATATGGATTATTTGATGGAAACATAAGAATATCAAAGTTAAAGAAAGCCACTTTTTTTTTTCATTTACCGACTATTGTATATGACTGGACAGAAAGTGTGACTCTGAAATCCGAAGTATAGAGAGATAATTTACGTTTAAAAATGTTCGTATATAAAAAATATTATTAAATTATTATTAAATTATTAAAATAGTTCGTATTTCGATCTTGTCACCGTTGAAACAGAATATATTCCATCAGAAGAAAATGTTGCTAATTTGTTTACTAAACCTATCGTCAGAGTAAAATTGAATAAATTATTTACTGCTCTAAATGGAGCGTGTGCTGGGCTTATAAACTGTACTAGGATTATCTCCCGTATTATCGTTTGGATTTGTTGATTTGGTTGGTTGGTTGGTTGGGTTTTATGACATATCAACCACTGTAGGTCATTTAATGCCAAATTAATTATATATATATATATATATATATATATATATATATATATATATATATATATATATATATATATATATATATATACAGTACAATTAAACGTATAGCTGGCAACATTATTTTTTTCCAAAAAACGTATAGCTGGCAACACTATTTTTTTTTCCAAAACATGTACGATTGGCAGCAATTATTTTTCCCCCAAACCTATAGCTGGCAACACCACTGTTTCCAAAAAAAACGCACACCTGGCAACACTATTGTTTCAAAAAAGTGTACAGCTGGCAACATTATTGTTTCAAAAACGCATACCTGGCAATATCACCTCTCAGAAAACACTATCTGAAGCCCTGCTGCTGGACGCAGCTCACCGTCATACCCAGGACGCGGATGTAGTTTATCGTCATACCCAGGACGCGGATGTAGTTTATCGTCATACCCAGGACGCTTAGATTTGTTGATTGACAATTTGTCTTTCTTGTTTATCTCCTCATGAGGATTTTTCTGCAAATTCTTGTGAAATATTACATAATTGTCTTGAACCAGAAGGGAAGAATGGTCAGATGTAGTAGGAGTTTCAAAATTTTTTAGTAAACTTTACATATCTGACTTTCTTGCTGTTCGTAGTGCCTGGTATATATCTTTGATTTCGTAGCCTATGATATTTTGTATCCAATTTCTTTCTACCTTTTATGCACACATAAAAAAATTGTACGTAATATATACATACTTGTGAGGTTAGGTTTGCCACCCGTGAACGATTCAGAGGCAGTTTATACAGTTTTTTTGCTGTAACATCGATTTCTAGTAATGCAGAGGTTAAATAGCGTACAATCACGAAATCTTAGGTAGCTTCGATTCTATTAATAGGCATCTACCCATTTCTCGTTAGACTTTATCAAAGTAAATAACAGTAGCACTGGGCCATATATGGCAGCAATATTCGTGCATGGAAGAAAAGTAGACTTATAGATATCTATGATAGATTCTGGAGAGAGAAAAAATGTTTCGCACGACACAGTGAACCATATTTCTTACCAGCTGACCTACCAATAGATTCTATATAGTCATTCCACTTTTGGTCATTTGTGAATGTTAGTCAGAGACGGCGACTCCGTGGATCCGGAGAGGACTGAGCAAACATATCCTGGAGCAACAGAAACACTAGAATTATGTATTTGTGAGTAATATGAAGCTTGACGTGTCGATTAATCATTGATGATGAATCTTCAAAACAGACCTGTGCGGGAATCATTTATGGTGGGGAAATGCTCGCACTACAGTAACCCTACATTTTCGTCGAGACATTAGACGGTGGTACGAGGAATCGTTACAACCAAAAACTTCCAAGTTGCGGTAGTTAGACCAGGGTTTCTACGTTCTACGTACATCCATTGATACACACTCTGACACATGCCAAGATAGCATTATCCGCCAGTTAAAACCGTTTACGGTGGTGTGGCCGCTCTTGAATAGTAACAGCTACTAAATGACATAGATAAGATTTGAGCCCAGGGTGTGTATCAATGCAGATGAACAATATCTAGACTGTTCCTAGGTTGGAAGGACTATACCTTTCCATAATTCAAAACTATTGGATTGCACCAGACGTCGAGGCAAACGGATCACCGAGTAATCTATCAATTGCGACTATTGTAATAAAATACCTTTAAATGGTAAATAATTGAAAGTAATCAATACATACATACATATATATATATATATATATATATATATATATATATATATATATATATATATATATATATATATATATACTGCAGCCTCTCTCTCACAGACGTATCGTTGCCTCCCTCTGTCTTTTTTACAAATACTTTCACGGTAATTGCTTCGACGAGCTGCTTTCGCTGGTTCCCATACTTTATGAATTTAAGCGTTCAACTCGGCTGGCATCTCACTATCACTGTCGAAACTGTTAAATGTATCTGTCTCTTCTACTTCAATAGCTTCATGTCTCGCACTTCTCGCCTGTAGAACTCCCTCCCCATTTATTGTTTCTCTAATAGCTATAATCTCCATCTATTCAAATGTAATATCAATCGACGTATCCAGATGCTTTGATGTATTGCCTATCCCTCTCTTCATCCTTTCCTCTACCACTCCTCTTTGCTCTCGCCCCAACTGTCTTTTAAAATGCCTAAGAGCTACTCAAGGTAGAGTGTTACTATTTGAACTTATTTTAGCGTAGTAAATGATAAGTGTTAGGAGTATAATGCTGAAACAGATTTTAGAAGAAGCCGGTAAACAAATTCTTAAAAGGAAACAAGGGAGACGACTCTACTAATATTCAAAACCCTGGAGGGATGTGTACCGGACGATAAGCGAGACTATCTACTATTTATAAAGTTACAGATTTTAAATAAAATAGTTATTATTATCGTTATTTGTTTATTATTTAGGTTAAGCGTTATGCAACTAATGTCACCCATTTATATTTGATTAGGTATTATAACAGCTTTATATTACAGAGCTACCTCGGTTCTCGATCATAATTGATTCTGAAAGACTGTCATAAAACCGAACTGTTCGAAAACTGAATCATTTAAACAACTAACATTAGACAGGTTTTTACTGAAAGAAAGAAGAAAAGAAATCTTAGAGAAAGATTTACCGGAGCCAAAGAGACAGAGAAGGGAAGGGACCAATGAAAGACAATAACCAGGAGTTTGTTTTTTGTTTTTGTTTTATGGAAGGGGACTCCCCGTTCTAAGAAATAACTAGTCCCTCACCTCAATCCACTTAGGCCATCACATCGCAACCAAAAAGGAAGGCACATAATACAGTGTTGCTAACTTCAATTTATTTCTATTATGTGTTTTCTTTTCATTTATACATTTCTGTTTTACTTACCTTTTGAATAAAGGTTTTCACACTAAAATATATAGTGTAAGCATGTAAATAAGCACTCATCTAGTGCTTGGAAACGAATTAATCTCTTTTACATTAATTGTAATATGAAAAATGATTCAGTTTTCGAACAGTTCGGTTTTATGACAGTCTTTCAGAATCAATTATGATCGAGAACCGAGGTAGCTCTGTAATATAAAGCTGTTATAATTCCTAATCAAATATAAATGGGTGGCATTAGTTGCATAACGCTTAACCTAAATAATAAACAAATAACGATAATAATAACTATTTTTTTTTTAAATCTGTAACTTTATAAATAGTAGATAGTCTTGCTTATCGTCCGGTACACATCCCTCCAGTGTTTTGAATATTAGTAGAGTCGTCTCCCTTGTTTCCTGTTAAGAATTTAGTTACCGGTTTCTTCTAAAATCTGTTTCAGCATTATACTCCTAACACTTATCATTTACTACGCTAAAATAAGTTCAAATAGTAACACTCTACCTTGAGTAGCTCTTAGGCATTTTATTGTCTGAACAATGATAAGAAAATTTTAAAAAAAGTAATAAATATAGAGTGATATAAGAAAAATCATAAATTGATAGATAAATTATTAATAATAATAATTTACTTATTTGGGGGGTCGAAGATGACATCACTTTCTTTGGGGGAGGGAAAGAAATAAAATGATAAATGAATTAATAATAATAATTTACCTTATTTTTGTTGTTTTGTTTAAGAAGACATCGCTTTCTTTGAGGGAGGGAAAATGATGTCAGTTCACTGCAAAATCATTTACCTGGCCACCGCACTAAGGCAGGCTATGTCACATAAACTTTTTTTACGCCGTGATCACATATGTGTACATAGAGGCCAACGGGAAAACAGTCGAGGGATAATTGCCAAATCAGTAATTCTATATCATGAGTGGCTTTTGGATTTTTCATTGGCTGAACATTAATATATATATATATATATATATATATATATATATATATATATATATATATATATATGTGTGTGTGTGTGTGTGTGTAAAGTGGTCATTGAAATCAACACCCAGTCTGTTTCATGCTTAAACGCAATGGTATATATATATATATATATATATATATATATATGTATATATATATATATATATATATATATATATATAATATAATATAATATAAAACGCTCAAACACGAATGTTTCCAATGTAATAAATTATAACCATGGAATATTAATGTTTGAGCCTTTTATATTATATTCTTGCTCTGTTCTGTACATTGAGCTCTACCCCTGGGAAATTTATATATATATATATATATATATATATATATATATATATATATATATATATATATATATATATATATATATTATGTATGTGTTCGAGAAGTATATTTGCTCCGTGGCGGTAACGTGCTGTGAGTGGCTAGTTGACTGCAGCAAAACTTGTATTTTTAGAACACTTTTAACGCGCCATCCCCTAAATAGTTTAAGATTGACAATGAAAGAATAAGCTTTATACGCAGAGCCTCCCTAATGACAATTTGTGTACGACTATGTAGCCTGAAAAGGATCCTTGTATTATCATCTAGAATTTTCTTTATGGGTTCTTGGAAGTTATGAGTTAATAAATGATTATTAATCCCACTCTGCTGTGACAGATAGCATAAAAGATGTCTACTCAGCGCGGTACATGTGCGTTCGATATATGTCATTAGTTTTAGAGAAGTAACAAAACATACAGAGCATTATTTATTCGTATACTATGTTGATCAATGCTTGTTTAGATTTGATGGGGTTATTTCGGTTTGTGACTTTACGGTCTTCCGTTTTCTATAATAAATTATGATCCCTATATATATATATATATATATATATATATATATATATATATATATATATATATGCGTGTGTATGTATGCGTGCTAGTATGAGTGTGTGATGCGAAAGGCGGTTATATTTAAAGACTTAACTGTCAAACGGAGAGAAAGATTCCATTAAGAATTATCATTCTTCGAGAAAAGCAAAGTCTCCATACGAGGAGATGAAGAAAAAGAAGGTAATGCTAATATCGATATTGAATCAAACGGCCTCAGTGACGCTATCAAATCTTATCACCTTCTTCCACTCATTGCGTTTGTCACCCTCTTATCACTTCGACTCGCAAAGCTGTGCCGCCATCAAACGCTACGCAAGATTTCTACCAGGAAAACTAACATGGAATCCCGACAGCGAAAACAAAATGTCGCACGATCGTTTCTCTTTCAAATGCCGTTCTTATGATTACGTGGATGCAGTTAAACGGTCTTCATAATAATATATTGAATAACTTGTTTATCCGAACATCAGGAACATCTCCATAGAAACAACGAAAAATCTTACGAAATATCAGCCCGACTATATGGCAGGAAATGCTCGGCAGATGAAGAAAAGAATTGAAACAACAAAAATATAGTTCTACAGAAGGATGCTGAGAATGCCATGTCAGCAACGACGAAATTTTATAAAGATAAAAAACAATGAACAAAAAGTAGGCTTGTACATGGTGCGATGGGCAAATAGCCACGATTTTATATTTGTTATTTCGCGCGGGCGTGTTCTTTGTTTTTGATTTTGTCAACTGCACAGTAGAATAGGGTCAGTTGGGAACGGTTTAGGGGATAAAGAGCACAATGATGAAATTCAGGTCGTCGAGAAATTTGGAAAACGCATCCTGTACTGCTTGGCATTCGCGCCGATAACTCTAATACTAACATTTCAGAATCTTTGGGTGTCAATCTTAGGACAGCGTAGAAGATTCGGAAAGAGTTTGATGAATTTAATGGTTATTACGAAGGAACGGTAACTTGGAAAACTCACTCTGATTAGAAAAGAACTGCCAGATTTGTTGGTGAGGGCCTCAGATTCAACACGAAGGCCAACATCAAGTGCCCTGTGGGAATAGTTCTGCCCTGGGTCAATTGACTGTCTACTGAATGATACTGTGTCTAGCAACAAGACTCTGAACCATACCATGCAAGCAGAGGAACCCAGTGATGGTTGTTTGACAATTTATTTGATCACATAACTCCTAGCTCCCCAGACTGCCCCCACCGTGATTATCATAGTGCTCAGACCAACAAAACTCATTGTGATACCAAAGATGAGCAAAAGGTTTTGTTCATGGCAGCATTCACCATCTTAAACAAGGAGGCTGTCCAGAAGAGAAGCAGGAAATTCTATAGTCGTCTGGAGGTCGTGGTTGAAGCCAATGACGATTTTATTTAATAAATTTAATCTTTCAATAGTGTTTCAACATATTTTGGGTAATTTTGGTTTGGTTTGCTTTGTTTTATGGCATATCATCCTCAATGTGTTATTTAATGCCAACAAAATTTTTATTGCTGCTAATATTTTTTTTCCAAAATGTATTTCTGGTAATATCTTTTTTCAAAAATGTAAGTCTCGTAATAATTTTTTCACAAAGTATTTCTGGTATTAAAATCTTTTTGTACACTTTCATAGTGTTTTGACCAGTTTTGGGGTTAATTATTTGCCTATATTTGAGACCCTAACAAATGCTACCACCCCAGGTCTGGGTGGCCCTGGGGACACCAGGAATTAAGAGGTGCTTCCTCCCTCCTCAAAACTCGTGATCAGAAGCTTTGCTTTTGGACGTAGTTCACCGTCTTACCCATGATGCAGGTTTAGTTTATCTTCATACCAAGGACAGTGTAATTTTAGTAAATATATCTTTTCAAATAAGATGTCAGTTTTTTTTTTTTTTTTTTTTGCGTAATTTAGATGATAATTTATCCATGGCACCCTGTATTTGCCATCAGAAACAGACACTTGAATCTTTGAGGGAACATGATGAGGAAAGACGGATTAGAAAATATGACACACATGGGATAGCGGGACAGAAGATGGCAACGCATAACGAGCCTATAGTGTTTGTATGAATAGGTGGTTGAAGAGGGTTTATAAGAGAAAACCAAAAGAAAAAAAATTATTAAGAATTTCAAAGAACAGGACAGTGTGAAGAGCCATGAATGCTAAAGTTCTGAAGTGACACGGCACATAGAACAATACGAGGGTGAATCGCACGAGAACTGATGTTTCAACGTGATACGGCCCTTAGAAAATAAAAGAAACTCGAATATATTAAAAGAAAACTGAAAAAAAAACTTGACCTCAGATATTGAGGTAAATCCTATTCTCCGTTCTCCCCATATTCAATGTATCTAGTTACCTTGTGGAATCAGATTGCAAAACAAAAGTCAACATTTATTACGACCCCCAAAGACAGGTAATTGTGGAGAGCATTTAATTTCCCTTGTTATGGTCATTCTTTGATATAATAACGCGATAGTTCACGGATGGGATGGAATGGCTTAAAGGAAAAAAGAATGACAAACAGGCTTTGTTCTCAGAGGGACTCACACAAAACTATATATATATATATATATATATATATATATATATGTCCCACGCGAATAATAATATATCCTATTTATCTACACGGTGAAATAGAGTTTAAGGAAAAACAAAATGGAAAGGACTCCCATATAACATGGAGATACCTCTGCGACTGGAGAAGCCATGTTTATGACTTCAAATTCAAACTTTTGTCAAATGCGAGGGCCTATTGCATGATCGGAAAACAGTAACTCTTGAGTTTTCCCACATTGAGGACTGCAATTTGAAGTTTGTGATATCAATCTACCCAGATTTTAGGGATAAAAAATAAAATCTAATGTCATGTCCACAAAGTATAATACAAAATTATATACAACGCAAAGAAATAAGCAAGTTAAATATAACGATAACATTTATACAGTAGGTACATTTATTTACATATCAAAATTCAAATGGAGGCAAAAATGCTTTGTTTAAAGTTAATTGTTCCAAGTAAGTCTGAAAATTCGAAGTTATTTTATTGCAAGTGAATATGCAAAGTTCGAATTAGTATATTTTTGTATGTGTGTGTGTGTATGTGTGTGTGTGTGTGTGATGTAATGGCTGAAAGGCAAAAGAATGCCAAACAGGCTTTGTTCTCAGAGGGAATTTCATATCACTATGACTCACACAAATATATATATATATATATATATATATATATATATATATATGTCGTGCTCCCGCTCCTTGGATGGGTGTACGCGCATTATTTATCATCTCTCAGTTGCGTCTCTGTCCTTGGACAGAACGCGCTCAGGGGCTTCTCTGTCCAAGGACGGAGAGGCAACTGAGAAAATAATACTGAAGAGGTGCCCAGCCCTGGGGAACAGCTGCCCGAGGCCGCGCCCTCCCATTGCACAAGAGGGAGGGATCGGTGTTCGCACCGAGGCCAGCGCAACCGACGGTTGCGGGAGCTGAGGGGAATTTTTGTCCCTGCCCGGGTGTACGCGTTCGGGTGCCCACATTAAACCGACCTTGTGTCACATCTCGTTCTAGTTGGGGAACGAGTAAACATCGTGACTGAGTGTGAAACACACGCCGACGTAATATGTGTGTGCATGCTGACTGGTTGTGTGCAATAGCAGTGATTTCAAACACATAGTGAACAAAGAAAGGGATCTGGAACTTACTTTCGTCGCGGCAATGTATGTAGGAAGATCATCACTGATTGAATGACGCGTTTTCATGGTAACGTGTCTCGCTTGTTAGACTGTTCTAGTTCCACGTGCTATATCTATTAAGTATGAAACAGCGAGAGGGGATGGAACTCACTACTTATATTTGATCAAGCTGCTAGCCATTATGCCACATCGAATACCCGGTTAAGGCGGCAGAGAACTTGGAGAGAGGAATTAACAGGAGGTAAATGATAACTGACATTCATTGGACATGGCACGTGGAACTAGAACAGTCTACTCCAGCGAGCGAAATAAAGGGTTCAGTTCGACATTCCAACCACCTGAAGAAGGCCGGAGCGTACAACGGGCGAAACGTTGTGATAAATATGGCAACAGAGATGAGGAGGATAGTTCGACCAATGTAATTAGTGTATACCTCATCTTAGAAATATAGACAGATACTGTACTGCGGTTAAGTTTTTTTTTTTATTATTTAATGCGTCTTGTGTTCGTATAATTTTATTCTTTTCGAAGTCGTACATTATGTAGAAATTGTCCAAATAGTTTGCATGTCCTAGCGCTTTCGGCTATGTTTTTATCCATTATCAAGAACGATTTAATTTTTACTTTTAACTGAATATGTGGATTGTTTCATGTATATATCTAGAGTCCTAGGAAGCTCTATATTCCAAACACGGTCAGTACAATTTGGCCGTGTTGATAGGCGATGTTATTGAGTGTTTGTTCTTTTTTTCTTTTTTGTTAGTAGTGTTTCCAATCTGTCGTTTTTAATGAAACTTGTATAAAAGAGGGATTGCTGCCCAAATACACACACACACACGAACACACACACACACATACATATTTGTGTGTGTGTATGTATGTATGCGTGTGTATGTATCGTTTTTTCACATATTTTTTGTTTCTCTAGCTTTTTTTTCTCTTCTCCTTTCCTTTGTCACGCTCCTTTTTTTACTCCTTCATTTTTTTTCTTGCCATTTTATTGACGATTAATATCATATTGATTTTTCGATAAATAATCATACCGCACTCCAACTAACACTGACTCGGAGTGTCTTGAACAACTACTACACTCTGGTCCTCTGAACTAGAACATGTTGAATCTTACATACAATCAAGCAGAATAGTAATATAGACTGTTAATTATCTCGTCAAGGATGCATCTGGCCCAAGCAAATTTGGAGCGGATAGTTTCATTATTGCTTCTTTTGATCTCTTTTTCAAGGTAGTTATAATGTTAAGGACATTTTTGTAGATTTTTAAAATCATTTTCATTTATATAGTATAACATTTTTTTTTACAAATTATTATTTTTTTTTTGAGATATTTAATGAATTCAGTCGGCCTTTTTTTCTTCAGAAATCTACTTTTCGTCTTCATTTAAACCTAAATTACCTTCGACAAACACTTCTTTTCTCGTCTTTCTCTGATTTTGATTTTTGATTTGTTGTTCTGTTTATGCGGGTTAAGTGTTAAAAATAAATATTAGTAGGATAGAAAAATGATTGACTATTGCCTTGAGAGCCTGTAGCACAAAGTACCGGGTTAGGATAAAGTTATCTGGGTGGAACTTTTACTCTACCTCTGGAAAACGAACGAAAATAATTGCTAAATGACGAATAAGTTATTCTATAGAACATTTTAACAAGAACACTGGGTTTTTGATAATTGTCAGAAAGCATGTCTGTTTTGCCATTATTAATAATTTATTCCTTCGCTATGTGACCCTGAGCTAAAATTAAACTCACTATAGCAAATAATAATCCTAATAAAAATGATATTATTTGATATAACTTTTTTAAGGGAAAAGCATTTTCCAGTTTCCATGCTAGCAGTGAATAAAATAAAAGTATTTCATTGAACAATGAACGCTATTTTAAAGGGAACACGATCTTGAAGAATTGTTTTATCTCAAACAATTAAATTTACGTCAACCAGCCTAGATGCTGAGATCAATCTCAAGAAATATATGGCCCTGAGCAGTCATGGAAACGGTATTCCCTTTTGAAGAGAATACGATCTTATCAATTAGGACATGGAGAACTATCGTGATAAGAGAAGGCTCATTTGCATTCTAAAGGAATACGCACCCTTCGTTAGGGCTTCTTTCAATCTATATCTGCTAGGGTTTATTCTTTAACCAAAACGTAAATACAGTAAAATGATTTCTTTAATCCGTTAATAATTCCTATTACGATAAAGTAAGTATAAATGGGAGGCGGGTTGGAGTAATGGACAGCAACTTGGATTGAGCAATCGGAGTTCGAATTCCTGTCGAAACCATTACATTAACTTACGTTCTAATACTCTTGGGAAATGTATGGGTCCTCTTCTTCTCTCCCCAGCTATGGGTAAATAGCAGAACAGACCGAGTTCTATAGCCTTGGAAGGCAACTGGTCTACTGCAGAAAAAAATGGCAAATTACTGCGTGAAACATAATCTTTGTCGTCAGTCATGTATCGAAAGCTACATGATCGCCTAAGCATGTATCACGCATGGTACATAATTGATTGACTAAAGTACAAATATAGAAAATTTAACTCTAAACAATATCCACAGAATCAATTTTAAAGAACAAATTTAAAAGACCGAATATTGACATATTTTGATTATCTGTTAATCTTCAAATCTCAGATCATCTTTTTTTTAAACTTTTCTTTTACATTCTGCTAACCTTTATTTGAGGAATATTTTACTGAAGATCAAATGACCGCAACTTTTATTTGATTCCATAACTTTCATCAGTATTCTTGCTTATGTAGTTTTATTAATATCTTCCCGTTTTTCACGAATTTACATATACAATCTTCGGGATAATATTAAATGTCTCATTACTTATGGATACTGTAACTCTATGTAAAAGCTTATGAAGCTTTATTTGACTCATTCTTATTTAGTGCTGAGAAATATTATTCTGATGGATCATAACAAGCCGGAAGGCAGATGGGATATGCTTATTTTATTACCACAGATCCCTAAAAAAATATCACTTTATTTGACGTATTCGGTGGCTGAAAAAATGCATATTACCATCCTGTTCAAGCAGGCAATATTGGACCCCGGGTAATTTTTATCATTTAAGCCCAAGCAAGGGGTTAATATCACTCGATCGCTAGGGTTTACTGGGACTGAAAGTAAATGAGAATACATTAGTGAAGAGAAAGGACAATAAAAGAACAGATTTTAAGAGAACAGAAGATGGCGATTGACGTTCAATTAAATTTTTGAAGGTTGTAGTTGACAGGAAAGCAAGATGAATTAAACAGTAAAACAGTGAGACCTAATTGCCAATCAAGTAGCACGCTTATATTCATGCAAAGAAACAAGAAAGAAATTCCATCAGAACAATTGGCATTAAAATATTTGTAGAAAAGACACGTCACGTCGGTGAGAAAGTGACGCAAATCGAGATACCAGATTAGGACCCGTTACTTTACAAACCCTTCTTTGAATTTTGTCAAGAATTTCTAGATATAAAGATGGATCACGAAACCAGATATCGCTGTAAATTGACTGGCGCGACACAATAAACCAAGTTTCCTAGAGTAGACCAAGCAAAATGGCGCAAAGTCTTGTCTCCGGTAAGTTAGCAACAGATATAGTGATGTCAAGCAGAAAAAGTTATCTATGGTGTTTAAATGAAAGCAGTTTTGTTTTGGAGACATTGAAATGTACACGTAAGTTCTAACCGCATTTAAGCATTCTTTGGAAGTCGTTTTCGAGAGCTTTTTTTTTTCTTTGTTCTAATCGAGTTCATTCCATGCAAGGCATTAAAGACACTAAAACACAAGGTTACTGGGTGCGGAACAGTTAGAAACAGGAACATTGCTAAGGAACGAGAACCAAGAAAAAGTAATCAGTAGGAGTGTAGATACGGATTGACATTGCATAGCATGGAGCCGGATGTGAAGTTTGTTTGTTTGTTTGTTTGGGTTTTATGGCATATCAACCACTGTGGGTTATTTAATGCCAAATCCAGTTTATATGAAATTTAAATGCCTATTTTGTATGGGATAAAAAATGTATAGCTGGCAACATTGTTTAAAAAAAAAAACGCATAGCTGGCAACATTATTCCTTTACAAAAAAACGTATAGCTGGCAAATGACTCTTTTACAAAAAAACGTATAGCTGGCAACATTATTGTTTCAAAAACTTAGAGCTGGCAACATTATTTTTCTGAAAACATTATCTGAGACCTTGCTGTTGGATGCACTTTATCGCCGTACCCAGGACGCGGATGTAGTTTACCGTCATACCCAGGACGCGAGCCGGATGTGAGTTTCACAAGCGACAATGTAGAGGAAAAAAAGAGAAAGAGATTTAGAGAGGATGGATAAAGTGCATAAATAGAGAATGAGGGGGAAGAGAGAAAACGGCAGTTTCTCGGCTGAATAGTAAGTGACAATAGTGTAAACATTGAAATACAAATAGTCATAAAATATTTCATGCACGTTCTGGGTTTGAGGATAAAACACATCCGGCAAAAAGGCCTCTGATCAGGAGTTTTTGAGGAACGTGGAACCTCCTCTTAATTGCCGTGGTTCCCACGTCCACCCTGATAGTGGACGTGGTGATAGCGCCTGTTAGTGTCCCAGCTATGGCCAAATAGTTAACATTAAAACCAGCGTCAAAACACTATGAAAGTATCAAAATGGGTTATTGTGGTGAAAATAGCAGCAATACCTTTTGGAAAAAAATTACCAGCAATACATTTGACTCAGGACAAATAACCTTTTTACAAAAATACGTCCATGAAACCTTATCTCCTACAAAATAATATCTTACAAAAATACATATTCAATTCATACCATTCTATTCTTGCTGGCATTAAATAACACATTGAGGGCGATATACCATAAAACTAAATAAGCCTAACCTCTTAATACATTACAATCCATGAGGGGAGAATCAATAAACAGATAAAAGACAATACACTGTTAAAAATATTAATACAGCTTTTATATAATTGCATATATCAAAACGATGATAGTATAACATTTTTATAAAACATAGACAAGAAATATATATTTAATGGGATAAGGGGTAGAAAGAGGTGGTACGGGAATAATCTGAGAAAATATTAAAGCCATAAGATTGAGTGATAAAAATAAATAGCGGGAAAAACGGGTTTGCTGGTTTTATTTCAAGAGACAGTGAACGAAATACAGATAGGCAGATCCTGAAATTCTACCACGTGCTGTAGACCGCGCCCTCATTGAACGAGAGAGAGGGATCGATGCTCTCACCGAGGCCAGCGTAACATACGGTTGCGGGTAGCTGCGGGCAATTTTTGTTCCTGGTCAAGGTGTACGCTCTCTTGTCCCCACCTTAAAAAAAAGACCTTGTCTGACAACTCGTCTTAGTGGGGAGACAGAGTAAATAACTGGATAAAAAATAACCGGGCAACGAAGATTGAAAGGGATAACGAAGAGAAAGCAGAATTTAACGGGCGAGAGATCAGAGGCAAGAAAAAAAGAATGTGTAAAATATTTCTCATCAGCCGTAGAATTTACTTCCTTTTAAACAAATTTTAACGACTTCTGAATCACCCTTGGAGAAAACATTTACAATTATCCGAATAGGTGTGTTTGCCTGTAGGTATAGCTACATAAATAGTTCTAGACTTCGCCAACGTTGACAAGGACCACTGTCACTCACAGTATATATATATATATATATATATATATATATATATATATATATATATATGTGTGTGTGTGTGTGTGTGTGTGTGTGTGTGTGTGTGTGTGTGTGTGTGCGTGTGCTTATATATATATAAATATATATATAAATATAAAATAAAGATTATGTAAAATAAAGATAATCAATCCAACACGAAGTAAAAAAACAAATTAAAAACTATTCCCGCCAAAATAATAGTTAGACTAAACTACAACAATCAACCCCAAAATTGAATAAATAGCTTTAATTATCGTCCCAAACCAAACCAAAACTATTAAATAAGCGATATAAACAATTTTTACTACGTTAATAAAAACACCGATTAAAAAAAAAAATAAGATATGAAATAAAAATAAAAATAAATAAAAACAAACAAAATAATATAACCCAAATAAATATATAAACAAATCAACGGCTTCCGGTAAAACAACCGACAAAATAGACTACCCACAATGCACCACTGACCCGTAAATAACCGAGAAATAATAACAGCACTCGTGGCCTGAGGATGGCATCTAGCTTGAAACAAACTGTCGCCTCTAAGTGTTGACTTCTATGTTCACTTTTATATTTACACACGCTCTATCTCTGATATTGAGCACTTTATCCCATAAATATAGCACACCTTAAGACTATATTTCTTCATAAAATATATATATATATATATATGTGTGTGTGTGTGTGTGTGTGTGTGTTTGCGTGTATATATATACATATATAATTATTTATTCGAAAATTATAACATAAATATGTTATAAAATCACTAAAAATATAGCCATTTTGTTCCAACACTTCTGGTGTCTTTTCAAGTGATGGTGTTGAATGTAGCAACTTCATTAGAAGACATCAGAAGTATTTAAACAAAATGGTTATTTTTGTATTGATCTTATAACATATTTATGTTATAATTTTCGAATAAATAATTATGTTTGCTCTACTCTGTATTGAGCACACTTTTAAAAATAGTATTTCTTGTTTATTGGAATTTATTCCGTATACACCAATCCTATACTTGTATAGATAAAGATACTTTGTTTGCCAGACTGATAAAAACACGTAAAATTCTTGTTCTTTTTCAGGTGTATCATATATATATATATATATATATATATATATATATATATATATATATATATATATATATTTCATTTCGATATATATATATATATATATATATATATATATATATATATATATATATATTATTAAAGCTGAATAAGAATTTCACAGAATATTGAATTATTAAATATATGAGATATTTTGCCATTTTATGCAGACGAACAGGTAACTCACGCACATATATCTATATATTTATATGGAAAATATCTTAGCGTTTTACCGATGCATTTCGTCCTCCGAGTTTTTCAAGGCCAAAATGAAATGGAAATGTTTTCGTTGTTATAGTTACATTACACAATACACATTTAAAAAAGAGAGAGACGCTTCTGCGTAAGCCACTTTCTAGTTAATGTAAATTTTCTTTATAATGTAATTATAGCAACAAAAACATTTCGATTTCATTTCTGCCTTGAAAAAGTTGCAAGACGAAACGCGTCGGCAAAAAAAAGATTATTTTCCAGCTGTCATTTTATACCGAATTTTCTTGTCCACAGAATTGATCCGTAAATTTAACTTTATATATTGAGAAATTTTTTTTATTGTAGGAGTTTTTCAGTCGATGCGGCATGAAAAATTATTAAATTACTATATTAGTAAAAAATGCACTCTCTTAAATTTTCAAAAAAAAAAAAAAAAAAATGCTCCTGAGCGTTGCGACTGCACGCTCCAAAATTTCTTATCCGTCAATAATAACACATTTATAAGAAAAAATAAAACATATTTCGATTAACATTTTATCTTTCGTGTCCCATTACTACCTGGTTTTACTAAAAAAACAAATTAATTTCTATGCCTGAGGATGGCTGTAAGTAAAGCTGAAAGTACTAGCAAAATAAAAAAAAATGACCTTATACAACTTGAAGTTATTAAAAACAAGGATCATAACATTCATCGAGTGGTTCGTAGGTTAATGCAACTTTAATAAATTCGTTTGCGAAGATGTTTTTCGCCATTTATATCATTAACTTTACTAATCTACTTTTTGTATGAATGATTCATGTAATATAAATGGAACTGCACCATATATATATATATATATATATATATATATATATATATATATATATATATATATATATATATGAGAAATGGCTAAAATGCCAGCCTAACTCGCCACAAGGGTTTCGACCGCAATGTCTCCTCAGGCAAGTGAAAGGATGTGCAAGCCTGGAAACTTCTCCAATATGTCAGAAGATCGGAAATGACATGACCTGAAATGAGGGGGTAGAATTATGAGGATTAGGGGAAGGGCGAAAAGAAAGAAAAAAATATTAATTTTATTTTATTTCACTCATTCACGTTCATAGGTAAATAAAATATCTACTTAGATGCCTCCACCCAGACATAAACTGCTGTCATACCTCATTTTGTATTTCAAAAATAAAATCGGCCATATTGGTGCCATATCTGTAATTTTTAAATCTAAAAGACGAAGTGATATTATAAAATCTCTTATTGAAATTGTCCTCAATATATTCAATGTATATTTTCTTGAAACCATGTGGATATACTTTGATCCTTATGGAACGTAAAAGCCAATATTACTGGAATTTTTACCCATGCTTCTCCAAGCATATATTAGGTTGGTGCAAAAATAATGACGTAATAATGTCGTTTTTTGACGTTGAAAAATACGGCAAAAAACGACATTATCACGTCATTAGTTTTGCATCAACCTTATAAATATATATATATATACACACAGACACACACACATATATATATATATATATATATATATATATATATATATATATATATATATATATATATAGATATATATATAGATATATATATATATATTAATTTAAAGAAAAAAGACCACTTTAAGTCTCCATTTGTTATAATTTAATTCACCAGAGAATTTAATTTTTCTCTGGATCTTCTGACTTCATTTTCAAAGGTGAAACGAAAGATGAATTTAAAATTTACACTTTAGATGGGCAGTATTAAGCTTATATCAGTTAACATAGATGGTGATAAGGAATAGTATGAGAGACATGGTCGAGTTTAGAGAGGGAAGGGAGAGTTTTAAAATTTATTTTTATTACAATACTTAATATTGAAGAGGAAGGGGTAAGGATCACACATTGACCTGTTTAATCGGACATCTCAACGGAAATGATATGGGAAAAGGAATATATATATATATATATATATGTGTGTGTGTGGGGGGGTATGTGTATGTGTGTGTGTGAGTGTTTTAAACAATAACTTAATACTACGAAATTCTATTATGCCTTATATTACACTGAAAGATGCATAATAATACTAAAAAAAAGGTGGGGGATGTCTATGGAACCTTTCAGTCAACCCTTCATGATGGATCAATCTTTGGCGGTATTTCAAATTATAATGTCTGCCACTAGCCGAATTTAGTCAGGCAATGAAAAATATATCTTCACCTATCAACCAAGAACCAAGAAATAATCCCGGACATCGAAACAATTAACGAAGTAATTTGGTTGGTGCTCAACCAAACTATTGATAAAACTTCAAAACATATCAATACCAAACAAAAATTTGAAACGACGAAAGAAAAACTAACCACAATCCAAAAAACGAAAATGACTAACAAAGGAATTGGAAAGATAAAGAAACGATAAAAAGAATAGAAAATACAAAGACACCTACCTACAAAATAACACAAAGTGTTCAATACCACTAGAAAAATTAAAGACTATTATGAAGAAGTCACGAGCTGGTTAACACACACACACACACACACACACATATATATATATATATATATATATATATATATATATATATATAAATCATGAATCATTCATACAAAAAACAAATATAGAGGTTAATGATTTAAATGGCGAGAATACATCGTCGCAAACTTTATAAATAAGATACATCAACACCGAACCTGTATATGAATGATATGATCCCCGTTTATAAATTCCAGTTGCATAAATTTCTTTTTCATTTTTACAAGCTTTCGTCTGTTCCTACAGACATCATCATGTATGGAAGTACATTTTGTCCTTGTTTTAACTTTTCAGTAATAAGAGGACAACGAAAATAGGATTCTGTTATTGCTATATTTGTACAAAAATGCACAACCTTAAAATTTAAATTCAAACTCAGCGATGGGACCGCACGTTCCAAAACAATAACACATTTCTTATAGCATTTTTTCAGATTACATCTCTATTTCACTGCAGATTTTCATCATTTTCGTTATCCTATGACACGTAGGACCACCATGTCAACTGCAAAAGTAACATTTCATGAGAAACCAGGCCGGTTTGGAATTCAGAGTTTTTCCTTCTTCTAGGCCAGTTGCTATCAAAGGTTATAGAACCCAGTCCTGTCATTAACCTAGAGAGGATTCATACCAAAGATATTAGCACATGGGTGAATGTAATGGAACTGAATGGAATTCGAACTCGGCTCTCCGATTTCTCAATCCGAGCCACTATCTGTTATTCCACCCTGCGTCCATTATTTTTATGTTAAGTTAAAAATGCGCTAATTATTGTTTTTTGGGTTGATTTTTTTTCTCTTTGCGTATGCGTATGTTTTAGTGTACGTGCGTGTACGTGCTTGTACGTGTGTATGTCTTGAATTTCTTAGTGATTTCTACATTTCAACATTTTCCGGACTCATTATACACTCTCCCTCTTCATTTCCAACATTTTTTTCTTTCAGTCCTAGTTTTCAAAGACAGTATAACAATATCGTTGGTTAGTAGATATCCTGCAGTTGGAAATTCGTATCCAGCTGTGCAGGTCAAACTCTCTGCTCGGAGGCAGAGAGGATCCGCAAACGAGGCTATGTCGAAGGACAGTCTGTTCTCGGGAAACATCTACCCGACCCCGTTTTATACGGCGTCTATAGGGAATATTTGGCCGGGCCTACAGGCTTGGATACCCCACGTTAAATTCGGTCTTGTGCCAACATCTGATCACGTGGTGTGGTTGGTAAATATCCTGCAGTTGGAGATTCATTGTGAAATTCACTTGACTCACTTCTAGCAATTGAAAACTTCTACGTGCTCAATATCAAAGATAGAGCGTATGTAAATATAAAAGGGAATATTGAGGTCAACACTTAGAGGCGACAGGCTGTTTCTTTCTAGACGCAATTGTCAGGTCACGATTGCGTCTAGCATGAAACAGCCTGTCGCCTCCAAGTGTTGACCTAAATGTTCACTTATATATATATATATATATATATATATATATATATATATATATATATATATATATATATATATATATATTCAAACAACAAAGAAGAATAACATGTATTCATCTAAACTTCTGTAATTAATAGCCTAATATATACATATTCATTAATTTTTATAAAAAACGCCAGTTACATGGTGAAACACGCCAAAATATTATATACTGTATTTTTATTATTCTGTTGACTTCTAATTCAGTATATTAGCGCGCACACACCCATAACAACGCACGTACGCACACACACACACGCGCGTGCGCGCACACACACACACACGCACGCACGCACATACGCACATATAATTTGTGACAAAATATAAAATGTTTACGTGTGGTGCGTTTTTTCATTCAGGACTTCATCGGAATAAAGTGATATTTAAGTTGATGCGACTGCACATGCGCACGAAGGAAGGAAGTCACATGTGTAGTAACATCAACGTAAATATCACTTTAGTCGGATGAATTCCCAGTTAACAAAGCGCGTCACACGAAGACTTTTTCGATTTTGTCATGCATTTCCCTAAAATTATTCTTGATACATAAAAATGTATATATAGTTTTCGCATTCTGGGTAAGACGATAAACTACATCTAGCAGCAAGACCTCTGATCTGGAGGTTTTGAGGAGCATGGAACCTCCTCTTAATTTCTGGTGTTCCCATGTTCACCCGGACCCGGGGTGATAGCACCTGTTAGGGTCACAGCTATGGGCAAATAGGTAAACCCGAAACTGGGGTAAAAACACTATGAAAGGTTTTAAAACTAGAAATACTTTGTAAAACAATTATTACCAGCAATAAATTTTGTAGAAAAAAAAAAGTATTAAGAGCAATACATTTTTAAAAAAAATATTACCAACGATGTTTTTTAAATATAAATATTAATAGCAATATATTTTTGAAGGAAAAATATTACAGTAGATTTTTGACAAAATAAATATTACCAACAATAAAAATTTGTCGGCATTAAATAACCCATTGAAGATGATATGCCGTTAAACAAACCAAACCAAATATATATCGTTTTCAACCCCCCCCCCATATATATATATATATATATATATATATATATATATATATATATATATATATATATAGGTAACTATACTCGTCTCGAAAAACCTTCGAATTTTTCATTTACCAATAATCAAATCAATTACGAAGGAAAAAAGGTTTTAAAAAAAGAGCTAGAAACATGAAAGTTTGTCGAAAAAATCGCACAGATACAGGTTTAAAGCCCAAAGAAAAAACACCGACACGAGTAAACAACTAACTAAAAAGAGCTCAATGCAACCGGAGAGCAGACCTAGATAAACCTTGTGAGCCAGACAAACCTACCCAGGTTTCACCTAAGCGGATCGTCAAGGAAAGATTTCCCTGACGACCCGCTTAGATGAAATCTGTATAGGTTTGTCTGGCTCACTAGGTTTATCTCTCCATCTCTCTCTCTCTCTCTCTCTCTCTATATATATATATATATATATATATATATATATATATAGAGAGAGAGAGAGAGAGAGAGAGAGAGAGATAGATAGATAGATAGATAGATAGATAGATAGATAGATAAATAAATAGATAGATAGATGTGCTGTAATGCTCTCAACTCATTATCACTTGTCTTGCCAAAATGCCTTTCCTGGGCCATTTCAACAGGCTCGACATAATCACAAATAACTATGCAAAATAACTGCATCACTTGAGGGCTTTCAACAGCAGCAACAACTAAAAAGGATATCACATATCACACGTAATTCGAAGAGGCAAAAATAAATAACTACTAGTGGCAGTAGTCGGCACCTTCTCGAGCATCGGGATCGTCATCCTCTCTCCTTATTTCCATTCATCCCTTCTGGTTGTGGTGGCAGACATGGCTATGAAGGCCCAGCTTATACCTGAAAAGAAATGAGCACGAATTACAGAGGACAGCACATTCCAGATCCTCATCATGCTGACGATTGGGCTCGAAAGTCTCCGTACCTTCCTCGAATGCTCCTACGCCAATAAGTCCGATTTGCAGCAAAAGTTTCCTGATCTCAGGATCGCTGCTCCCTGATGGTATCACCTGCACTTTAAACCGCGACGTGTCACATTCGATAGCGACGTGGGCGCACTGAAATACACCTGTACCTTCGACGTGGCATACTAGTTAGCATATTGATCAAATATAAGTACTGAGTTCGATCCTCACTCGGTGCTCCATACTTAGGGCCTTGCGTCGTATATAAGCTATGTTTAGGTTGGGCTCTTCCATGTACTGTAATGGGTAACATGCTTGTCTCGCTAGATCAAGTACGATTGAGTAGTGAGTTCGATCCTCAGTGGATTTTTCAAACTACCGACGTTGTGCCACGTCAAAGAAAAGCTTATTTCATTGCGAAGAATGTGAGATCTACAATTATAATAATATTAATAATAATAATGATCCCAGAACAATGTCAGGGCGTCCTGGGTAAGACGATAAACTACCTCCGCGTCCTGGATAAGACGATAAACTCCATCAAAGAAGAAGGCCTCTGATCAGGAGGATTTTAGTAGCGTGAAAGGACACCGTAATTACTGGTTATCTGAGATCCACCCTGACCCGTGGTGGTAGCACTTCTTAAAGTTCCAGCTATGGGCAAATAATTAACCCCCAAACCGGGGTCGAAATATTATGAAAGTGTGAAAACAGGTTTTATTACCAGCAATGATTTTTAAAAAAAATATTACCAATAATACATTATTGCCAGTAATACATATTTCCTAAAAGAATATTACCAGTAATGTATTCTTTTAAGAAAATCTATCTATCTATCTATTACTTCCAGTATTTTCTTATAGATATACATAGTTAGTTATGTCTGTTTGTCTCGCTTTGTTTATATTTATCTATAATTCGAGTAATGTGCAATCTTTTCATTCATTCATATATATATATATATATATATATATGAAGAAATATAGTTTTAAGGTGTGCTATATTCATGGGATAAAGTGTCCAATATAAGAGATAGAGCGTATGTAAAGAGGTATGTAAATATAAATACAAAAGTGAACACTGAAGTCAACACTCATAGGCGACAGGTTGTTTCATGCTGGACGCAATCGTCAGGTCGCCTGACGATTGCGTCCAGCATGCAACAAACTGTCGCCTATGAATGCTGACTTCAATGTCAATGTTCACTTTTATACACGCACACACACACACAAATATATATATATATATATATATATATTTTTTTTTGGTGCAAAAATAATGACGTAGTAATGTCGTTTTTTGACCTTAAAAATACATAAAAAACGACATTATTACGTCATTATTTTTGCACGAACCTAACAAAACCTGTTTTTATACTTTCATAATGTTTTGATCCCATTTTCTCTAAAGCTTCGTCATTGCTCAAATTTTCGATCCATGGTATTCCCATCATCCTCCTGTAGAACCAAATTTCTGTTGCTTCACATCGATTCTTTATCTGTAAGGAGATTTATCAGCATTCACTGGCATATAAGGTGACTGATATTATGTAACAGTTGACGAATTCTTTCTTTGGTTGTAATGGTATTTTCCTGTTTCTTAATACTTTCCTTAGTTTGGGGGAGACGTCTTTCATTATGCCAAACGCGCGTTCGTGTTTTGGTGTAGCATTTACCTTCCCAGGTATTTTTTTTTCCAATTGTTTGATTTTTTTCTATATCCAATTTATAATTTAAATGTTCGGCTGTTCCTTTTGCTAGCAACTATGCATCATATTTTCTCGCAACTGATGTGTAGTTCTTCATTCAAGATTTCTTTCATTACGACATGTTAAATAAATTAGAAATCATAAAATAAATTAACTTAAGGATAACCCAGAAGTTATATCGGGAACAAACAAGCTGTATCCGGATAAAATATAAATGTTAGATTTATTTATTACTTCTTATTAAGTCTTTGTGGGTTATTTATTACCGAAATATTTTAAACATTGAGGATTTTCTGGCATTCTGATGTTTAATTACAATGTAATAATATTTCTTGCTCTTTCATAATCTGGCTCGTAAAGTAAATCTTGGAAAATCCAGGAACATTCTTAAAAGTTGTTAAAATTCTTAAAATACGATAAAATCTTTCGAAAATTCGGTAACATTCTTAAAACCTGTAAAATTCTTGAAAGCCGGTAAAATTCTTAAAATCCGGTAACATTCATAAAACCGATAAATTCTTAAATCTGGAAAAATTCTGAAATTCTTGGAAAATCAGTTAAAATTTTTAAAATCATGTAAATTTCTTTTAAATACGGTCAAATTCTTAAAGACCGGTAAAATTCTTAATTAAATCTGGTAAAATACTTAAAATCTACTAAACGTTTTAAAACAGGTCAAATCCTAAATACACTGTTATATTTTTTGTAGCCCCCTATAAATTATAAATGTGGGATATATACTGCACCTTAATAACGTAATAGTCCCTATAGTTTTACCATTAGTTTTATAAAAGGGGTTAGCAGTAAAACCTCGTGACCAAACAGTAAAAAAAAAAAAAAAAACGTACCTGTCTAAAAGTATAAGTAAATGAAGTTTCGCTTCCTGCCAAGAGGTGCATTTGCTTTGAAAAAGTTTTCTGTTGTCTAAGCCGATACTTTCAGAGTTTAAATAAAAACACGTGGGTATCCACTGAAACACTTTTATTTGCTAAAAAAAGATTGTGGAAATAAAAGTTTAATATCGGATTAAAATTCATTTGTTAATTAAAAATATAATAAAGGCAACAAGGACAGTGAAAGTCCCGATGAGAGATGGGCGTTTTTGTAAGATGGATGCGAATTACTTAATTGTAGATGGTGTCGGATCATCATATCAGTATAGCTTATTTTTCAACTTGTCTTATGTGTTAAATACGTCATCAGATACTCCTTCAAAGAGATATATTTTTCACTTTTTCTACCCTTACAAAGCCATAAGAACCACTCGAGATAGAGTGTTAGAGAATAAGAAGCATCAATCCAAACAGTAATGCCACTAAGCCGTAAGGGACTACTGGAAATGAAAAAGAATGAAAAGACATTGGAGGAATTCAGAAACGCAATCATAAACAGAAAAAAAATGACAGACCTTTTAGTCCTGTTAAAAAGCCCGGAATAGTGTGTGAACTGGACGACAGGCAAACCGATCTTCACAAATTAAACCTTCCTAACCCAATTAATAATTACCTTATTATTAAACATATTTCACCTATTTTTTGTTGTTGTTGTCGTCGTCGTTGTTGTTGTTGATGATGATTTAAGACAAGTATACCCAGGATGTTCTTTGTAGTGTAATGGATATCGATTCGGAGTGAGAACTCGGAGAGCCGAGTTCAAATTCTAGTTGAGTTCGTTAGATTCTCTTGCGCATAAATACCTTCGAATGCATCTCTTCTTCCCGCCCCATTACATGTTTGGGTTGAATAGCAGAACAGACTGTGTTCTTTGGCCTTGATTGATAATCGGTTCGCAGAAAGAAATTGCAACCTGTTGCGGGAAAAAACATCTGCCTGATCAATTATGTATTGAAAGATACATGATTGCCAAGCGTGTATCACGTATGGCAGTTAACTTATACCCAATTAATAAATATATGGTGTTCAAGGAAATTTAATTAAAGTATAAAAGCGGACGTAATTTAAATTGAGAAAAATGAAGAAATACAACTGCCATGATTGGTATTACGAAAATAAGTTTCAAGAGAAAAGAAAAAGAAGAAGCTAACCGGTTATCGCTCCTCATTTGTCAGATCTCGACCGAAGAAAATAACATTTTGTGCACACCAAATAAGAAGGGAAACATTAATAAGACAACACACGTGTATCAATAATATATTGCGTTTTACAAACAAATTGCATTCAATTCTAACAAACAAACCTACTATTTGTAAAAGGAAGGTTATTTTGATTTAGTTAAAATTGTCCCAAAGAATATTAAATGGTAGTTGGAGCGTGATTAACAAAAAATGAGAGTTTTTAATAGATAATTTCACACCAGGCAAGACGAAAATTCCACTAAGAGGCAAGATGTTATAAAGAGTGAAAAAAAAATATGAGAAGACGTTAGTGCGAAGAAAGGACAATAAAATAACAGAAGATGTTGTTTAACTCGTACTCCCGGAAGGATACCGCACACATTTGACTATTTTTTAGATGTTCTGTGGTTGCAGACACAGATGTCACAGCACACTTATGCAAACTATGCAGTCACCCATTTCTAGTAGGCAGCATATGTCGAGTAATTCTCTTCCCTAGAAGTTCATTGGTTCTATTTAAGTAATCAGCTTCTCATTGACACTTAAATCCATATATAACGTAACTAGTGTTTAAAATAGAAAAAAAATTAACAGATTTCAACATAGTTTGAGAAGAGAATCTAATGTATAAATTGAATATTTTCTTTTTAGTCGGTGTGTACTATAATTTGAATTTAAGTGATCGAGTTCTGCCGTGTGGCGAGCGATAATCGGTTGTCTCTTTCTGCTTTTTTATCATTTTTCTCATTTATTGCTCTTATTTTCTTATTGCCAACTATCGTAGTTGTGGTGTTCCCCATTTTTTTTTATGCCTGGTTTTAATATTTTAATGTGACCTTCAATTTAGTTTCTATCTTTTTTCTTTTCGTCGCCCTCATTAGGAATAATTAAAGAAAAAATAAAACTAATAGGAAGCACTTTTTTTCAATCAGTGATTGAATGTTCCTAATAGCGCGGTTTAAGAATCGAAGAATATAATCGAATGAAACATTTTGTACAGCGTAAAATATTTAAGCTCCCCTTTCAAATAATCAGGCAAATCATCACCAATATTTGAGATTGCTTTCAGATTTTTATTTTTTTTATTTATTTTTATTTTTTTGATGGGGTGATTTTTACAAAAATACCTCATTTCTATTAATTTATAAGATGGAGAAATCGCTCGTATGTTCGGATTATTATCAGCCAATCACAGTGGCCGTTTTGTGGGAACTTCTCAATCCTAATACACTGGAGAATTTTTCAAATTTCCATCCATCTCACGATCCACGTTTGGGCTTCATTTTTCAGGAAATAAATTCTGAGAATTTCTAGATTAAAATAATAAAAAAAAATACGTGAATATATGAATGTTAAAGAAAAGAAAAGGTTAAAAAAAAAAATAACCGGAGATAAATCTAGTCTATTTTGCACTATATAATAAAATGTATTCATATCGCTGCTAACCTTGATTTTAGACCTGTATTATAAAGAATTGAAACCAGAGGAAACTCAAGTGGAAGAAAATTTTAGCTCTATTTTTGTTTCTTGTTGTTTTGTTAGCTTTTTTTTAAAG
>OZ010583.1:97005960-97008460 GCA_963932145.1 Acanthosepion lycidas
CATAATATCACGTACCAGTTTCAATTATAAAGGCCGCAAATCCGAGCTTACAGCACCTGTTATTTTCCAAGTGGTCATCCATCTAGCTACTGATCAGGCTCTACTTTGCTTAATTTCAGTGATCACACGACAAGCGGTGTTTCAACGTCATCTGGCCTTGAACAGCTAACTAGATATAAAAATTCAAGATTATCTCATTTCAAAACAATCCTTACATAAATAAAGCAACTAAAATTAAGATGAAAGTAATATTGGGTTGGTGCATAATTATTAGGCGTTTTTGACAATATTTATTATTAAAAAATAAGCATAATAATTCAAGAATAACATTGTTAAATGATTGTTCCGAAGCGTAGTCACCACCTAATTCATGTTTATAAGAAGAAATTAAAATAATATTTTTATTAAAAAAGATAAACAAAACTGCAATTTTTATTAACAAATAACTCGCCTATAGAAACACTTGATAATTATTCACCAATCCAATACCCTACAAAATTACTGATGACTGAAAATGCTTCATCCATGAAAAAAAAAAAAAAATCAAGATAATATTGCTTCTTATAATATGATGAATTAAAATCAAATACAAACTGAAATTAAGATGAAATAAATGCTAGTGAAGAATTTATAATAGCTGGCAATGCTTTATTTAATAAAACGTTTGAAATTCTACATAATATTACTACATTTTTCAATATATAACAAATATGGTATTTTTCGATTGTTTTGGTCCAAAATAAGAAATATTTTTGTTTCGTCAGATTTATTTGTTATTTTGCACTATCGTTTCATGTACCTATATCTATTAATAATAATATTAAATTACAAGATTAAGTCAAGAATTATCCGTCCCTTCAACGTAACATATCTTTAGGTTTGTAACACTGATTATTTTGGCTACGAGATCGAAGTTTAAGCTTGATCTTGATCGAAGTTTGAGCTTGATCGAACCAGTTCTTTCTCTACTGTTACAGTGTAAACATGGCCGCTTCGTTAAAAGTATGCACTAAGGAGGAACAAAGACCAGAAATTCTCAAAAGGGGCTGAAATTCATAGGAGACTGTTACCGTAATAACGTGACAGTTTACTACCACTTAGAAATGTGTATGTGTGGATTGAGGAGTTTAAAAGTGGCTGAAAAACTGTGACGCACGAAAATAGAACAGGATGCCCATCAAGCTCAACAAGTTTTGAGAATATTTAGCAAGCTCCAGAGGTGGTAATGGCGCAACTGTGAATTATCATCGACGAGACATCATGTTCTCAGGGTTCGAATCACTGCTATTTATCCATCCTAGTACACACTGTTAGCGGAGCGGACATGTTTACATTATAACAGCAACAAGAAATCGGGTGTGATCAAGCTCTAACATCGATCACTTGACCACAATAGCATTCAAAAGCAGAAGGCTGTGTGACAGACCTGAAGTTTATGGCGAAAGGGTGGATAATTTTTGTCTTAACCCCGTATAATGCTTGATTCTTGACTGACCGCAAAGATACTAATGAATATTTCTGGTTATGCTACCAAAAAATTAAAAAATGCAGGAAAATATATATATATATATATATATATATATATATATATATATATATATATATATATATATATATATATACATATATTTCATAACGGATGTGTGTTATCCTTGAGATTTGAATGCTATGGCTGTTTTTCGTAAAATGCCTTCTTCGATACCAAAATAAGACACATTTTTCATTAAATCTTCATGGCAATAACATGAATAGAGTTCACGTTGAAATGCGTAAAAGCGTCCCAAACGGACAGAATTTTCAACAAATGCATTAAAAATATCAGCATAGAAAACAAACCTGTGAAACGTTTAAAAGAATTTTAAACAACGCTATATATTATTATGTACTTTACAGACACCCGTAAATTTTTTTTAAGGCCAGTTAAATCAGCCATTAAGCCGAAAATATAAACTGTATATAATATAAAATCTAATATGCATCTCGGCTTCAGTAGCATTTTTCACCGCCGTAACTTCTTCTTTGACAATTCTATAAATGTTTTCATGAAAAATGTTCTAAAGAACTTTCCTCCTTGCTACCTCGACTTCATAGATGTAAACGTAGTGTTTTAACAGTTTTCATCATTTATTTACAAATACTAAATTTAGCCGTGACTTTTATTTTAATAATTAATTCTCTCGCATTTCTCATATTGTCCTCTTGACAATGTTTTTCTTTAATGGTTTCAGTAATGTTTACTTTAATTATAAATATAAGGATTTTCATTATTAAAGATTTTTTTTTATTAAGGAAGTTTGATTAAATTTTATTAGATTTTAAATTAAATTTTAAAACATAAATTAAATATTAAAATCTAAATTTAAATTTTATTAAAGTATTAAATACGTTTTTATTAAAAAAAATCATTAAAGAATTTTCATTAATATAGAATTAAATGTTTTCAGTAATGTTTTACATTAATGTTTTCAGTGTTGTCTTTTAATGTCTTCAGTAATATTAC
>OZ010583.1:97010960-97055960 GCA_963932145.1 Acanthosepion lycidas
TTTATAGTACTAGCCACAATACTTTTTGATAGAACCTCGTGTTTCTAATGTTAAATTCTTTGCCTCTTCTTTTTTTTTTGTAGAAAATGGTCTTTTCATTTTTGTTAACTACGGATATTTAGTGATGTTTATTTAATGTTGTTTGGAAACACATTGGCTACAATATCTACTTTACAGTAATTAACTATTACGACTTTAAATTGTGTCCTACGAAATTAATTAAAAAATGAGCATTAACCTGTCATTCCTTGTCAAAAACAATTACTTTGTCGTCTTAAACTAAATCGACGATGCATTTGCCAAGCTTTCAATGGAACAGAGATTTCGAAATTTTGGTTGTCCTCAAAATTTAAGCGAGAAATTGAATGATTATTCATCATGATTAAAAATAATTAAATTTCATCATAAAATATTAGGGGGTATTACCCAAACTCACGACAAGCTTGTTAACTCTATTTCAAAATGGAAAATAATATTTGTATTAATTTTCAGTCTTCAATGTTGAACGTTAATCAAGTAAAAATATGATAAATAATAAAAAGTAAAATTAATAGTAACAATAATAAAAACTAGTTTTAAATAGTAAAAAAAATCACAATTTTCCTATCTTCATTTTATGACGAATCTTATCTCTTAAGTTAACGTTTGTGAAAGCTCATGCCAAGATCTAAGACGATAAAATTCCCCTCTTACATCATTCAATATTTGACCATAACAACTTTAGCAAAATATTGCAATATGAATGTTGAAGTGGATTGAAATGAAAAGATTTGAAATTGACAACTTTTTTTTCCATTTCACTGAAACAACCGTTAAACAAATCGAGCGTCACTGTTTTTCTTTCTTTCATTTTCTTAACTGAAACGAAGTGGTTTCCTTTCCTCTCTTTCCACTCGATCAAAACGGAATAGTTCATTCATGAGGTATTGGCAGGGCATAACGAGCGTGCGAACTAACAAAGCGCGTGATATGCACAATTATAAAAGTATAATAATAATATTAATAATGATAGAAACAACAACACCACCACCAACAACAACAACGACAATAATAATAATAATAACCCTTAAAGAAATACAAAAAATGTTCTCAGTAGTACAAATAACACCTTAGGAAGGGTTTTATCTATGTAATTGTTTTTTTCTCTTTTTGTGTCAGTGGAAAATATCATGATGGCATTTCTAACCTTGGGTCTCTGGGCGGGAGCCGGAACGGAATGTGTACACTCCAGAAATCAAAGGAAATAATAATAATAATAATAATAATAATAATAATAATAATAATAATAATTAGAAGAAGAAGAAAAAGAAGAAGAAGAAGAAGAAGAAGAAGACGAAGAAGAAGAAGAAGAAGAAGAAGAAGCAAGGTTGCGTTTCGCTCGAAAATAACTATTGACATTACCCAATGAGTTTTAAGCAATATTTTATATTCATTAATAAATTAAGTTTATCCATCAAACTACTGATAAGTGGATAACATCTACGACATATGGTGTCCGGGAGTTAAATTAACATTTTATTTTATATACCGGTTTTAACCGCAAAATTTTACAAATCGTGTAACAGCATAATTCTCCAAAAATGTTTAATATAAAAAAAAAAAAAAAAATTAAACAAATTGATTTTTCCGGGTTTTCAGGTAAGACGTTCAACCATCTTGACACCATTTGTCGTAAGAATCACTGAAAAATCCTTAGAGTTTTTCAGCTGGAAAGAGAATGGTATAAAATAGTTTTGTGTCAGCCACACTGTCTTTCAAAATGAGCAATAGTGAGAGGAGAAAGATCATTAACGCCTTCAATAACATACCAACATTCATACTCTGGCTTCTAACTTCAAAGTCCATTCACGAACAACCAAGAGAACGATGAATAAGTTTAAAATAGAGGGAACAGTAGAAAGAAAAACTGCATCAGGAGGTAACAGCAGGAAAAGAGATCAGCATTTCAAGTTAGAGCTAAAGAGATCAATTAGAAAAAATACAACTCAATCCATAAGGTGCTTGGCTTCTGAGAGAGGAGTTTCTTCCACGACAGTCCAAACAGCAGTAAAAATAGCTTCAAAATGAAATTCTACGGGAAACCTCTGAGGTATCTTGTTACTCCAAGAGAGATGTTAGAAATAAGAAGGTTAGAGAGGGCGAATATCATCTGGAATAGTTGAAAAATCGTCCTGGAACAATATAATTTTATATATATATATATATGAACTTTACTTCAATGCTTCATCAGCTTTTGATCCTTAGGTATGTTTAATTAATGATGAACATGCCATTTTCTTTTATGATCGATTTCATCACGATTCTTCTGTTAAGCTTAGGGTGTACATTCGTCTTGTTCAAAGTAGAGTGTAGTTGTGTTATGAAAATCATCGGAGAATTCCAGTAATATATCTTTAATCATTTCTAAGGTACTACGGTTCAGAGCTTAATCTAACAATTGCTTAATTTTGCTGTTACATGATTTGGAGAATTTTGTTGTTACACCCAGAACTAAGTTGAAGCCAACAGTCAATATGTTCAGATCAGCCGTTTATAGAGCATAACCCAAGTGATAGCGTAGATATTCTTAACAAATTCTTCGAAAATCCCAAAATGCCATCAGGGTACCTCCAGGAGATCTTGGCACATTTCATGTCTAAATACATTCATGTACTATTAGAAAAAAAGAACAGGTGTAAAAGTATGTCTCCCTAACTTAAAAAAATAAATAACATCAGAGCAAAATTAAAATTTATCTGAGGACATTGTGCGTAAGACCAGGAATTCTGTATTATATTTTGAATTCATCGCTCCAAAATATAATGCTTTGGGTAGAGTAACATAAAGCATAATTGGCTATAAAGAAAGACGCCATTTGAGCAGATGTACCTCATACCAACTGTTAAATATGGCGTTGAACCGTCGACGATTGGGGGTCATTTGCTACAGCAGTGCCTGGCCGTCACAGATTCAAAAATCTCTCAAAACAGAGAAGTCAAGAGTTTTTAAAACTTTAGATGGGATGGGTGAATTGAAATGAGCTTTGCATGCAAGACAGCCATCAATTATCATTTAGCTGAAATACAGGGTGTCCATAAAGTTCGTGTGCACTTTAAAAAATTATAATTTTATTTGTATTTGCGATAGAAATAATCTGTAAAAAATGTTATATAAAGTTTAATGTACCTAGTTGTAAGTATAGGTAAAATAACTAATTTGATTTCGGGCATTACTGTAAATGCAAATGTTTTCCGTGAACTTCAAAATCGTATTACCCTTTGTATTGCTAATGATGGAGGACATGTGGAAACTTAAATAAAATTTCAATAAAACCTTAAAAACTATAGAATAACTTCTTTCTAATCCTTTTTACAAATTATTTCTATCGCAAATACAAATAAAGTTATAATTTTTTTAAGTGCACACGTACTTTATGGACCCGCTGTAGTTTTGCATGGATGAGTGGAATAAACCTTCTCACAGCCGATGGCAGAAACTAGTTGACGTTTTGTTGTTAGTCAATTCACCCCCACCAAGGAAATAAAGCCACCAAGATGGCTACTGGGAATAAAAGAGAGTTAGAAAGTTTTAAAAGGAACTGGAACACATTCTTAAAGACGGAAACAAGGGAAAAGAGAAACATGGGAAAAGCAACATTTCAAATTCTTTAGTTCTTGTCATGGGCTCAAGTTGACGTATTCTAATAAAATAGAAGGGATTCATTTAAGCTTGTTTAATTGCTATTCTAACATATATTCAATCCAAGACTATAAGATATAACGTATAATTGAGGTCATTAAAACCAATGGGGGGTGCATTACACACGACCAGAGCATAGGACCTCGTAACTTTTCTTTTCCGTAGAAGTTGACCCATTTGTTTGTTTTTATTAAACAAATGATATCAAAATAGAATATTCAATGTTTATCCATTATATCACCGTTGTCTTTTAGCCCAAATATATATATATATATATATATATATATATATATATATATGTGTGTGTGGGGGGGGCAGATATTTTTTATTATAATAAAATGTATATGTTTGTTGGTAAAAGTGCTTCTGTCGGGATACCTATATATTTTTATTTAAATTTAACAGGCCTAGATTAACGAAAAATACTCCTTTTTTCTTTAATCAACCATCTTGATCTGGGCCGGTTGATATTAATGTCACTGTTTAAGAATCTATAAAGCATGGATATCAACTCAAATATGTTTACTCACTAAAAATTACCTTTAAATAAATAAGAAATTAAGAAATCTATCTATCTATCTATCTATCTATCTATCTATCTATCTATCTATCTGTCTGTCTGTCTGTCTGTTTCATCTTATCTGTTTAGCTATTAGTTTACTCTCATCTATCTATGTTTCTATCTCAGTCTGTTCCTATCTATCTATCTCTCTGTCTGTCTGCTCTCGTCTATCTCAGGCAGTTCTGATCTATCTATCTATCTATCTAGATATATATATATATATATATATATATATATATATATATATATATATATATATATATATATATATATCTGTCTGTCTGTCTATTTCATCTTATCTATCTAGCTAGGTAGCTACCTATTAATCTGCTCTCATCTGTCTCTGACTGTTCTGATCTATCTATCTATCTATCTATCTATCTATCTATCTATCTATCTATCTATCTATCTATCTATCTCAGTCTGTTCCTGTCTATATATCTTGCGTGAATATAAATATATATATATATATAAATATATATATATATAAATATAAATATATATATATATGAATATAAATATATATATATATAAATATATATATATATATATATATCAAGCCGAATTGAGTCACTGTCGGTCACTGGGCGTGTTTCCTAAAATAAATACGCCAAAAATCCACCTTCATCCCAACCGTGTGCCGACAGCTTAGTGGTAGAATATCCGCCTGATACCAATTCAGTCGAGTTTCGATCCTAGCTAGAGGCAACCGGATGTCTAGCCTCACTGATGAGCTGTGATGCGGCGAAACAGTCTGTCTGTGGATGACATTATATATATATATATATATGTCTATAGTTCTCAAAAATAACTACATATTTCTAGAGATTTTTTTTTCTCTTTTTCATGAAACTATTTCAGTTACTATTTAATATTTTATCTATTCAAACATTTCTTTCTTGAGGTGAAAACATTTTTCTGAGTGTCTTTTAAACATGACTGGGTTTCTGGGAGGAGACACTGCTGCGGGTTGAATCCGTGCTGATTGTCCTCGCATACTCCTTTGGCGCATTCCCAGCTCGCACAACTCCAGCCACGATGCCCGAACTTTGTTGCGACAGGATAGACGACCTACGTGACCTGATCTTTCTCTGAGTTGGAGGGTCGGTGAGGCCCGATGATCGCGAAAAATTGCTTGAGCGACGCTGTCGACGGGTGACCCTGTCCAGCGAAGCGTTTACATTGCTGCTTCCCGTACCACTTCCCCCGTGGCTTGTCTCGTTATCCTTTTCTCCGGACTGATCAACAGGGTTTAAATCTTCCTGGACACGAGCAGGACGTCGATAGGAGAAAGAACAATGATACTCGTAATGGTCGAAAAGCTTTTTGATGTCGTTTCTCCAGCTGCGACGCAGTTGCTCTTGGGTTTTCGCTTTCTTGTCAGAGACCGACGGAACCAAACTTGCTGGCTTCTGGCAATTAGATTTCTTCTCCATACCATTCATTTCCCGCGCAAAATGGGTGACGCTTATCATATAGGCGGGATCATTTCGGTAGTCGTTCTCACTTGGCACTATCAACTGAGTAACGTTCCATTCGTTGGGCTTGCTCATCTGGTTAAGGACATACGCGCTCCGTCGTGTGAGCATTTTTCGCAGCGCTTCCTTTTTCTCGACGCTGGGGCTTCGGAGTTGTGTTTCAGGTTCGTCGCAAGCAGTAAATTGGCGAGGTCTCGGAGCGCTACTCGTTTGGAAAGGCAGCGCCGATAGTGATGTCGACGAAGACCCCGATGCCGGGAGAGAACAACATTTCGTAGCCCACCGACCAATATCTGGTTTACCTTCTTTTGAAGAATATGGTGCTGTGAAAGTTTTCGGTGGTGTAGTTAGGCAATTCTTGTTGTTTGACTTCGACAATGAAACGACTGTAGCCATTGATGTTCCTGTCGCTGCTTCAGTAATTTTGGGAGAGGGTGGCTGCGAAGAAGATGCCGACCCTGTGGGAGTTGTTGTTAAGAAATTAAGTGAATTAACTGTTGTTCCTTCCACCCTTGGAGTCACAGCGCGTGGTGTTATTTCGTCTGAAGTTAAAGGAGGTTGATCAGAGATCTCTAGATCGGACACCTCTATTTCTTCTGCAGTCGTACTTTTGTGGTCATGTGATCTTTGATCATGCGCAGATGTACTGCCTTCTGTCTCAGATGTAATATTCTTGCTTGAGGTGGCGTCTTGAAGGATCTTCGCACAAACCGAGTGCCCGAGCTGGTAGGCTTCTTGCAAAGGGCTCTTGCCATCCTTATTTATCGTGTTCAATGTTAAACCATAGTGGGTGAAATAGTTTGTAAGCACCTGCGTAATGTCAGGGTTGCCGGCGCGGACTGCATAATGTAGAGGTGTGCAACCTACAAAAAATAGAAAGGGAAACTAATTAAAAAAAACAAAAAAAAAACACAACATCGAATTTATTTTTTTATTCTAAATCATTTTATCAATTAAAAGTGAACAATTATTTTCGCATTTTCCGTGTAAATTTGTAGCTGCATCAACAGCTTATTTTAAAATTTACCTTGAAATTAACAATATTATGTATTGTACATATCAACTATTCATCAACGGTGTTTTTCAGTAGTAACAGCTGAGGATGACGTGTTCAAAGTCTGTCGGTGTCACACATGGTTTAATTAAGGCAATTGTTATATAATTCGAAGGCTGACCCATAATGGATACCTACTAGTCGGAACACACCGTGGGCTTGATTTCTGAAAGCGATTAATTGCCTTTGTTTAAGATTTTGATATAAAACCAAAAAGTGAGGACAAGACTCAGACGCAATAATTTCAAGAGTCAACATGCATTTCACAATCAGACTGCGGTGATGAAATTCTAGACTAGGCCTTTGTTATGGTCCAGTTCCTTGTACCACGGTGATAATCCAAGGTTGAATTAATAAAGAACTCGAATACGGATATGGAATAACACTGATATATTACAAACAAGAATATATACAGAGAAGTAGAAAATGTTAGTATGAACAATCAGGTTTAGTAGTAATTGTCTGAACGCGACTCGGTTCAGACTGCATCTGACTCGACTGACTGACTCGCTCTGACTAACTCACAGACTCCTGACGGACTTCAAACTCCAGACTCAAACTGAACTCCGACATCAGACGGAACTCCATACTTCAGACGGAACTCCCTGCTTCCTCTTTAGGTGCAGTATTTATTACGTATGGAATAGTCCATTATGTTATTATGGGTAAGGTCCTATAACAGCCTTGGTATGAGTTATGTCGATCATCACCCTCCCACTCTCATTTTCTCCTAGAAATGATGTTTAAACCACAGTATCGTATATTATTCTTTATCTATTGTGTCCACTGAGGACATAGGCGACCATGGCTGTCCACAATTTCCTTTCATCTGTAGCTCTAAATAAATTTCGTTGTTTTGCAATGTTTCTAATCATTGTTCCGCCATCCAATTACTGAAGTTCACTAAGTATGTTATGCGTGGTTTCCTCTGCCTCCCGCTTGCCTTCGATTTATTTAGTGGGTGTTAAATTCTTCAAACCCACTCCCCTCTTTATGTGCCCATGAAATTTCGATAGTCTGATCTTAAATCTAAATGTCATGTCTCTAAAACTCCCTCGTTACTCTCATATTCGATCCATGGTATCCTAAGCATCCATCTGTAGAACTGCATTTATGTTGCTTCAAGGAGCTTCTTCATCTTTGGGGAGATTCTCCAGCATTCACTGTCATATAGGAGGAGAGATATCCCATAACAGTTCAGTACTCTTTTCTGTTTTTCTGACGAAGATTTTCTGTTTCTATATACTCTGTTTAGATTTTTGAAAGCATCTTTGGCCATCCCAATGCGCTTACAGATTTCAGTGTCACACTCGCCGTTTTTGTTCTCGTTTGAGTTTGGTATCTCTGATTTGTAATTTGCATTTTGGGCTCACCGTTTTTCCAATACCCATGTATTGTTTTCTTGCAGTTGATGTTTAGTCCTTTTACTCTCGCTCTCCTTCACTATCTAGGCGTTAAAGCAAAAATGTCAGCTTTTGATACAGTAAATGACAGCGTGATCCGATGCGATGGAAGCAGATAAAAAGTCATCGGAAATAATAAGTAATCATTCTAGAAGCAACCTTGTCTGTAGCGCGTTCCTTTTGCCTTGCTTTCGAGGCACAGTTCTTTAAGTTTCGTGCGACAAGTCGTTAAAATCTGGTTGATATAAGCCTTCAGATGATTTGAATTCAGAAACCTTGGTCCACTGTTTGGAGTAGAGTATTTGGAATGAGTAATGTCGACGCTTCCAATTGAGTAAAGCGAGTGGAACATTTTCCAACGTTTGTTTAATTTCACCGGCGGAAGTTATTATTGCGTTATATTCGAAGGGCGTCCATCGATATCTTACGATCCTGGATTGGACATTTTTTTTTTAAAAAAAACAGCGTCTACTCAACGCGAGAGTAACGAAGAAACTTTAACTTTTAACTTGATAAGACCAAAAAAAAAAATACGAAAAAGAAAAGAATTATACTAAAAAGAGACAATGTGAGATTTCTGTGACACATAACGAGAAAGAAATATGAGAAAATCGATTATTTCCGCTATCGATGGAAGTTGGGAAATTTACAGTCGGTCTTGGCTTTTGGGCATGTGCATGTAAATTTGGTGCAAATCCGTCGAAAAATTATTTCCTCTGATTTCTATTTTATAATTATTTCCTTCCCTTTCTTAGGCCGAGAATTAAGGTCAGTAATGGCATCACAATTTATTCAATTACTCTAGCAATGCTTTTCCAATAAATCCCAGGGCCCCAATCCCAACTGGAATTTTTTATGTCTTCATGTGCCATATTTTGAGATTTCCACTTCAAGATATTTTTATTTTCATAGTTTTTTTTTTTTTTTAAGATTTTCAAAGATATATTACCGTCTACAGGAACACCCATGTAAATAATAAAAGCACATTCTCTTTTTATCGTCTTTGATTACAATGTCTGGCCGATTAGCTTTGATTTCTCTATCTCTGAAGCTACAGAGGAAAACAGTGAGGAACCTACGTAAAGAGCGTGTGTAAGGAGATGACGAAACAGTAATTGGGAAGGCTGAGGAAACCACTTTACTTAATAAGAATTAGAATTGGACAATAACCTACATAACAAGCTTGTGCCTTGTATCTGTCATTCGGCCGTGGATTGAATAGTGTTTGGAAAATCTGGTCTGGTATTCCTCCTATTCTTCTCGAGGTACTTGACAAAATCCAAAGAATGATCTGCAATGTAATCTTCCATGCTTAACATCTCGACTTCAATCCCTTTCTCACAGACGTGATATGGCTTCCCTCTGTCTTTTCTACAAATATCTTCATCGCAACTGCGCTGATGACCTCCCCCCCGGTGCCCTGACTGCATGAATTTAAACGTGAATGAAATTTAGGTCCTACCCTTTTATTGTTGAAGTAGTTAAATGTAACCGCCACCTCTACTCCAACAATGTCTTTCCTTGCACTTCCCGACAGTGGAACTTCCTATCTTTTATCTTGCTTCCCTGATAACTACAATGGTCAAAAATTAAAATGCAACGTCAATCGCCATCTTCTGTCGTCTTGAACCCCGTTCATCTTTTATCCTTTCTTCAATACCCCTATACACAATCTTTTCTCACACATTCACTCTCTGTAACCAGATGCGTATTAGTGGCATTCTCGTCTTGCTTGGAGTGTAATGATTAAAAAATATTCGGTGATAGAACAGGAACTATGGGTCGGAATTGATTGGTTGATTTTGTTAACGACTTAACAACCTTTTGCGAGTTAATTAAAGGCAGAGGTTTTGGAGAGAATGGAAACAAAGAAGTAACTATATCAGGAAGAAGCAGTTGAAATTTCTGGGATACGTAATGAGGAAGGATGGCTTAGAAAATCTGATACTCACGGGACAGATAAAGGGAAAGATGGACAGGGGAAAGCAACGCGTGACATAGTTACTAGGCTTGAACAAATTGATGATAGAACATGGTCTGAGAGAAATAACAAAAAGACAAAACTTATTAAGAGCTAGAAGGGAAAGGAAGATATGGAGGGTCATGATTGCTTACGTTCTAAAGGGACACAACACATGAAAGAAGAAGAATGATTTACTGATGTAAGTACCCCTGATTAACGCATAATTAAGGCCGGAAGAGGTGGCTTCATATCTTTCCTAAGGTTATTTGCGCGAAAGTGAATATAATGACTGGAATTTAAACCCGGCTTTCCGATTTCCAATTCTCAGCCGTCATTCGCTGTATCACTCGCACGTGCAAGATTACTGAACCTGGTACTCCCAAGAGTTCACCCATCTAGGTACTAACCAGAACCGACGTTGCTTAACTTCAGTGATCGTACGAGAACCTGTATGGAAACGTGATATTGTTGTAAGCCGTGAAAGAATTGTGATAAGGCAAAACTTACTAAAAGCTAGAAAAGAGTGGAAAATGTGATGGAGAGATTCATCTGTTATAGCAATTGAGGAAAGCAGGCGATTCATCACTTGGTCGCTTCTTTGAGAAGGATTTTTTTTATTTATAGGGCGTCAACTATTACCTATCTCGCGAGTCTCCATTGTGTATTACACTAATCCAAGGGAAAGGCAGTGGCTGATACTGCTTGATACTGGCATCATCAAGGAAGTTCGCAGGATGAGGCAAAATTTCGGACAGCATCGCAAAATTGTAACCTAAGTTCTCCTGGAGACTTTCTATGATTAAGTAAGACCTCCCGCCTGCAGTGGTCTAAAATCGGAGTTTTTATTCGATTAGACGAAATGTCTTTAACTGGCAAACGTGTACCGTCGACCCGACAAATACATTAAGGAAAGTAAATATTCAATACCCATTCGATTACAGAGAAATGTTATCAAATATTCACACTCTTTAATAAAATTTCTCGAATATTCAGCTCGGCGAACGAAAATAGATATACTGTTTAAAATAAAAGGAACGTCTAATTAAATATGGGTATCCACTGAAAATAACGTTGAAAGTGATAAGCATCTATTGAAAAAATAAATAAATAACAATCCACAATGATTTTTAGGAAATACATTCACACACACACACACTAATATATCTATTTGTAAAAATACCGTATAGTCTATTAGTTATTAAATCGAAAATTAATTTAAATGTATAAAAATAAAATTTAATTAATAAAATTAAAGTTTTACTAATATGTCTTGCACATATTTAAATGACCCTTTTAGAAAATCTTTGTGCAGGAAAATATGAATTACGCAGAGGAATAAAAATGGCTATTTTTTTTCTCATTGAAAACCCAGATGACTCACTGAATAACGAAAGTATACGTTCATTAGCAGACACTCCCACCGCACCTAGACTTAACCTGACTTTGTAAATAACATATATTGGATACATAAGGTGTCTAGGGAAATTAAAACCCAGCTACCCCTAAATTAAAATAGACAATTTAACCGTAACAACTCATATTATTAATATTATCTGCGCTTATAAATTAAGCAAATTTCATTGAAAGTTTATTCCTGACATCGCTTGACAATGAAATGAGACTATGAATTTTAAGTTTAATTTTTATAATTAAATTTAAAAATTTAGTTTTTGAAACATGTAAATTTTCTGTATCGCGATGGATTTATAGTTTTAAAAAGAAAATAATTATAATATTTTGTCTACTATTTGTATCGAACACTGTTTTTTTAAATAAAAATAATAGCTAAGAACACTGGATTATAAATCCTACTGTTCTTTATTATATATATATATATATATATATATATATATATATATATATATATATATATATATATATATATATATATATATATATATATATATGTGTGTGTGTGTGTGTGTGTGTCTGTGTGTCTGTGTGTGTATCGGTGGCCTGACGATTGCAACATCTACCATGAAACAGCCTGTCGCCGCTAAGTGTTGACTTCAATGTTCACTTTTATATTTACACACACTCTATCTCTGATATTGACCACTTTATCCGATAAATATAGCATATATGAAGAGTATATATATCTTCGTATATATATATATATATATATATATATATATATATATATATATATATATATATATATATATGTGTGTGTGTGTGTGTAGTCTTTCTGAAATTATTATGCAAATCAAATAAACCTCAATAACTCAAAAGATTCTGAACCAATATTTGTCAAATTTAAACTCGTCCATTTCCATCCACAGTAAAACAATTAATTAAATTATCTGCCATTTTTAAGGATTAGTCTTTGAGATATCTGGAATTTACGAAAGTTAACTGATAGAAGTTAATATGAAAATTAAAGTACTATTAGCTTAAGACTTCTGAAATCTAACAAAAACTTTTTTTTTTCTTTTTGTCCATAATATATGTTGAAACATGGGTAAAGGGAAGGAAATAACACCTTCTGAAAAACAGAAAATAAGGATATTGAGTGAGGGAATGTCCACACTGGAGCTTTTCAGAGATCATCGGACGATAAAGAAGGCACTTGAAAATATAAGTAAATTGAGAAATCAAAGCAAAGGAAAATGTTTTTAAAACTTGCTTCCTCGAGACGAATGTAAACTAAAGCGAGTTTTAGCGAAACAACCATTTTGACCAGAGTCCAGATATTTGAAAATCTGGAATTGAGGAAGTAAAGATGGACAAATATGTAGAATACTTTGTAAATTGGGATCAGTAAGAAAAAACGCTCCTAGGAAATCGCTTCTCAATATAACAAATATTTTAAATCGTCAAACTGGCCAAGAAATACATGAAAATTTACTTTTCTAAAGTAATATTCTCAAACTAATCTCCATTGTCACGTTATAGACCTGATGGCTGGGCCAAAGGATGGATTTTATCCAATTCAGAGGTGCCTACAAGAAGTCAACAAGCAGGCAATATTGTTATGATTATGGGCTGGAATTTTCGGCCAAGCCATTATTGGACCATTCCGAGTTAATGAAAGTGTTGAACTGAACAGTGCTAATTATTGTGATTTTATGAACAAGAATTTGTTTGCTTGCTACAGATCCCAGTCTCGTAGTTTCAAAACGAAACTTACTCACGGCAATGCTCTTTCTCATGTATCTCAGCTTACCCGTGAATTCTTTGAGCATAAAAGATTGTTACAGAAGAGAGGATAATGGTAGAAGCAACATCAACTCCTGATCTGAATGCGATCGAAAATCTGTAGTCAGTTGTGAAGATGAAATTATATGAAGGTGGCACACAATATAACAGCAAAGCAGACCTAAGGGAAGCAATTAAATTTTACCATGACGGAAATCGAACCTGCTGAAGTAAAAGAAAATTACAAAATCGATGGATAATAGATAAATGGCTGTTATTTAGAAGAAAGGTCACTCTTTTAAAATGTAATGTTTCAAAGACTTATCACATGTGTTTATTATAGTTGCTGAAAATTTTTAGATGACTTTATTGCCTGTTTATTGAAGTAAAATATGATTATTTGGTTTTACCTAATAAATTAAAACATCAGTTTATAGAAGACATCAAATAACTTCAATGAAACATATTGATACTACCAGAAAGTTTTAACTCAGGCCTTCTTTCGACATCTAAATTGGTTGTTTAAAATTTAACATTTTTTTAAAAATCAAATTGAAATTATTTGTTTAAATGATTTGCTTAATAACTTCAGACAGGTTATATCTATCTATCTATCTATCTATCTATCTACATATATATATATATTTTTTACATTTGGATACGCATCGAGCAGATATGAATGTTCGAGAGAAAATAATGGAGAATTGTATTTTAAAAACAGTAAGATCGAGCTTACTAACTGAAGCGCTACTCTGTGGCTAAACCGTTAAACCATGTCAGGCTATATGACGGTTCCTTATAGGATACAGGTTCGATTCCTGTCGGAGGACGCATATTTTCGATGAAAATTTATCGGACATTTAGGCTGACAAATGCTGCTAATATTGTTTATTATAAAACAGAGCATTTACTTAAATATTTTTATCTATAAAAAAAATGTATAAACATAAAAAATGTCTTAAAATAATTGTCGGACTTTGTCCATTTCATAATGTGTGACACACACACACACAGATACATACATACATACATATATATATATATATATATATATATATATATATATATATACACGCACCCAGAAATGCATAAACACTCATACATATATATAGATTATATATATATATAATTATTTATTTAAAAATGATTCCAACACGCGTTCTTATATATATATATATATATATATATATATATATATATATCGTCTGAAGTTATTATGCAGATCACACAGATAAACTTCAATAACTCGAATTTGCAGTCAAATTTTGAAAAAAGTAATTTACACGTCAAACAACCTTCAGATAATTTATAGGAAGTTTCAAAATTAATTAATTTCTTACAAAAAACTGTTGTCTGAAGTTAATATGAAAAATCGGAAAATCTCTCTTATATAAGTTTGTATGTATGATAGAATAAAGAACTCATGGAAAATGTTTATCGATCTAATACTAATATATGAAAAGATGAAATAAATTCTGATACCTTTTTCCCTATTTCTCAGTCTCTGACGAAGCTTTAATAAATGTGAAACTGGTTGATAAACGTTTCCTATTTATTCTTTATTTTCTCATTCCGTCACACTCTGATTCATATTTGGTCTATATGTATGTATATATTCACTGACAATCTAAAGTTTATTTCTGCAATAGATAATTATCTCTGATAAGAATTGTTTAAACTAATCTATATCTTAGAAAACAAAACGAATTATTCCTTATTCAATTGCCCTAAATTTTATTAAATTGCTAGTTTTAAGTCTTAAGTTATTTTAAAAGCGTTTAAACACAGATAATGTCAGCCTTAATTATGAACACTAGCTGCATTTACATCTTAATGAAACATTATCAGTAGAATTGCCTTTGGCGTTCAAAATCACTTTCACGCAAAATTCAATCAATGAAAAACAATGCTTGGTTCCTAGGGAAAAGAAATGACGGAATTTCCAGTTCATAAAAAGGGTTGCCATTTTCTTTTTAATATGTGTATCTTGATTTAGTTCATAAAAATGTATTCCGATTTTGTTAGAATTTACTATCTGAATTATTCGAAATTACATTGTTCGGACTGTTGTCATCATCTTTATTGCTATATTTACTACATTGTAGTCGTTGTAGGCCCCGACCTTCTTCAGGTGATATACGTCGGAAATTCAAACCCACCCTTTAATCTAGGCGACAGGGTGATGTGGGAGGAGATTATTCACATTCCACGTGCCATGCCTTTTCTGGGTATCTCAGTTTCAGTTATTTCCCTTTACAAACTCAGTTCTGTTGACAGGTATTGAACTCACAACTCTTTCGATCAAGTCATTGGATTACTTATTTTCCACTCAGCCATTGATAAATTTTTGGAACTCTTAAACCATAATGTCTCAGTAACCATGTTCTTTTTTTTTCTTTTTTTTTTTTTGACAGAGCCCATATTACAATTTTTGTCGGGAATATGACAATAAAGATGATGACAACAGTCCGAACAATGTAAAGAGTGTAAATAGTTCAAAAACCTCATGTAGACAGATGTTCAATTATTATTATTATTATTATTATTATTATTATTATTATTATTATTATTTTCTTTGCTTTCTGGCGTTTACACATTTCTTTCCGTGTCCCACCCAGGGATCTAAGGTTAGAAATGGCATCCTGACACTATTCACTGACAAAAAAAATAAAATAAAATAAAATAAAAATTACATAGATAAAGCCCTTCGTAAAGTGTGGGCTGTAATTGTCAGAACATTTTTTTTTTATCTCCTTGAGGCATGGGCTTCCAGGAATCCCTGCAATTAGTCTACTGGAATCTTTTCCAACCAGTCCTAGGGCTCCAACTACAACAGGGATTGTTGATGTTCCCATATGCCACATTTTCGAGATTTCTATTTCAAGGTCCTTGTATTTTGATAGCTTTTTGAATATCTTCAAAGATACATTGCAGTCAGCAGGGACTGCCATATCAATAAGGAGGCACCGTTTTTGTTTGTGGTCTTTAATAACAATATCTGGTCGGTTGGCCTTGATTGTTCTGTCAGTGTGAATTATGTAGTCCCATAGAATTGTAACAGGACCTATCTCCGTAACCGGGTCTGGGTGGTGTTCATACCAGTTTCTTTCAGTTTCCTTCCCGTAGAAGTTGCAGATTTTCCAGTGCAGATATTGGCCCACTCTGTCATGTCGGGTTTTATATTCAGTGGGTGCCAACATCGTGAAACCTGATACAAGATGATCAATCGTTTCTGGATATTTATCACAGAATCTGCATTTTGGGCTGACACAATATTTTAGTATATGTGCTTGATAATTCCTAGTTAGCAAGCATTGGTCCTGCGCAGCAAGGATAAAACCTTCAGTTTCCGCTTTCAACCCTGCACTGCGTAGCCACTGATGGGTACGGATTTTGTCTACAATTATTATTATTGTTTTTATTGTCTACAATTATTATCATTGTTATTATTATTATTATTATTATTATTATTATTATTATTATTATTATTATTATTATTATAAAATATTATGCTTTCTTTCTATTAGTATCTTTTGTTCTAATTATATAACTGTCGCAGCAGGTGCCAAAAAATAATATGAAATGATTTTTATCTACATGTTACTTCTTTTATGTGGCGAATCTCTTCATGACGTATGCGTTCCAGTGTCCTCCACACCTTCCTGTCCGTTGTAGCTCTTAATAACTTTTGTTTCTCTGCTATTTCTCACAACCCCTTTTCTACCATCCATATACTCATGCTCATCAAGTATGTCACGTGCTGCTTTCCTTTGTCCCTCTTGCCCTCAATCTGTCCTCCGAGTACCAATCCCTCCTCCCGCATTACCTGCCCCCCCCAAAAAAAATTTCAATTGATGTTAGGTATATGTTTCATTTTTGTTTCCATTTTCTCTAAAACATCGTCGTTGGGCACATGCTTGGTCGATGGTACCCTCAGCATCTTTCTGTACAACCATATTTTTGTTGCTTCAAGTCTATTCTTCATCTTTGAGGCGATTGTCCAGCATCCGCTGCCATAAATGACGAGAGATATCATGTAACATTTCAATTCTCTTTATTTCTAGCAAAATGATTCCCTCTCTAAATTATCTACTTTTAGAGTGCATCGTTGTCCATTTCAATATGTCTTCGCTCCTCAGTGCTGTATTTTCCGTTATATGTTAGAACATTTCTCTGATATTTAATTTTAGTATACCCGATTTGTAATTTGCATTTTGGGTCAATCTTTTTTGCTGATAACAATGCATTCTGTCTTCTTGTATTTTATACTTAGTCCTCGATTTCATTCGCTTCTTTCTGTAGCAGTTTTTGTACTTTCCTTTACCGTGTCTACTATTAATACTATATCATTGTTAAGATTGTGGACGTCCATAATAAATCTTGGTAGGTCTTCTAAATCTCTCAATATTGCCTCACTATTTAGGTTGAATAAATCCGGCGAGAAGACATAACCTTGTCTTACACCCTTTGTATATCTTCTGAACTCATTTTCTGTCTGTATGCAGGTGGTTTGCTGCCAGTATAAGTTCGATCTAATAACTAGACAAAATTTAAAAAACGATTTATTGAGTAACAAGCTAACCATTTTGTTTTGTCTTCATTGCTATCTCTTTTCCTGATCGTTTTTCTCTAGTTTCCATCTCTGTTCAAAATTTCTTTAATTCTTTCTCCACTTTCTTATTTCTAACATTTACGTATATTAATATATTCCATATATTTGGAGATTCAGTTTTTTATTTTAAATACGTATGGGGGATAGCAAATATTTTATTTCCATTATTTTTATGATTTTCATACGTATTTTAAAGATCAATAAAAGATGCAGCGAAATTTAAATCTCTCTCTCTCTCTCTCTCTCTCTCTCTACACTCACACACACACATATATATATATATATATATATATATATATATATTTATATACACACACATACATATATATATATATATATATATATATATATATATATATACATATATATGTGCAATCCCGATATATATATCGGGATTGCATGTAAGTTTTCCTGGTAGAAATCTTGCGTAGCGTTGATGGTTGCACAGCTTTGCGAGTCGAAGTGATAAGAGGGTGACAAACGCAATGAGTGGAAGAAGGTGATAAGATTTGATAGCGTCACTGAGGCCGTTTGATTCAATATCGATATTAACATTTCCTTCTATTTCTTCATTTCCTCGCATGTAGACTTTGCTTTTCTCGAAGAACGATAATTCTTAATGGATTCATTCTCTCCGTTTGACAGTTAAGTCTTTAAATATAGCCGCCTTTCGCATCACACAGACACACACGCACTAACACACACACACACACATACACACGTATATATATATACATATATACATACATATATATATATATATATATATATATATACATATATATATATATGTATATATATATATATATATATATATATATATATATATATATATATATATATATATATATGTTAAAAAGAAGAGAGAAACCGCAAACTTTTTGGATTGTAATGTGCATTTTTTTTAAATGTCTTTTATATATTATTTTACATAATTTTGCATAATTTTGCGACACGTGTTTCCGGTCTCGTGACCTTCTTCGCACAAAGAGTGGATATTTTCACATAATATTAAAATGAATTAATTTTCCGTATCCTTTTCGATGTTAAACATTCTCTTTTTGTGGGTATTAGTGACAAAAAAAGAAAACAAAAAAGGAGGGATTTTAACATCATAAACCATAAGGAAGGGTTACTGAATGAGGAATAACCAAAACAGAGGTTGGAAATGGAATGGTAATCTTTATACCGTCAACAATACTCGCCAGCGGCGTGAAGTAGGTAAACCACTGCTAATGGTGAACTACTTAAACAATATATCACCCCTACTTACACGTCCAACGTATGCATGACTCATTAGTGTTCATAGGTACAGTATATAACAGGAATCTAATAAAGTGGTGCCAGGAACCGATCATTTTACCTGTATCTTTAACGATGGATCTTATATAAGTGTTTCAATTGAGGTCGTGTGCAAGCTTGAAACCCAATATTCTCTCAAGGCATGCTGCTTCCTCGATGGGACATCTGTTAATCGAGACTGGCGGTAGTTCGTGGTCTGGTCGGCGGTGGTGGAATATAACTTATGTCTTTCGAGGCATTAAATGTGCCAATTTTTCCCCCATTCGATCGGAAGACAGGTCAGCTGTCAATATCTGATCACCAAGAAATTTAGAGATGGGCCTGTATATATCGTAGTATCATGAACATAGTTTTTTTAGAAATGATCAGGGTATATTCTTAGGCAGGTCATTTATGTAAATCAGAAAGTCGGTTGGTCACGCTAGCGTTGACCGTCAGGGCCTCTAGGGACTGGCCGATAATAACTACCTTCAGGAAATCTACCTGTTATTAGGTTGGTGCAAAAATAATGACGTTTTTTGACATATTTTTTTAACGTCAAAAACGTCATTACTTTTGCATCAACCTAATATTTGCCAATAATTTTGTTTTTTATCTTTTTCTTATTTATTATTTATAACGAAACATTTTTTTTTTTATAGACGGGGACGTATTTTCAAATTTGTTGGAAAAGAGTTCGATTCATAAAGGGTTTCTGTTTTGTTTACTATTAGTTTGTTTTATTATTTAATTTCTCTATCAAACTTTTAACAGAAATAATAAAATGAACTCATATATTTGATAATAATTTTATACTTTTATTTCTTTTTTACTTATTTATCTATTTCAGTTATTATCATCGTTAATATATATATATATATATATATATATATATATATATATATATATATAATAAAACATGTCGTACATTTGATAGTGAACTGTTTGTTCCTATAGTGTTAAATATACATGTGTCTATGCGTATCTCTATACACTTTGAGTAGATGAAATACGTCAGCCCGGGACGGTAGTTTATCTAAGTGAAGGAAAACTCTGATTTTAAACTTCCGCTGTCTTGCAGCCATATCTAATCATGGGAAAGGCTTCGGGAGTAAACCCTGTGGAAAAATCCGGTGTCCGCGGAAATTCTAATTCCAAGTTGGTGTCTGACGCGGGATAATTCACTTAATGGCATGAAAGAAGTCTTTTGCCTTGGGTGGCAGTTTCTCTAATGATGGCGTCTCAGAAAAAAAATCCGGATGTAGGGTTGGTGTCCCAAATTTTTTATCAGCTACCGACAGAACTCTGTTCCGACCAAACATAGGGAGGTCGAAAGATGTTTATGATGATGAAGATGGATTTTATAGCTTGAAAACAAAAACTTCCAGTGATTCCTTAGCTTAAGAGCTTGTGTAGCAATATTTTGTACCACACATTGTCGAAGGTCTTCGAGATATATAATGTTGTGGTTCTTGATGCATATGTGCCTTCAATGGCCTCGATAAGTACGTATGTAATTGAAGACAGCGGTGGATGGGACCGGTCGAAACCCATACAGCTCTTCACACAAGAGGTCCCAATTTAGGTGCTCGACTTGTTGAGTAAAGTCTCAAAAAGACTGAGAAAATTTAGGAGTGGGGTTCACCAGACCGCCTTCTTAAAGATCAGGCATACACTTAACTACATCCACAGGCTTGAGAAAGATTTCTCCTTCAAGCAAAGTTTAAATAAATTCACTCGGATCAAGGATAATTCTGGGTTAATATTCTTAATGAAAACCATTGGAATTTTGTCTGAGCCAATGGCTTTTTTTCCGGTGATAGCTTTTGATAAATCTAGAGACTTCTCTTACTGAAATAAGTTTATTAATGAAATTGTGCTCAGTGAAACGTGGGAAGTTAGGGTGGTGATGGCATCTAACGTTGAGTTTGAGGCAAAGATCAAGTCGAAGGACTTCACCTTGTATGCCGAGGAAGATATGACTTTGAGGATATTTATAATAGTGCACACCCGCTTTTTTTTTATTTGGTTGGTGATCTTCCAGAATTTACTAGATCCAACGTATTTCTTTTCAAACTTGATCTGGACAGATTGCGCGTAGCTGTAGTTGGCGTTTACCGGAACTCTCTTAGAGTGATTGCGGGTGGTTCTGAAAAATGTAAGGGCAAAACTAGACCGCTCCCCGCTATAGATGTTGAAGTAGTTGCCATGAAGAGCTATCCAACAGCATATTCAGGTGTGAAACAGGGCTGATTGCTGGTTTTTTGCTTGAATCTTTGTGGGGTGGGTATAAAACGCTCCATTCCCGAAAGGATCCATTAGGAGGTGAGGGCAATAGTTTCGGGGTCAACATGTCTGAAAAAAAGCTTGGCATAGGAGTTGTTCCGCGCAACGCTAAATCAGGGGTTGTCATTTGTTTGGAATCAATCTAGAGACTAACTAAGGATTTATTAGGACAGGATGTTAGAGAAAGTTTCAGAAAGTTTTTCTGACCTCTTGCTGTGACTCGTGTGGGTTTTTCGGCCATGGAAAGGTCTCAGAAATATCGGCATTCGTCTTCGGTTTTGCTAGTGGGCACTAACTACTCTTTGTAGTGAGTATTGAATTCATCCATATATGAAAGCCGGCGGAGTGAATTTCGGTGAGGATATTGTCAATACTCTCTGATATTCGATCGAAGGTTACCGATCCTTCGAACGTGATACAGAGTAAAAACGAATGGGAGACAATGAATAAGTGCCACTCAGAAGCAACTATACGTGTAATCAGGATTCTCGTTTTTTTTGTGTCCCTACCACAGGGAAGTCCGTCCTTGATGTATGCACCGAGTCCACTGCAGTGACGATTTAGGTGGTCGTATTTTGTTATAATGGGTGAGTAGCCCGAGATTGTTAGTTCATGCAATGGGATTGAGGCCTTGCTTCCCGTTTCACACAGGAACAGGAGGTCGGGTTTAAACTGTGGAAGATGGGTTTCTAATTCTGTAAAGTTGGAACGTAAACGTATGAAGTATATAATTGCCCCTTGTTAGGGTTGATATTAAAAATAAAAAAAATGCTCAATGTAAAATAACAGAGCTGACATTTATACTAAGAATAAATAGATATTACGTATTTGATTGATTTGTTTTTTATCAAGGTTTTCTACGTTATTAAAAACCAAAATATAATTTTTCGAGTTCATATTTTAGCAAGAAATTCTGGTAGATAATAATGATTCTTATACACAAACCCTACTATTTAAATCATAGCTAGGCGAAGAGGTGGGGTTATAGCTTTTCCAATGGTATTTGCACGTAAATATATGTAAGAAATTCGACTCTTCATTCCGTGCTGTTATCCATAAATATAATCGAACATCAAAGCTTACACCATTTGGTAATCACAGTAGGCCAATTATGCACTTACTGATCAGGATCAACATTGATTAAACGTCGGTGATCAGACGAGAGAGCAGTATTTCAACGTGGGATGGCCGTAAGCTCGAACGGATTTGAAGAAAATTATGGGCGTTGGAAGGCTAATCCACAATTTTGATCCAGATGTGCGATATGTATTTTTCCTTAAAACGGGATGACGTTTTTAAAATTTGTAAAACCGTTTGGCATCTGACGTTATTTATTCGATGCGCGTTTATTTCAATTTGAAATACAGCATTTCAAATAAGGGAAGAACGAATGATGAAACAGTCAGTTTTTATCTGTGATTCTTTAAAATTTAAGTTTCTGATAATGAACGATTCGGTTAAACGTATTCAAATACAAATAGCGAAAATTGGACCGTTTATCCACAATTTTCCTCCAGATGCATTTTTTAACACTTGAAAACACATTGAATTCAAAAGGAATAGAGAAAAACAGCTCATACCGTAACTAATTTTTTAAATTGATGAAAAGTTTTTTTTTTTTTTATTGATGTATTGATTAATTTTCTGCAGCTTATCAACCACATGGAGGTTATTTAATGCCAGAATATATAATTAGATTTTAAGAATTTTAAAAATATATAATAACCCTTTAGTGATACAATTCTTATTATTTAACCGATAGCTGTGATAAGAAAAGGTGGATTTATACGTGTCCAAATGGTAATTGCACTAGAGTTTATGTAACGAAACCAAATGGGATTAGAACTGAGGTATCGGATTAACAAATCCATGCAATTATCCATTATAACACTGGCACATGCAACCTTACTGCATCTTGTATTCCCAAGATAACATCAATCTGACCAAGCTCGAAGTTGCTTAACTTTGTTGATCGTACTGAAACCGTTGTTTTCGCGTAAAGTTCTCGGGAGCCTAAAACAGGATTTAAGAGAGACTGAAAAAGACATTTAATGAGGTACGAAGAACTTGAAATTGTAGAGAGTGACAGTCGCCAACGTTGCTAAAAAAAGAAGGAGAAGATGGAGGATGATGATGATAATAATAATAATAATAATAATAATAATAATATATGTAAAATTTACATAGAATATTTAATATATTCCTTGTCTAATACAGTCAAATTCAGTAAAACATTTTACAAATGAAGTCACTTATACAATACACAGCTACTTAAATTGTGCACACACACATACACACACACACACACACACACACACACACACACATACATATATATATATATATATATATATATATATATATATATATACCAGTTTCTTCCGGGTTAGTGTTGGAAATCACAATTGAAATCGATCATCATTACGGGTGTGCCGTAAGGTAAGTTTGATAATTATATTTTTTTCGTTACAAATGCTCGTTTATTTGGGTTACTTATCCGTTTTTGGCAGAGTGGTTCTTTAGTCGAAGACTAGTGAACAGAGGAGGCTTTCAGAAAGATATATGCAACCTCAACGCGTACCTGTCTACGAAGATGTCAAATCTTCAAAGCAAAATGTATTTTTGATTATTATTATTATTATTATTATTATTATTATTATTATTATTATTATTATTGCACTGTCATAAAGTTGTAAGTTTTGAAATACATCGGGTTAATTATTAGATTGGTGCAAAAAGAATATCATTTTTTGACGTATATTTTAAAGTCAAAAAACGATATTATTTTCGCACCAACCTAATAGGTTATCTGCCAAGTCACAAGAATGGCCTCAAACAGACAAGACTTTACCCAAAATAATCGCAGGAGCCTATTTTTGAATGACTCCATTTATCCCCAGCTGATGACGGAAATGAGACAATTTTAATGGGATTGATAACAGTGCACCAATCGTCATTACAATCACCGTGACATTCCCTTCTTGCATTTCAAACAATCTTGTCATCTCAACTTACAAATCAGAGTAGTTTTTAATTTTCCCGAATGAACTTCTTTACCATGTTTGTGTCGTTTGCTATGGCACCATCAATAATATGAGTGTTCTTGATGTTTTTATTTAGCAGAATAATATCCACACTGCAATGATGTATCACTCAGTCTGTTTGAAAATTCTCAGTCCAGAATATTGTGGCCTTTCCAACTTCAATTGTTCTGCAAGGCAAATGCTCACACCAATTTTTTGCCATACTTTCGACACAATAAACAGTGCATATAAAGACATGCCTTATAATGATATCCCTTATATTCTCAGCTAGCATTTTGCAAACACTGATCAGGTGAATCACTGTCACTATTCACTAAAAAGCCTAAATTATGATTATTTTTTTTTTGATTTCCGATGTGTACACATTTCTTTGCGGGTCGCGCCCTGAGGCCCAAGATTAAAAATGCCATCATGATATTTCCACTGTTCAATTAAAAAAAGTAAGCACACACATATTTTACATAGATAAATGACTTCATAAGGTTTGATCAGTACTCGTGAGAACAATTATCATTATTATTATTATTATTATTATTATTATAAATATTATTATTATTATTATCATTATTAATATTATTATTATTATTATCATTATTATTATTATTATTATTATTATTATTATTATTATTATCTACCTCGTGGTTTTTCGTTTTCAAACTTCAGCGTAAATCGCAAAACCTTGGACAGATAACACCTTTCTCGGAATATATGCGGTGCTTAGCAACGCAAAATCGTGAAAAAATGGAATTACTAGATTTTATTCCGATTTTCTTAAAGTAAGAAGACTAATAATGATTACAAAAATTCACTTTGCATCATCAACATTATAAGAAATTACGTCGCCTAGCGTCCTCTAATATTTCATTTCATTTCCTTTCCATAATGGTAAAATGTTTTTTTTCATATTTCTCAATATATTTAGTTTTAAGTTTGAACACATTGCGTCATGTCTGCGATTTTCTTGACGTTAGAGACTGCTCAAAGACACGCGAAACTTTCCAGTGGATGCATTTTGTGTCGATTTACACACGAAGCAAGTCAAGAACTCTTTACTGTTTGTGAAGCCATTTTCCGCGATATTGGCATTAGTAATGGCAGTATTAATGGCAGACAGTATATTCTGTATATAAATTGGTGTAGTGGTTGGAGGGAAAAATTAATTTAAATTTTTAATGCAAGTTCTGATTCTACATCATATATATATATATATATATATATATATATATATATATATATATATATATATATGCTTGTCTGAGTCAGAGCAAGATCTTAACGGTCAGCCAATCTAACAGTGATCTCATCTCACAATCCTCACACTTGCTCCATATGTGGCCTCGTTTGTAAAACACTAGCATGTCTTAAATGCCACTTAAGATTATCGCACAAAATTTCATAACTGAATCAATAAGCTGTCAGATCCTCATACGTCGAAACCGACGGGGGAGTACATTATTATTATATATATATGTGTGTGTGTGTGTGTGTGTGTGTGTGTGCACGCGCGTGTGTGTTTGTATGTGTGTGTGTGTGTGTGTATGTATGATTATGTATATAAAGTGCATTTACGTAGCAAAAATTCAAACAAACACGTTTTAATAAATAACACTCTCTATTAAATTTTTGTTTTGTCTCTCCAATATTTTAACAGTGGAAAGAAAACAGATGCAATAAAAAAAACATATCTTTGGACAGTTTTAATCATTTCAATCCCGATATATAAAGCACTGCAGACGGAAATTGGAAAGACAATACAAAATGTTTGAGTTAAACTTATCGTTTTTATTTAATAAAACTCTTGGCATATAGCAGGAATAAGATCAAAATTGTCCAAATCGTGTAACAGCAGAATTATCCATTTCACAAAATGTTTAAAATCTAAAAAAAAAAAAAAAACACTAAACTAATTGAGTTTATATTTCCAGGTTTACAGATAAGACGTTAAGTCATCTTGTCCCCATTTTTCATAAGAATCAATGAAAAACCTTTTCACTTATTTAGCTAGAAAGAGAAAAAGTTAAATTACTTTTGTTTCAGCCCCAGTATCTTACCTAATGAGCAATGGTAAGAGAAAAAAGATCATTCAGCCCTTCAGTAATGGTACCAACATTCATACTTTAAAGTGCATCCAAGTAGCATCAAGGGAACAGTGAATAAGTTGGAAAAAGTTTCTGGAATAATATATATAATATATATATAATTGAGCACAATTTTAAAAAATATATTATAATAAATATATGATAATACTATTTTGCACTACTTTGTATTGAGCACTTAGTTAAATAATAGTAAATGCTATGAACTCTGGAACTTTCCTCCATCTGAACCTTCCTATATATATATATATATGTCATATATTACGAAATGGACAAAGTCCGACAATTTATTTATTAAAGACATTTTTATGTTTAACGTTATAGATACAAGTATTTAAGTAAATGCTTTGTTTATAATAAACAGTATTAAATAACATTTACCGGCCTGAATGTCCGAGAAATTTTCATAGAAAATATTCGTTCTTTTACAGGATTCGAACCTGCATCCTATACGGAACCGTCATTTACGCTGACGTGCCTTACCGTTAGGCTACAAAGAAGCGTTCGGTAAGCAAGGTCGAATTTACTGCTTATAAACTTCAATCTTCCATGAATCTCGTACATTCATAACTGCTCATGGCGTATCAAATGTAAACAAATGACGTCATATATTACGAAATGGACAAAGTCCGACTATTTATTTATTAAAGACATTTTTATGTTTAACGTTATAGATACAAGTATTTAAGTAAATGCTCTGTTTATAATAAACAGTATTAAATTACATTTACCGGCCTGAATGTCCGAGAAATTTTCATAGAAACGAATATTTTCTATGAAAATTTCTCGGACATTCAGGCCGGTAAATGTTATTTAATACTGTTTATTATAAACAGAGCATTTACTTAAATACTTGTATCTATAAAAAGAACGTTAAACATAAAAATGACTTTAATAAATAAATTGTCGGACTTTGTCCATTTCGCAATATATATATATATATATATATATATATGTATATATATATATATATATATATATATATATATATATATATATATATGTATAAAGAGAAAGAACAAACAGATTCACAGTTATTTAGTATTTACTTCTTTAAAAAATGCTTAATGCAATGTAGAGCATCATATTTTTTAATAATATTTGTATTAAAATATTTTACATGGCTACACGGAGATTTCTATGTATCGGTAACTTTTAATGAAAATGATTTACTTTTGAAAACGGAAAACAATATGTTTGCTTATTAAAGTGTTAAGAAGGAGGGGGAACAAGAGTTTAAAATTTTATGGGTAAGTCACTGTTGACCAATCAAAAGACAGATCAAAGCTAAAGGAGAAAAATTAAAAATGTAGGTTAGATGTTAGATTATTAGCCGACGCCTTTCGTCCAATATGGACTTTTTCAAGGCAAAAACGAAATGAATTTATTAAAAACAAGTAACTATTAACAACAAAACAAAATGTCCTTAGCAACTAGAAGAATTTAGAAAACGCTATTATATTCATATTGTCAACTGAAAATTACGTCAAGTACTATCACGTGTGGAAATATTGTTTTTATTGTTGTGTTCAGGGATTCAACCATTTTCTTTTGATTTCTTGGTACAGTCGTGTATGTTTGTATGGGAGAGTACTAATTCTGTTAAGGAAAAGCCTGGGCGTAGATCAAAATTTGGATAATATTCAATATTTACTTTGTTTTTAATAACTTCATATAGCTTTTGCCTTAAAAAAATCCCCCATTGGGTAAAACGCGTCGGCTTATAATAGAGTTTTTCCTATTGTCTTTTACCTTTAACATGTCTTTTTCTACAAGTTAAACTCTGAGAAATGTTTCATATATATATATATATATATATATATATATATGAATGAAAATTGAAAAATGAAAAGAATTCTATTTTGATCTAAAATTTATATGTACGCTTGTCGAGAATTAATCTCCCAAGAAAAGGGGAAATACTAAAGAAGCCAGGTCTAGTATTCACCGTGCGTGAGATGGATATTATGCCTGCTTCATAAATCCTCCTAAGATTTTTATTATGAAAATATTTTAAAATCTTCACGGAATCAAAATCGAAATTATGATCTGCTTTAGTTGTGTGTACAACTAAAGCATTGTTTAAATTTCCGAGGCGAATATCTCGTTTATGTTAATGTTAATTATAATTTATGAATATGTCCTGAAGATGGTTTATTAGACCGAAACGTCCGACGTTGACATTATATTAACATTAAAACAGCATAATTGCATATAAGGATTTTTGTTTGTTTTTTCCGTATATTTTTCTTCATACTGTCGGATCTATATCCATATATTTGCTTACATACTATCTACTGGAAATACAAAGCTGAATTTACTTTATAACATGGAAGACTTCAAGCTTATCCGAAAATACAAGAATCTATTGATCTCCGCGTATTCCTATAAGAATATATATATATATATATATATATATATATATATATATATATATATATATATATATATATATATATATCACAGTGTTTCTGAGAGAGTGTATGTGTGTATGCGCGTGTGTGTGTCTCTGAATACTAGGATACTATGCAGAGTTATTATTTTGCCAATAAGACAGTTCACGTCAAATTAAATAAATTTTGCGCCCGGTGTAATTTTAAGATCTGTATAAAATAGTGATATAATGGAATATGCATACACCTATGTTCCCCCTCATTGGAATATGATTGGCTGGTGTCCGTCATAAATACAGACGACGTGTAGGAGAGTCAAGAGAGTCTTAGTCTGAGAGCTAAGTCTATAACGCCGCCCATTGGACTACGCCATTGATCTACATTTCTTACCTGCGACTACGACTGCTACCGTATTCTACTTGGTTAGCTACTTCGTTCAAATATATCCCTTTCCGGGACATATCAAATAGTTTACGTAGAAAGTATTTAATCCGAAACAGTGAGAACTTATAAACAATTTTACACCATGACGCCAATTATTCGATTAATGTATACTGACATTTCAAATGTGGCATACTCAATAATACCAAGATGAAATTAACCGAATATTATTTTCATTACGTTGAAGATATTTTGTTGCTGTTACTCATTAACTGCTCGAAAGTGTTCTGAAAAAATAGTATAAAACATGAACAATTTGTCAGCAATTTTGTTCCCAACTTTTCGAAAATAGGTAGAAACAACAAAAAATATCAAGCAGTCAGACCTTGTTGACTAAGACTTGTTTGATTGAAGACACCAATGATGAATTATATATATATATATATATATATATATATATATATATATATATATGTACACCTGTCTTTGTTTCAATGTGTGTCTGCGCGCGTTTAATTAAGAACTCTATAATTGCGTTGCTTTGTAAATTGACTCTGAAAGCACTAACCATGATTTTCTCTACTGTTTACATCGAGGTGCATGATGAAAGTCGGTCTAAATAACTAATTACCTACTTTTGTCGCCGTTGATATCTTTGCCTGCCAATCACTACTAATCACTGACATCTTTGTACATAGATTTCTCTATCTTCATCTAGCTGATAATTCAACATAATCAAATAACTGTATATTCATATATTAAAGTTGATAGACACTTTCGTATATAGTACCTATGAATTATCACTTAAGGTAGCTTTCGTTTTGGAAAAATAATTAAAAGGTTTTTTTTTTAGTAGCTGAAATGATGGAAAATATGAGAAAATCTAGTTTTCAACGAAATTTATTTTTTTAAAAGTATTTATTTTCAAACACCTTAGTCGAACGGAAAATATGATTAATTCCTATGTAATGTGATAGATCTTGAACTGGTACTCGACTCCAGTCATGTTCTGATAGATATGATGTGGCTCCCTCTGTCTTTTCTACAAATATTTTCAGTGCACTACTCTGACTAGCTATTTTCAATGGTATCATAACGGCATTAATTTAAGCTTGATACTAGTTTGGTATCTGGGTCCACCCTTTTACTATCCAAACAGTTAAATGTAAACACCTCTTCTAGTCCCAACAGCATTTTCTCTCGCACTTCCCGGCAAATGAAATGCCCTTCCTTTTACTTGCTACCCTAATAACTATAATTTTCAAAAATTTAAATGTACAGTGTTGTTCGATAAAAGTGACTCATCTGATATTTTTTGCTAAATGTCCTCTTCTTCGATGAAACGAAAGTTGAGCTAAATTCAAAGGATAAGCGATCTAAAATCCGAAGAAGCAGCTATGAAAGCTTTTTGAATTTAGCAATAAGTACTGTCAAGCATCCGTTCAGTATAATGTTCTAGGGATGCTTTTCTTTTCATGGAACTGGTTTCTTAAAACCTTTTGAAAAGACCCTCAGGAGCGAGCAGTACAAAATAGAGAAAGCAGTTGAGCAACAAAGAGGACTTGATTGTGAAATTTCATATCCGAATTAAATTCAATGCCTGGAGATGAGATTTGCCAGAACCTTATAAAGTCAATACCAAAAGGGTTGAAAAGGTTATTCAAAATGAAGGAGGACCCATAGATTATTAAATATTTCGAACTATATTACCTATTATAAATAAATTATACCTTTATTATTCTTTATTTAAATCAGTTCGGTTATGTTTCTATTGATTACTAGTTGCAGGAAATAGGTGAGTCACTTTTTTTGCATAGAGTTTTTCCCTAAATCTCATTTATATCCAAAATTATAATTATCAATAGAATACCTTAGGGTGAGTAAAAATTTTTACTAGGTCGGGAAGGAGTCTTTATATTAGTAACATTAAAAATTAGTTTGACCCCCAAAACAATAGGTGAAAAATTTTTAAGTAAAAAAAAATCAGGACTGTCCCTTTTATTGAACAGCAATGTAATGTCAATCGACATCTTCTTATGCCTTGATCTTGATCCCCCGTCCTTCTCTTTACCCTTTCCTCAAAAACTCTTCTTTTCATTCTCTGTAAACCCTTGCATGCTAATGGCAATCCAGCCTTGCTTGGGCGAAATGCTTAAGAAAATAAGAAAGCGACAATGGCTCTCCACAATTACCCGTCCTTTGTAGCTCTAAATCATTCAGTTTTGTGCACGCTTAGGCGATCATGTACCTTTCGATACATGACTGACGAGGCAGATTTTTTTCCCGCAGTAGGTTTCCATTTCTTTCTGCGGTTTGTCCTGTTATTTACCCATAGCTGGGGGAGGAAGAAAAGGATTCATACTTTTTCCAAGGGTATTAGCACGTAAGTTGATGTAATGAATTCGACTGGAATTCAAACGCGGCTTTCCGACTCTCAATCCGAGTCAAATTTGTCTTTTTGTTATCTCACCTAAACTTTGCTCCGACATCCATTTACTCAAGCTAGTTAGGTAAGTTAAGCGTCGTTTGCCTGTGTCCATTTTGACTTCAAATTCTGTTGTGAGTATTACATTTTTCAAGTCGTCTTCCTTCATTATGTGTCCTAGAAATTTCAATAACCTCTTCCTAATGTTAAGTATAATCGTTCTTTTTGTTTCCATTTTCTCTAAAACTTCGCCGTTGCTCAAGTGTTCGATCTATGGTATTCTTAGTATGCTTCTGTAGAACCACATATCTATTGTTTGAGTTTCTTATTCTGTCTGCCATTAGACATTAGGTAACAATTCCTGGTCAAAGACAGATGACCGCTTGGCAATAAAAGTTGCAGCGAGCTTGGATGTGCAGGTTATCTTATTGGATATCGGAAAGCCAAATTCCAATTCTAGTCGGGTTCGTCATATACTCTTAGCGGCATCCCCTCTTCCGATCTCTCGATCCTCGGTTATCTTCCTCTCCTCAGAAAAGACTCTTTAACCCACATGCACGGTCTTGGTGTCTACGTCAAGGAACATCTCCCTCTGGCCAGAGACTCCTCTCGAATCGCCAGACCAGTCATACATGTGTCTCCGACTCTCTCTCCTCAATGCGGTAAGGTACCTCTTCTTCCTTTACCGCTCTCCATCCTCTCAAGACTGTGAGATACTCGATTGCATTTCTGACAGCATTGACAAAGCTCTCTCCCTCCACCCGTTTGCTCACATTTTTGTGTTTGGCGACTTTAACGCCCATCACACCTTGTGGCTTAAGAATGCTACTACTGACCACGCTGGCATTCAAACGCTCAATTTTTCAATCTCCCATTCCCTCACACAGATAGTTAACTTCCCCACTCGTTTTGCCTTCAACCGGGAAGGTAAAGCCTCTCTTCTCGACCTGTGCTTTACCTCCATCCCCGAATCCTGTAGCGCCTCGCAACTCTGCCCTCTTGGTAACTCTGATCATGGAGTAGTATCAGTTGACATCTCCTTCCACTCCACCCCTATAAAGAACCTCCTACCAATAGAACCTCGTTCTACTATCGACGAGCTGACTGAGACGCGTTCCGTGATTTCCTCCGCAATGTCCCCTGGGATGGAGTCTTTAAGCTCCCCGTCCAAGATTGTGCTTCTGAAGTCTCTTCTTGGGTTAAAGCTGGAATCGACGCTTTCATCGAATCAAGGAAATATAGGGTCAAGTTGCGCTCCTCCCCTTGGTTCTCCGCTGCGTGTCCTCAGCGATGCTAAGTCACTATTTGCGGCTCGGATAAAGGAACGTATTGCATCTCGCAAATTTGGCTGCAAAGATTATTGGCGTCTCTGCAAGAGCGTATTGAACAATTGGAAACCCTCTATACCTCCTTTACTCAACCAGCTTGAAGTCCTGACCTCCTCTACCGACAAGGCTGAATGCTTTGCTCGGAAATTTTCATTCAACTCGAGGCTCGACTCTTCCAGTGTACCCATACCTGACTTTCCTCTTAGAACTGAGGCCTTATTAAGCGGGTTAAACATAACCCCATCTTTGGTACTGGGCGTTATCTCCAATTTAGACCTCAACAAGGCTAGTGGGGGAGACGGGATACCAGACATTGTCTTGAAGAATGGCTTCCCGCCTTGCTTGGGGTGAAATGCTTAAAAACAAAAAACAATACCCTTGAGAAATGTATGATTCCGTTTCGTCTCTCCCAACTGTCGGTTATTTAGGAGTCGTATCAGTAAAGCATTAATATCTGAAAAAAACATTCTTAAAATCCAAAAATATTTTCTGGCTTTAAAAATAACCTTGCAAAATGATGATAAACAGTAAAAAATACAGCAATGCATCTTTTTTTTTATGTACCTTGTTCTTTTCATAATGTATGGGATGATGTCTCGCTACAACTTGCTTTTTTGGCTGATTTAAAAATCTTTTAACATTTTACCACTATGCTTTATTCTCGTTCTGCCACCTTCTTCATTTACTTTTCGTGTCCTTTCGGGACGTGAGCGACCATGACTCTCCACGTCTTCTTGACTATTGTAGAGTTTAGAAGTTTTTTCCTTTTTAATATCTCCCCTACCCAGAGTTATGCATTCATTTACACAAGCTTGTTATGTAGCTTTCTCGCTCTTTAATTCTATCCAGATTATTTTCAGTATGTCTCGTGAATATCAAATTATCCAGCTGCGTTACACTCACTCACGCGCAAATACCCCTGAGAAAGTCAGGAACACAATTTTCTTTTCCATATATGGATTAAATAGTTGGGCTTTAATTCTCTCACAAAAGAAGGATAATGTTCCAATAGACAACCATCTGTTACACTCACCTGTGAAAATCTTTGTCTTTGCTGACTTTAATGCTCACAAAAACACGTGGCTTACATATTTTAAAGAAACTGATATTCCCAGTATTCAGGCAATAAATATTTCCATTACCCAATCCTTTAATTAAATCGTGCATTTTTCTTATCATTTCTCTAGCAAAACCAAGCCACATGCGTCTTTACTTGATTTATTTCTTACCTCCTCTTCTCGCTCTTGCCGAGCTCCACAACACTGTCCTCTTGGTAATTCTAACCATTCTTTGGTAGCTATTGAGATTTCTTTCCAATCCTCTATTAAGCAGGACGCACTCCCATCCAAAAGACCTTTTCCTGTTACCACTATGCTGATTGGGATGAACCGTGATTTTCTAACTGACGTCCCTTTGACTGACATCTTTAACCTGCCAATTGAAAATTGCGCCACTGGGGTTTCTTCTTGAGTCAAAGACCAGATGAAACCTCAGTCCTCTCCATGGTTCACACCAGCATGCTCGGCCGCTATAACACAAAGGAAAAACTATTTTCGCATATACCAGCCTGGCCACTCTCGTCACAACAGGGACGTATTCGTCGCTTCTCGCACTAAATGTAAGCGAGTCCTCAAAGGAGCAAAGTCCTTGTTTGCCGAGAGAATGCGTTATCGCTTAGACTCTAACAACTGTTCCGATTATTTGCGCCTCTGGATTAGGGCATTAAATAAGTGTAATTCATTTATTCCTCCCCTTTTCAAACAATATGAGGTGTTATTATCCTCTGCTGATAAAGCTGAATGATTTGCCCGTAAAATTCTTCACAAACTATACTTTTGACTCATCCGGCATATCTCTACTTAATTTCCCTCCTAGAACAGTTGAGTGACATTCATATAGTAACTTCCATGGTCTAGAACCGCCTAAAGCATATGGACCCGATGTTATCCCTGTAAGAAGTGTGCTCCCGGAATGCTCCTGTACTCTCGAAACTGTATAATAAATACCTCCTGCTTTCTTGCCTGCTGGAATTCATCATCTGTTGTTTCAATTCTTAAGAACTCTGGTGAGCCGTAGGAGTCATCCAACTGTCGGACTTCTGCCATTTTTGGGAAAACTCCTAGAGTCCCTAATTAATGCTGAATTGGTTCATCATCTCTCATCGTAGGGCCTTTTCTCAGAAATATTGTTTTCTTTTCTCCAGGTTAACTGCTAATGTATTGACGATAATTGCAGAAAAACTTTATCATGCTCTAGAGAAAAACGGTGAAACCCGGGCTGTTTCAGTAGACATCACGAAAACCTTTGACAGGGTCTGGCATTCATATCTTCTCCACAGTCTGAAAATTTACAGTGTCTCCGGACACTTATTTGAACTGATCCAATCTCTCCTATCAAATCGTGAAATGAGAATTATCCTGAACTAGTCTCGATAATTTCGTAATAACGCAGGTGTCCCCCAGGGCTCAAGGCTTGGTCATACTCTATTTTTAAGTTTCATTATTGAGCTTCCTGACTGCTTCAACTCACAGCTTGCTATCTACGCTGACGGCACAACAATTTACTCTTGCCTCGATAGTAACGTTTATCAGACTGCCAAGTTCAAAATGGCAGCCAATGTCTAAAACGAGCTCACGTTTGTAATTAATTGAAGCAAAAGTTAACTTGTTCATTTTAACGCCTCCAAAACTAATCTTCTCTCCATCAATCATCTGAGACCCGTTTCTGCCTTCCATCGGCATGGTCCAAAGTATGTGACACCCAGTGAAATTCAAACTCTCTCTCTCTCTCTCTCTATATATATATATATATATATATATATATGGAGTTTGAATTTCACTGGGTGTCATATATATATATATATATATAGTGGTAAGGACGTTTGCATTCTGGCCATGAGACCAAGGTTCGAATCTCATCATAGTCATTTGTGAGGAAGGAGACTTCCTGATCTTATCGTACTGGAGAAACTGACCCCAAGCGCGTGGCCCCTTTGGAAAGCCTTGTGAACTTAACTGTGGCGACGGAACCCCTGGAGACCGTCGATAGCGGTGCTAGCACGATAATGGAAAATAGAATTTCAAGCTAGTTACAACACATTACGTAGCATCTATACATATGGTTCTGTTGTTAATATTTCGGTCTCTCAAGTGATACGACGGCATAGAACCGCATCATGAATTTACGACATGTGTTTGCTATACCACGACCGTTATCGTCGCAACGCAATCTTCTATGTCAACATTACAGAATATCATCTTTGATGGTGAATATCTTTGTTTAAATGTCCATATAACCCCTCTGAAGATGGATAATGTGAGCCGAAATCTTAGATCAAGGAACAGCATAATAAAAATCTATCCCAATTTTCGACTATTTTTGACTCGAAATTAAAGCAAATATACGGAGTTTAGAACGGCTCATAATCAAATATAATAGACATTCATTGTCTGTTATATTTAACAGTGTATGTTTAAATAATGATCTAAACACACACACACACACACACACACACACACACACACACACACATATATATATATATATATATATATATATATATATATATATATATATATTGAGGGTATTTTATTGATGGGGATTTGTATGCTTACTATTTCTAGTGTTGTCTTTTTTTTTTTACATTTTATGTGATATACTTTGGCTTTTATAATGGCTTATGAAAGTTCTAAGTACTCAGAAATTGGACAGTTTAAATTTAAATATTCCCCGAAGAAGTGGCAAGTGGTCGAAAATCTAAAAAAAAATGTTAAATAAATGCTATAAGCTAAATCTTATAAACTTGATTCCGAATTTTAGAACCAAGAAAAATTCACAAAAGGAAATGGGAAAAAAAAAAAAAAGTAATATCTAACAAAATAATAAATCCAAATGAAATATTAATATAATAAATGATTCTTAGAGATATTAACTATGAAAAATTAGGAAATATTAAAGGTAGGTTTCCATCTTTTCTCTCTTCACTTAATCCTCAAGTATATTAGATATACAGCCCGCTAAAGTAAAGATTAAACTTAGTGGATCGAATTGAATCGTGCAGCGGTCGATTACCATGCATTGTTGTTACTTATATATATATATATATATATATATATATATATATATATATATATATATATATATATGTATGTATGTATGTGTGTGTGTGTGTGTGTGTATAATTCTATAAAATAACATTATTTTAATCTGATGAAGTATTTTTCTAGGACGAAACACGTTACATAATTTTAACATTTTTCCTTCAATCAAATATTCTTTTGATATCAAGAAATTTATATATAATATTCTCCCAACCCCAAACATGATTAATTTCTCTCTATATATACTAATCATATATATATATATATATATATATATATATATATATATATATATATATATATATATATGATTAGTAAATTCAGACAGAAAGTCTATTGCCTTGACAATAAAAGAATGCTTCATATTAGCAAGAGGTAACAACCAATAAATATGCAATTGACTTTAGAATTTGTCCTACAACTTTCCCGCCATTCAGGCTATAAAATCTAATGGACATGCTATTCTAAATTGTTATCATTCGAAAGGCTTATTTTTGCTTTAGGGGATGGCACCAGAAGTTTGAAATTGTAACTAGGGAAGACATCAAATCTTAATGGCAGCCACATAAGATTGTTGAAGAGAAGAATTCATTTTCCAAATGCAGGCATGAAAGTAGGCATCTGTTCTGCTCTCTAACCTCTCATTAGTGAAGTTTATTGACAGGTATTCCCGAGCTTGTCTGCATTTATGATAATCTCTCAGGCGTTAAACTTGTAGTTATTTGCGTGTTTATATACTCGAATATGATCGGTGCCACCTTGTTTATGAGTATGACCAACGCAAGTACTTGATGTACGTGTTACTTTTGCTTTAAATGAATATGAGGCTTTACACCACTCTAAATTCTAATTCCTCTTTTGGTCACCCCATCGCGGTGTAATGGTTAGCAACAATTACGACTGAGTAGTGAGTTCGATCCTCACTGGATGCCCCATACTTTCAGCTTTGTGCCACATCTAAGGTACGCTTGAAAAATCACAGGGTCTCCTCGGCGTAGGGTATTAGTTAGCAAGCTTGTCTCGCTAGATCAGTTACGAATGAAAAGTGAGATCGATTCTCACTAGGTACTCCATACCTTCGGCCTTGTGTCACATCTAAGCTCCGCTTAGAATATATAAACCCTGTAAATTACTCTTTTTGAGTAATTTCACGTCAACTTGTCATCTCTCAGTTGCGTCTCTGTCTTTAGGCAGTGTGCACTCAGGGGCGATTCCGTCAAAGGAAAGATTCGCAACTGAGGAAATTTATACTGAGGTGCCGGCCCTGGTGAAGAGCTGCTCGGGGCCGCGCCTTCTCATTGAACTAGAGAGAAGGATCGGTGCACGCACCGAGGCCAGCGCAACCGACGGTTGCGGGGGCTCGGAGAATTTTTGTTCCTTGCCTGGGTGTACGCGCTCGGGCTCCCCATATTAAACCGACCTTGTGTCACAACCTGACCTCGTCAAAAATCTATTTCTGTTAATATTTTTTCCTCAAAAACGTATAGCTGGTAATATTATTTTTTTCAAAAATGTATAGCTGGTAATATTGTTTGTTCAAAACGTATAGCTGGTAATATTATTTTTCAAAAACGTACAGCTGTTAATATTATTTAAAAAAAAAATATACCTCGTAATATTTTAGTTTTGTCAAAAATCTATTTCTGTTAATATTTTTTTCTCAAAAACGTATAGCTGGTAATATTATTTTTTTTCAAAAACGTATAGCTGATAATATTATTTTTTTTCAAAAACATACAGCTGGTAATATTATTTTTTTAAAAACATGTAGCTGGTAATATTTTTTCAAAAACATATTGCTGACAATAGTTATTTTTTTTCAAAGACGTATTGCTGGTAATATTTTTTTTCTTCAAAAATTTATTTCTGGTAATAATTTTTTACAAAGCATTTCTAGTATTAAAAACTATATTTATAGTTTTATAATGCTTTTTACCTCAGTTTCTGGTTTAACTATTTGCCCATAGCTGTGACCGTAACAGGTGCTACCACCCCGAGTCAGGGTGGACCTGAGAACACCAACAATTAAGAGGAGGTTCCACGCTCCTCAAACCTTCCTGATCAGAGGCCTTGCTGTTGGGCGTAGTTTATTGTCTTACCCTGGACGCGGATGTAGTTTATCGTCATACACAGAACGGGAAAAAGGTTTGGAAGGAAATGTCCGTCAATATTGGAAAGAGTGCTGACAGTATACTTGAGAAACATCTTTTTCAGAAAAAAAAAAATTTAAGAGAATGTTTTTTAAAAATTTAACCGACCTTGCCACTGGCAGTTTTGTTAAAGAATTCCTGAATTTTCCCTTAAAAGCAAACATCTAATATTAACATTACCATATTAAACAATTTTATCATTGATAAATCTTACTTTATTTTTTTTTTAGCATTTGCTAACGACTTCGCGCATTGTGTTCAAAACTCATTAGCAGGATTTACTAAATGCTGACAATAATTTAGTGAACTAATCATGAATATTATATGTAACAATTCAGCCAAAGATGAAAGAATAGCAATTATAAAACAGCAATAAACACAGGTAAAGAAAAATAGAAAAGCAAGACAAAAAACTATTGCCATGAAGAACTTAAAATGCAGATAGAAACTAAAAGAAAACAACAATTATGTCGAGAAACAGGTCACATGAAAGTGTATTTCTCGAAGGATCAAGTTGGGAAATAATTTTTAAAAAGTAACAACTGTTCAATGTCCCATAAAATAAATGTCGGCAGTAAAGTTTTTGTGAAGAAAGTACCAAATCATATTGTGAGCAAATGCAAAATCTTTCTTGAATATAAAAGTCATCATGACAGATTCGGGCAGTTATTCACCAATTAAGGATAAGTACATAGATTTCTTGACAATAGTATTGAAAGTTGGCATTATAGGTAAAGTGTTTCGGAATCTGGGAAGTCAAATTACTATTAAAAAAGTACATCAGAATAATTACCGTGAAATCTTTATAGAAGAGACAAATGAAAGCTACATTGTGCCAGTGGGAACGTGACCGAAATCGAGATGCAAAAACATGACCGACAATGTTGCAGAATCTTCTTTGAATATTAAGAATCTCTAGATATGTAACAGAAGCAGCCGGCCCGGCGTGGAAGCAATATTTGATCAATGCACCAAAGGTAGACTAATAAATGTGAAAGATAGGTTTTTCAGTGCCATTTTATATTTCGTTGGTGTTCTGGGACAATGGCGTTGCAGATGAATTAATCTTTCTGCCTTACTCAAGCAAGGTATGTTATTAAATCTAAAGATGAAGACATTCTTGTCACTTAAGTGGTCAGAAATTTCCATATGATCAATTTTCGTGTGCTTATTTTCACCCTTTTCACACAACAACCCACGTTGTGTGATCTGGCATCTAGTTCAGAAATTGCAAAGGCAATTTTCATAATGATCATTTGCATAGGACACAAAATAAACTATTGATAAGTGTGCATTTCAGCGATTCTTTCAGTACATCATCATCGAGCTCGTTTAACGATACATTATTATGGCTGCCAACTAGTTGACGAGTATGACCACTACAAGATGTTTAAGGTGTAGTTATGATTTGAAATGATGGGGCCCTTTAAACCAGACTCACCTTTAGAATCTATAACAAAAAGTTGGCATACATGAGAAACATACATTGTTGTCATCAGTTCTGTTTTTGAAACGGTTTTCGTGGCTTTGAAGGCAGTCAGCTGAAATTCAAACCCTATTCCAAAAGTGACATGAGTTCCCAGTATGAAATGCCGTTGTGCAATTCGCTGATTCCTCATAACGTGTGTGATGACATTGCAAGCGACTTAGTTTTTCTCTTTAACAACAAAGCTCACCACAAACATCACAAGTGAAGGCATCCTTCTCACCTATATTAACGCTACACACACAAATATAAAATATGTATAAGATTGTATATAAAAGGAATATTTAAGCAGTGAGAATTTAACTAAACAAGTTTGTTTTTTGTTTGTTTTGTTTTTTAATTCAATCGGTCTATCTATTAATTTTTTTTATTTCATTATCCCAATTTTCGGATATGCTTCGTGTCAGAATTGAAATTATATGACAGTTGTCCTGAAAGGCCACAACCGTAAATCTTTTTTTACTAATGAGGTGTTCCCCAGGGCTATATCCTTAGACATCTTCTGTTGTTTCCAAAAGTTTCTACATTTTTAGTATATTGTTCATCATTTTCCAAAATTATTTTTTCTTTCTTTTTTCAATATTTTCTCCATTTCCGGCCATATTTTCGCTTATTTTTTTTTTATAATTTCTTCTCATTTTTGTTTTCATGAATGACATTACTAATGATATAATTTCGAAACTTTGTATCTAATAGGATTACATTCATTTACTACTGTCTCAATAGTAAGTCAGACAGTTTGATACATTCAAATTGGCAGCTGATCTAAAAAATGACCTAAAGTCTTTTGTTAACTTGGGTAGTGCATGGCATGTCAATTTTAAGGCCTTCAAAACGAAATTTCTCTTTGCATCCGAAAGAAACTATGATTATTGCATCCGAAAGAAACCTTTCTACTTTACAACGCGGATGCTAACTTCTAGGAGAGTGACGCGTTGCACCTTCTTGGGCTAACATTCTCGTTTGATATGAAGTGCAAAGATTATATAGAATCCATTGCAAAGTCAGCAAAGAAAGATGGTTCATTATACCGTGCACGACAATTTTCTCTCCACAATTCACCTTAAATATTTATAAGTCTACCGCTCATACACGCTTTAAATATTGCTGCCACATCTTGTCCAGAGATCCTGCTACATATTTAGACAGTCTTTATAAAATCCAAAGAAGAATCAGTAATATCATTGATCCTAGCCTGGCGTCTCGGCTTCAGTCACTTTTCTACTGTCGTAATATCGCTTTTCTGTAATACGTTTATGATAATTGTTCGGATGTGCTCTTCGCTATTGTAAGTCGATTTCATGCTTTTTAACCATAGTACTAGATTGGCGAGAATTTCTCATTGCACAGTTAAATTGATTAGATGTAACCGAAAGTTCTATGCTGACAGTTTCTTTTCTAGTAATTCTCGCTTGTGGATCTCTCTTCAGGCTGCAGGAATTCTAGCCAAGTTTGATCATATAAAATTTAAATGCAATGTTAATCGTTATCTAGTGTCTTCTTGATTACCCTTCTGTTATTCTTCTGACTCCGTAATAAAGTTTCTTATTTTTGTTATTCTTTCACATTTAGTAACACGGTATCTCTTAGTGGCTTTATTACCTTGCTTGGGGTGAAAAAATCTGTCAGGACTTCATGCATTGCCCTGTGAGTGTTCCGTTGCTTTTGAATATCTCCGTCTTATAACTGTCTTATAATAGGCCAGATACATCTGTCTTCAAGTCTCTTTCTCGTAAGTTTGCATGCCTTTTAAACTTTTTTGGCATGATATCGATAACTGATGACAAAAAATTGAACTTTTTGTTATTTGTAAAGAAAAAAAATGGAAAAATTTATAAAATTAAAATTGTTCGCGTTAGGTTAATAAAAAATGTAATATGTAGAAAAAAAAACTCGTAAAAAAGCTCTCCTATTTCCCACAACATATTTAGAGTTTATACAGCATTTTCGACATGCAATATGTGAAACAAATATAAAGCTCTCCTCCCTGTAGACAAATATTTTGGATTTCACTTAAAAAGGCAGCATCACGCATTCAGAACCAAAATGCCATAAAACATATTCAACCTTCGCATTCGATGTATTGCTAATTCATTCTTTTTCATTGGTCCCAATTCAGGTTATTCAGTCAGTTAAGTGCTATACGTCATATACGATTGGGTGATCGTGTTTCTTTCGAATCATGAGTGACTAGCCCGAAGTTTTTTCCACAGTAGGTTTCCGTTTCTTTTTTCAGTAGAGAGGTTAACAACCAAGGCTACATAAAATCCACTCTACCCTACTATTTACCCATAGCTGTAGGGAGAAGAGTTGGATTCATAAATCTAGGATTCTAACACGTAATTAAATGTAACGAATTCGACTGGAATTCGAACTCGGCTTTCCGATTCACCAGACCGACCCGCAATTCATTAACCTTTAATTATTACTAACTTATTAAAGAATGTATACGTTATGTTATAAGCCAAGGAATTTTACTGAATAGAATAATCAAACGAAAGTTGGTAATGAACTTAGGACAAGATCAACATATATAAGATTTGCCAGCAGCGCGTAGAATTTGTCAACTGCTAGAAGTCAGTCAAGTGAATTCCGCAGAGAAACTCCAATTGCAGGATATCTATCAACCGCTCGACGCTGTCAAATGTGGCACAAGGCCGGGTTTAATGTAGTGCATCCGAGCCTGTAGGCACGGCCAAAAATTCCCTGTAGACCCAGTATAAAAAGGGGTCGAGCAGGTCATTCCCGAGAGGAGACTCTGCTCTTCGACATAGCCTCGTCTAGAGATCCTCTCTGCCTCGAGGCAGAAAGTTTGACCAGCACAGCTGGAGACGAATCTCCAATTGCAGCCCAACATACAATATTTACTACTGTATTTATATGAATAGGGACATACCCATTGTTGTTCTTAGGTATGCTACAGCACTTTATAAAACACCAGTAACTTTAGCATACGAGTTTTATTTATATCATAATATAACAGTGACTGAATAATAGTTTAGGAATTTTATTTCTTTAAGGGGGATTTATTGTAAGTCCCGGTATTCAGTTGAATGTCCCCATAGGTTTACGGCAATGAAACAGAAATGTTTGCGAAAACAGACGAGGCAAAATCTGAAAGGAAAACCATAGGTCACGTAGAGATGTAAATCTAAGCTGTGTAAAGCCTAACACGGGGAGAACATGACAAGAACTGAGTGTACATTAGCGCTTACAGTTGTAGCGAAGGATATACAACTGAAATCATCGGTCCCCGAAAAGTAAAGCTGTAGGAATATAGAAAAGCCGTAGAGACAATGAAATCAGGCATGTCTGAACATTTATGTAGGGGAAATGATAATCCCTATAGAATTACGTGAAAATACTTGAAAAAGAATAACAATGAAATGGTTTGAACTTATCAGCGCCTGTTCTCAACTATAAGGGTCTCTATAATAGACATAACATTGAAATAAATACGATATGGAAGCCGCTAAAAATAAAGAGAAACGTATTCAACAGCAGCTTTAACACGAGAAAAAAAAAACATTCATTTAGGCCAGTCAATTACGACTTGCAAAAATGCTCATCAACAGCTAGGTTAGATTTATGGCTCTAAATTCTCAACGTAGAAAATCATCCAAGCAATAGCCTAGCGTTGGTTCATAAATTTGTTAAAAGAACAATTGTGGGTTCAATCACTGGGCCGGGCAGAGTGTAATTGGATTCAGTGAAAACAGCAATTAGACAAAATATACTTAAATGTGCAGTGGCATAAGCCTAAATAGAAGGTCCAGTTCGGAAAATCCTTTACATTAGCCGGATCGATAGACACATGAAGAAGAACGGAGAAACAACAGACGAAACGTTGTGATAACAACAAAGATGAAACCGGAAGTCCGCATAAAAAGATAGTGTAAAGTCAAAGCTTGCTTAGAGGTACAAGGATAGGAACTTGTAGAAAGCCATAATCGCCCACGTCCTGAAGGTATACGTCTTATTATGAGAATACGCTGTGCCACATCTAAGCTACGCTTATCAAATAATCATAGCTGTAGAGACGAGAGCATTCATGTGAATGCGTCTAAATTCGCTCGAGTTTGAACGCTGTCTGCGGATTCCGTTCTACACACTGTTTACTGTTAATCTATCTATCAACTATC
>OZ010583.1:97060960-97112647 GCA_963932145.1 Acanthosepion lycidas
GCCGGGGGGTTCCTCGATAATTCTAAATACATATCCACCTCTCTGGTTAGGAATTTCCACTTTTTTCCATTTTTGGGAACCTTTCCTCACTCCCACCTTCTCATCATACTTCAGAGGGGCGTGAACTGCCCTCCCCACATCTTCGTGGCAACCTCTCTTACTCATCCTCCAGATGGCGGCAACAGCATACCTCGTGCATCACGTGATCGTCACTCGACCAATGATGTCTTAGTCGGGCGTGGACGAATCTGCGGCTTTGTTTAAGGAAGAAAAAAAATATCTTGCTTAAAAAAAAAAAAAATTATCTCTTCTCTTTCATTTTCTTCCCCTTAATGGTTTATCATTTCTCCAGCCGCGAACGGGACAATATGACAATGGCGGTCATAACTCTTGTTCTACACGTGGTTTACGTCAGGTATTTTATCGCTAATTATCAGAATGTGTGGTCTTCTTAACACGGTCTCAAAAAGAAACATCTCCAAAGTTCCAGTCCGTCTGTCGCCTCGAAGAAAGAAAAAAAACACACTCATTTTCCTTCGGTACAATTTCCTGATAACAAAATTTTATTATCGCAGGCCAAGGATGTTCCGTCGGATGCTCGCGGGTGGTTTTTAATTTTTCATATCTGTCTAAGTCTTTTTCGTTGCCTGTTTATCGTCACTTAACGAAATAACATTTTCATTTGAATTTTTTTTTCTTTGGCCAGCCGGTCTGTAGTTGATAATAAGATGTCTTCCCGTACCAATAGTTTGTTTTCATATCCTTAGATAACACAGCCGATGCCAAAACATATCTGATTCTTTCCTTCTTTCCCTTTCTTTTTACTCAGAATTTCCCTGTCATTGTAATGACACTCTTTCGCCATTTGTTACTTATCAAGATATCCTTTTATCCATTGTCTCTTAGCTGTGTGTGTGTTCTTGCTTATCACTCACGATTCGGTTCTTAGCCCCTCCTTTTCTTCTTTTCTTTCTTTTCCCTTTCTGCCTCGTTAAATGGTGCCACATATATATATATATATATATGCAATTTATTATATATATTATATATGCGCGGTACTTATTGGAAAGCGCTCAATATCAGTGATAGAGCTAACATATTTAGTGGGATTGATTATATATATATATATATATATATATATATATATATATATATATATATATATATATACGTATGTATATAGGTAGTATATTAATTCAAACGTTTCATTAAATAATATAGACATATATCTATTTATTTTTATAATCATACTTTCTCATTCTCTAATCAGCATCTTGATGTTAAGTTGAAATACATTAAGGAAGGCGCCGTTGTTTTTTTACTCACCGCTGTACTTTCGATCTACTCCGTGATAATCTTTAGGGGTGAATTACAAAAACAAACTTATTGTAACTGTGATCATTGTGATGATGAATTTTTTTTTTTTAAATAAGCGTGAAACCTTTGTTAAAATTATTTTAAATTTAGAATTTATCCATTGTAGCTATGGTGTGTTTTTCAAAATGTATATTTTATAAGCGGTCGATATAGACGTTATATATATATATATATATATATATATATATATATATATATATATATATATATATATATATATATATATGGAGAGAGAGACTAAAAGCGAGAGTGAGATCGATTACATATAGCGCTTATAAGCTATATATATATATATATATATATATATATATACATATATATATATATATATATATATATATATATATATATATATATATATATACACTAACGCTGCCTACGTATATATATATATATATATATATATATATATATATATATATATATATATATATATAGGTAGGCAGCGGTAGGCGATATTCTCCCCATGAAATAGACGTGGCATTTATATTCAGAATATGTTTCGTATTATTGGTTGGGATTTTAATGAAGCATCTTGATTCTTTTCAATCTGATATTCTTTGTTTACGCCAGAATTAATTCTGTGATACGCCAGAGGTTTTAGAAAGAGATGGCAAAATTTACTGAAACGAGATATTGACAAAAATTTGATGACAGTTTGATGAAAGACCACAAAACAAATCTATTTTCTGATAATTCTATTCAAAAGTGTTCAACCAAAACGATGATATTTTTTCTTTTTATCAAAGAAAATGCAGATCGTATTTATTCATAGATATATTATTAACACGTGTGCAACCATTAGCATCTCACGCTCGCTTCTTATTTTTCTCCTTTTATGGTATTTTCTTAGAGAATTATTCAAAAATCTTCTATTTTTCAGAAGGCGATGTTGCGTAGTCGACACGCTGGAATGACAATGAATGTTGAAACTTTATAATATACTACGACTGAGGATTTTTTTCCCTTTTTAATTTTTTTAATTATAGTAACAAAATAAACCTGACATATTGAGATTCTGATAAACTCAATCATACACACGTGAGACACTATAATAAAATCGGGCAACGGAACGTCATCAAGGAATAGGATGTTGATGCTACCCTTTATAAGCAGGATCGTCAGTAAAGATTTATGTATCAATACCCGATAACCCTTCCTATCTCGCATTAGCTTGGTTGATGCTAACCTACAGGAGAGTGACTTGCTGCGCCTTCTCAGGCTAACACTTTCGCCTGTCATGAAGAGCAAAGATTATATTGAAGCAGTTGTTATGTTTTCTGCTAAGAAATTTGGTTCATTGTGTCGTGATAGACATTTTCTCTCCAGAACCTATCTTACATAGCTATAGTTCTAACATTCATTGTATATTGTTGGTATATACTGAATTGGTGACCCTGGTCTATATTTAGAGATTCTTGATAAAATCTAAAGAAGAATCAGCAATGTTAATTTAGCCTGACCTGGCGTCTCGGCTTCAGTCATTTTCTCATCGATGTAAGGTTGCCTTCCTGTTTCTTTTCTTTAAATATTTTCATGGTAAGTGTTTGGATAATCTCTTCGCTGTTGTACCGAGAGATTATCAATTTAAGCGCACAACTAGATTGGAGGCAAGGTCTCATCAATTTACTGTTGAATTGGCTAGTAATTAGTCTTGTCATTTCAACGGTTTTTGAGGGGACTGTACATATATATATATATATATATATATATATATATATATATATATATATATATATATATATATATATATATACTTACCTGGCACCTGTGCTCCGGCCCTGTAGCTTGTATCTATGACTAGCTTAGACCGGCTCTGACCAGCTATGACCAGCTATGACCAGGTAAGACCAGCTTAGACCAGTGGCCCGAGTGTTTCCACTCTGGTTTCCCCCGTTAAAACCGACCTTGTGTCACATCCTGACTCACTGGGGCGTCAAGTAAATATATATATATATATATATATATGTGTGTGTGTGTGTCTGTGTTTGTGTGTGTGTTCGCGCAAATATATTGATAAAAAAGGAAAAAACAGTTAGTTTGATGATCCGAAGTTCTTTAGTATTTTTGTTTTTATTTTTAAAAAACAGTGCTCGATACACAAGTAGAGCCTAGATTAATTTTTTTTAAATAATTAGTATATATATATATATATATATATATATATATATATATATATATATATATATATATATATATACACAAATGAGAGAAAGAACAAATAGAATAAAAATCCATTGTTCGTAGCATTTACTATTTTTAAAAAAGTGCTCAACACGAATATTATTATAATATTTTTATTATAATAAATTACAATCAAACCATTTTACGCCGCTACGCAAAAACGTTGATTTTTCTGTAATAAAATTGTACTTCCTCAGGCGACGGTAGAGATAACTTGTGGTAAAGATGATTCATTAGGGAAATTTAAAAACAAATCTTTACCTCTTCTTGGAAGTTAAATTTGGCGGATAAGGTCAGAATTAAAAATATACTCATGGGTATGTCTTGATTAACACCCGTAAAAAGGTAAATATTTCCTTTTAAATTTCCTTAATAAATCAATGTGCCACTAGTTATCTCTACCATCACCTGAGGAAGTACAACTTAGTACTGAAACATGAAATTTTTGTGTAGCAATGTAAAATGTTTTTATTGTAATATATTATAATAAAAAATATTATATATATATATATATATATATATATATATATGTGTGTGTGTGTGTATGTGTGTGTGTGTGTGTGTGTGTGTGTGTGTGTGGAAAAACAGGAAAGAACATGTTAGGTTAATAATCCGAAATTCTTTAGTATTTTTGTTTTGATTTTAAAAATAACAGTGCTCAATGCATCAGTAGAGCCTAAATTATAATTATTTTTTTAAAAATATAATTCCATCGCTACATAAGAGTTCTCATGTTTCAAAAACAGGAGCTAAAAGCTCCAATTTAATTATAAAAATTATATTGAATTAAAGTTTCAAGCTTTTTTTGGTATAACTAATCTTGAAATTTACGGAGCTTTATAAGCTTATTCATTCGTAATATTAATTACCATGGAAACGGCAGAAGCAATTATTTCAATAATGTGGCGTAAGGGTTAACATATTTTATCAAGATATTAGTTACTTTCGGAAATAGGTCAAATCAAGGTAGGGTCTGGGTTTCTATTTTAAAGCGAATTATGACATTCATTAGACGCATATCGCCTAGTCTGTTTCAGCGACAGAGAGTTACTGGCATTATTGTTACGCCGTTAAATATCTAAAGATTTATTTTTTCTAAAAGGTTTGTTTGTATATAAATGTGTCGTATTGAACTACAATTTGTTTTTTGACGAATTCATATAGGCTTTTTATATCTTATGATTGGGTTAAGTCTATTATAAGTTTTAAAAACCTTATAATAGACTATGAAATTTTAAAAATGTTAAGCTAATTATTTAATGCGGAAATTTGTTGATATCGGTAAAAACCGTTAGCTCATGTCTATGGTTTCATAAACTTGTTTTATGTATAGAGGAAGAGTGCTTTTAAACAATGTAGGCATAAAAATCAAGTCAATTGATTCCGATGATTCGATAATAGTTTTGAAGTGTTGTGCTGTACCCTCTACATTTTTTGGAGGAAACAAATACAAACATCCTGTATATATAGTGTACGAAGTTTAACTCTTAACAACTCTCTTCATGTTTTAAATTCAGGTTTATCCTTCTCCTACAATGTCAAAAAGGCTAAAAAAAATGTTCATACTTCCCCAATATGTAACCCTATTTCGTCCACTCTCCCCATTTGTGTGGAAGAGTTCCATCCCTTTCCCTATCGTATCTAGTTGAGGGTCAAGGTATCTAGCCTGACTGGAAGGCTTTCTAGCCGCTAAACATTATATTAGCTTCGTATTTATTCGGTAAGAATTCATCCAACGAAGTTGTGCTAAATTCAACCGTGAAGGTCTGATTAATTTTTAATATTTCTTTTCCAAATTCCGAATGAAATGTTCTCTAACGGAATAAATATCATCAATAAATTATCCAAAATGTCATTTTTTATCAAGTACTTTCGATTATCTCTGTTGTTATCGTGAACAGGGTATCAACAACTTGGTAGACAATATTTTTCTGGCTAAATCCTAAGGCTTTTAGATCGCCGCAACTGGTATCCCTTTACAATGACGTCATATACAACAACATGTATCGAATATTTATATGCTTTGATGAGTTTCTATGCATAGTATATATTTCGCGTGTATATGAAATATTTCATACAAACTTGAATATATTATCACTATGGGAAATATTTATTTGATGTCATATACGATATTTCTTTTGTATTATAATGGCTTCTCGAATTCCGAGTCTTTCTTGGCAGTGAGTCCTGTATATTATTGTGGTAATATCTATTTTGTGTCGTACGGTGGCCGTTAATAATAAAAGTATAGCTCCAGACTTCAATGTTAAGATAAAACTATTACAATCGCAAATAGTTAACAAGAACAAAGAAGTAAAAGTCAACCATAGATAATTAACCATTTCAGTGAATACCTTGTCAGTAGCGCGGTTCGATTTCATTTCCGGTATATCAAAGCGCAAATCATCGACGCAAAATGATTCACACTAATTTGAATTGATAATTCCGTTAAATAGTCACTCGCTAATTGTTCCAGTAAGTAGCCTGGCGCCGCTATTTTATACACCTGGATGAAAATATATATTCATAAGTCCAGAGTGTCACGTTCGAACCTTGATATCGGTAGTCACTCATTTTCTTCCTTTTTACAATCTACTAAAATGCTTGCCTTCAAATTAAAAGTGATATATTTCCGTTGTTTATGACGTTCTGATATTTGCATTTGGATAAGTTATCAAATCGACCCACGAGAGAGAATTTGTTTTATGAGAGGCCAATGTGAGAATTTAGATTTTTAGATTATTACTATTGGAGAGACATTAATGTATTCATAATTTCAGTCTTAATATAAAAATATCGCATTCAAACATGTGAATATATAATAAATAACTAAAAAGACAGACATTTCCCTCTTCGATTATTTAGGATAATAAACGAAAATATAATACTGTTAAAAAAGAGTAAAATAAACGGAGAGTCTACTCAAATATTCACTAAAAATAACGTTTAAACTGATAAAAATATGTCGGATTGATACCTAAAACTGCATTATTCTTTAAAAATGACATTGTTCATGATTCGGATACGAAGCTGGGTAGGTATAGTCTTTCGGGAACTTTTAAAAAAATCAGAGGGATATGCTTTAATCAGGATAAATCCTAGTTTCATTATAAAAAATGGTTTAAAAACGACCCTCTCGCTATATTCCATTTCCAATATAGATCATTCTATAGTACTCCCCCTCCCACCACCTCTGTCACCTTATATCAATCTAAAACTACCTCCCCCCCCCAAAAAAAAAACCTGTATTAAAAAAAGAAACCAAATTCTTTTATAACTACAGATGTGACCTTAGGAACCAGGAAAAAAATATTTTCTGGGGAAATAAATTATAGTCATGGAACCTCATGGTTGTCTGTTTCGTAATTAGTTAATTAATATTTACTCTGGTTTTTGCATTGAGTTCGCTGGATCACATCATTTCTGGAATTATACACAAGGATTACTAAACCCTTCATTACACTACTATATATATATATATATATATATATATATATATATATATATATATATATATATATATATATAGGTGTGTGTGTGTATATATGAATCATTACATTAATATATATATATATGTATATATTAGGTTGGTGCAAAAATAATGACGTAATAATGTCGTTTTTTGACGTATTTTTAAGGTCAAAAAACGACATAATCACGTCATTATTTTTTGCACCAACCTAATATACATATATATATATTTATATATATATATATATATATATATATATATATATATATATATATATATATATATATATATATGTATGTATGTATGTATTTATGAATGTGTTTAATTTATTTCTTGTATACATTTGTATAATATCTGTCTGTCTGCCTGCCTCTCTCTCTCTCTCTCTCTATCTATCTATCTATCTATCTATCTATCTATCTATATATATATATATATATATATATATATATATATATGATAAAATATAATTGAAGGGTATACTATATTTACGCGTTAAATTGCTCAATAGCAGGGATAGAACGTATGCGAATATAAAATATAAAACATTGCCTGACGGTTGCATTTAGTATGGAACAGACTCTCGATCATGGGTGTTGACATCAATATGCACATACATACACATACATGTATATATATTCATATGGGTTGTATTTGTGTGTCTCTGTGTAGTTATGAATGTGTTTAATTTATTTCTTGTATATATTTGTATAATATCTCTCTGCCTGCCTGTCTGTCTCTCTCTCTCTACATATATATATATATATATATATATATATATATATATATATATATATATATATATATATGTATGTATGTATGTATGTATGTATGTATATATCAGTTCTTTCCTATCTAATGTCATTATTTTTTACTTGTGTTCATTTTAAAAACACAATCAAAGGTTTCCGTTTTGGCCAGATGATGCGAACATTACATTCATCAAGAACAGATTTAATCGACGACGAAAGTAGCAAAAAAAAAAAATGTTTTTCGTCGACTTCGTTAGATAATCGGATCATGAGGAATCTAAATTGAGCAAATTGTCACGGAGGACGGTTGCCAGATCTTACGAGAAGTATTCTACTGATTACGTGACTGTAGCTCCCAGACAGAAAACACATCTTTCACGCACAAACGTCAGGACACAAAGAAAGCAGACACCGACCGTACATTGCTAGAATGCAATGCTGCATTTATATCGACATTTAAACATACGTGTAGGAAAAAAAAATGAATGTATATTTCTAGCATATTCACGTACACACTTATTAAGTTTTGTGTCTATATGTGTGTGTGCGTGTGTGTGTAAATCCCGGGCGTCCGCATTGAAGGCAGTGTCATATAACGTAAGTGAATTCGATCTTAATAGGATCTTCCACTTGGTGAAGTTTGTTCGGCAATAAGATTAGACGAGTAGAAACGAACGTACACACACTCAATAGATAGATAGATAAATAGATAGATAGATAGATAGATAGATAGATAGATAGATAGATAGATACCGAAAGAAAGTGATTGAGAAAAAGTGATGCGCAGAAAGAAATAAAGAAAAAGAAAGACAGATAGAAAACAAAAGAAAGAAAGAAAAAGAAAGGAAGAAAGAAAGAAAGAAAAAGAAAGAAAGAACGAAAAAGAAAGAAAGAACGAAAGAAAGAAAGAACGAAAGAAAGACAGAAAGAAAAAGAAAGGGAGAAAGAAAGACAGAAAGAAAAGGAAAGGCGGAAAGAAAAACAGGAAAAAAAAGAAAGGAAAAATAAGAAAAGAAATAAAGTAAAAGAAACAAAGATAAAAAAGAAATGCATAAAGAAAACTAAAGAAAGAAAAAGAAAGACATAAAGAAAACGAAAGGAAAAGAAAGAAAAAGAAAGGAAAAGTAAGAAAAAGGAAGGAAGAAAAACAAAGAAAAAAGAAGAAAAACAGAAAGAAAGAGATAAATATTAGGTTGGTGCAAAATTAATGTCGTTTTTTCACATATGTTACTATGTGAGAAAACGACGTTATTTTTGCACCAACCTGATAGATAGGTAGTCGAGGAAACAATGTTTGTATTTAAAACAGTAAAAGTTCTACCTCTCTCTCTCACACACACACACACACACACACACACACATATATATATATATATATATATATATATATATATATATATATATATATATATATATATATATATATATGTGTGTGTGTGAGGTGTTAGTAAAATTCTTATACTGCATAGAAATAAAATCGCCATACGTCGAGCGGAACTAAACAATTGTGAAAGCTATAAACACAAAGTAACAGGAGCAATGTAACTTCTTATAACTGCAACAACAGCCCCGATATTAAGTGCATACGTGTGAGAAGTCAAAACAAAGATGGCCGCTACAATTTTTGGTCCCAAACGAATTGAATAAAAAATACAAGTTCCAGTGCTTAGACTTTTTTTCAGCTTCTGAAATGTTATAGGGAACAAAAGTTGGCATTCCAAATTAAATTAACACGAAGACTAAGTTGTGTTCCATGATCTAGAAATATTCATCGTCATCGGCCACAACAAAAATTCAAAGTTAACAGTCGGCTACGAAACTGTGTTCTGAGATTCACAGTGGGATACTCGTAGACACCATACGGCAGGATCAGATATTGAAAGAGACCAGGACTTTTGTTTCACTGTGTTACCCTGCTATACGATAACCTTACACCACAGAGGCTATCCTGCAAATTGTTGCTTCAGCTTTATAATTAGGATGTCCTACCCGATACATAGAATAGACTAGACTTACTTCTGGGAAGCTTAATTTTTAATCATTTCACTCTAAGCAAAGCAATAACATTATTAAGGCACAAGTGAATGCGAAAGGATAAAAGAAAATATTATTAAGGAGATGTCAAAAAAAGAAAGAAAAAAAAACAGTAATTAACCCTAGAACACTAACCATCAATTAAAATTTAACTACTATTAATCATGGGTATATCATATCCGATTTTGAAAATATTAAAAAAAAGTTAAATATAAATCTTTATTTGAAATATTTTACATGCAGACACTTCAAACTTTGTACTTTGAGTTAACATTAATAGGAACTGAAAAACATATTTATTAAGTTAAGAAAATCATGTACTGAAAATTGTAATTAAAAATATAAAAAATTGCGCTGGGTACTATATACCCATTGTTAGTGTTCCAGGGTTAAGCTAGAAGATGACGATTGACATTGCATTTAAGTTTTAATGATCAAAATTGATTGCAAAGCTAGAAGCCGCAAGATAGAATTGTGAACCAGAAACTGTTAGCATAGAATTTAAACTGTAAAATGATGAGACCTAAGTGCTAATCTTGTACTACAATTAAAGTCGCAAATTCGAGGTACCAATGTGAGAATAGCTAATAGAAGTAGCGCGATGTTTATGAAATTCAATTCGCTTATAAAGTCATCAGTGTAGTACCGTATTACATGAGGTTTCATGCAACATAGTTGGAATAGATGCCATGAAAAGAAAACTTCATTACATATCAATTCGTCATTTAATCTCCTTCGAATTAGTCCCCTTCGGAAGCCACACAGTTTATTCAGCATTGTTTCCATTGAAGGAAGTCTTCATGCAAATCAAAAACAAAATCCTTTTGTTTTGGATAGTGAGCAGCTACCTTGCCGCATTCTCTTTGATTTCTTCGTCATGAAATATTAAGCTTTCAAGTTAGATTTGGTTCTTAAAGAGGAAAATATCGCAAGGTGTGAAATCTAAGTAATATGGTTTTTGTCGGAACTGGGAAATGTAACCCTTGTTTCTAAACTGCTGCACAAGGAATGGTCAGTGGTGGAACGTCTGTTGTGTTACGAGACTACCACACTCTACACACTATCCTTTCACTCACTGCTATAAGCAAGCAAAGTGAGCGATAACGTTATAACTCATTGTTGCTACCCGCCGGATTTCACTGTCAATCTGCATACTTTCGCTCCGTTATCATAGTAACAGCCCCGATAATTTGGGATCAGACCATCTCTCTCCCTTTCTCTCTGTGTGTCGCTCCTCTCTCTCTCTCTCTCTCTCTCTCTATATATATATATATATATATATATATATATATATATATATATACATATATATATATATATATATATATATATATATATATATATATATATATATATATATATATGCACACACACACAGACACTATTTACATTGTTTGGACTGCTGTTCTCATCTTTATTGCTATATTCAAGATGTTTCGGCCGTTGTACATTCTTCAGATGATATACGTTGGTATAATGCCATGTGTGTGTGTGTGTGTGAAAATATAATATCTCAGTTGATTGATACTGAGACGCAATCATTCTTTAATTGTGAAAATATTTGGAAAGAGCATTGATGTTTTTTTTGTATTTTATATTATCTAAGGTAACAGCCGATGGAATGTTACCGGAATATATATTGGCTTCGTTTACAATATTATCAGTCATAAATTGACCGTTTAAGGGACATCATATTTCGTCGGCAGATTCATTTGTTTTTACAAATATTTACCGTCTTTGTTGGAAATATATTTATTTAATATAATGCTGCTATTTGGGGATATGGTCTTATCTATGTTATTAACGCAGCTATAGCAGATTTAACATAATTTTCGTTAAAAATCTTTTTTAGTGTTGGTGAATGATTATGGATTTTTAACAGTGATCCGATATTTGTTTGAACATTACGATTAAGAGGTGGATTGAACCATATAACTTTACGGTTATGGTGTTTCTGTTTATTTTTACCATCTTTGTTCTTTTGCTAAATACTCTAAATTTACTTTATGATTTCTTAGTTCTAAAGCCTTTATATATTTAATTTTATTATTATCAAATATTTCCTTATTGCTGGAATTGGTAGATAAACTAACTTGGGATTGTTTATGGAAATTATCTAAAATTTTGTGGTGATGTTTTGATTCTTTACTGACGTATCTATGGTTATATAGCTCTTTTGCATATGGTTTGTAATAATCATTATTTTGTCTAGGGTTACATCGAGCAAGTTCATCACTTTAGCAATGGTGTTAGTGATAATATTTAATTCGTGATCTTTAGAAATATTTTCCTTTTCCTTTCTCAATCGGTCAAAATTTTGTGGGCTTCTTTGGCCAAGCCGAGTATCATCTCTGGTGTAGGCTATTTCATACTTCGGGATATAAAGTAACCTAATCTAAACTATACACCACAGATCCAATTGATATCCACTTTTGCTATCTTTATTCACTACAATATTATTTAATGTATCCGGTCTATAAATTGGTGGTAATTCCTGATATAATCTCATTCAAAAGGAGTCAGATATCCACGATTCTAAAAGAAAATCTGGCTCGGTTGATACAGTTGTTGGCTAAATTTAAACAGAGTGCCCGAGAGTAGACACTAATAAATGAAATTGTGGTCAGTAGACTGCACGCATCAATTTAATCATTTCGACCAAAATCAATAGTCATTTAAAAGTTAGGCCTTACGCGCAGTAGTCACATCAGGTGCAATAGTCGAAATTAGGCCTTATAAGAAAGAGTCACCTATAAGTTAGGCCTTACACACAAACCAGGGAATCTAAATAAAACTGTGGGTTGCAGAATACATACAAGAATATCTGCAGACGAAACATCTGCATGATTGATATTATCCTTAACCATCATCTGTGAACACACTAATAGACATCATATTGTATTGGCAAAGCAAGGTGTATATTAGGACCTAGAATGCCATATTCTTGTAATCTTGAACCTTCATGCCTCTAAAAAAAATAGGACTCTCAAAAAGACGCTTTTTTCTTTGATATTATTAGGTTGGTGCAAACGTAATGACGGCTTTTGACGTTAAAAAATACGTCAAAAACCGTCATTATTTTTGCAAATTTATCTGCATTCACTCTTTGTTTGTTGATTTAAGAAGCGCCGAATATAATTTTAATAAAGCTTAAACATATGATGGAAGCGAATTTACAAATTTTATCTGTTCTTGAGAATATAAGACAAAAAATATGAATCACTATCTACTTATTAGATTGTTTATTTACAAGAATACTTTTATATTTACAATACTCAAAAAACAAATGTAATGCAATATTTATCATTTACTAATTTATAATGAAATAGACATGAAAATATTTTTCTAGTTTCTTTCGTTCCAAACAGATTTATTGTAATAAATTATTAATAATAGTGTTACATAGGCAAACATGTCTGAATATGCCTACAATAAGACGAAATATCAAACCCATGGCACCTCCTTTTTTTTAAACTATCTTCACTTTTCGGCAATTTGTATTGTCTTAAAAAGCGATGATTAGAATTAGAATAAAATCTAAACATACAAATGTGAATTTATAGATTTTCTTTTTATTGAGAATTTACAGTAAAAATGATAAACACTATTTATTTATTAGATTGTTTATTTACAAGAATAATCTTATATTTACAACATTCTAAAAATTAATACAAAAGGAATACAACGCAATATTTATCATTTGCCAATTTATAAAAGATGAATGTGAAAACAATTTTTTATTCATAAATTTGTAAACATTTACTAAATTATTAAAATATATAAACCATCTATGAGAAAATCCTTATTCTTTACCATTTTATAAAATTTGAATCTATTGGCAATAAACTGGTGTTTTGTCAACTACTCCAAAAAATAAATAGTGTAATTAAACAATCTAATGAATATATTTTTTTTTTATTATTTCTGTTTTGGCAATTCTCAAGAAGAAAACAAAACTTTCATATCTTTAGGTTTTGTTACATTTGTAATAATTGCTTTTTAACATATGAATATTGCCGAGGAGTGAAGGTAGTTAAAGTAATAGCGGTGTCAAGGGAAAAACCGTCCTAATGATATTACATCTTTATTGGCTTATTTTTTTATTTTTATTTTTATTTTTTTTTGCGAGCACGTAATTCCAAGACTCCATATTCAGACCCAGCATATTTTACACACAGGTATATAAAATGGCTTCGCTTAAATTATACCCCGAACTTTATACCAACCTAGACGTTTGCTTCGTAAATGCGACGTAAACGGCATGGCGGAAGAACACATTTATTTTGCTTCTCTTCTTGATGTTTTCGAGTACATGCAAGAGGGAGACAATCAGATGCTTCATCATCTTATCTACCGAAAGTCAATGATATCCTCCAGCAATAAATATACAAGCAGTTTAAAACAATTTCATTATATGTATTATATTTATATGTTTTTTTTTTTCGTGCTAAATATGTTAACTTATATCATAGAAATGCGTGTTATATGCTTCCGTTTTTTCTCAGTAAATTGTATGTGATACAAAGCACGTTTAAAAATTTAAAAAAAAAAAAACATACAGAAAAGGTTAAAGGGGGAAAACTGCGGTTTGGAAGTCAGAACATTATCATTAACACTCTCTTCTAATTTCCGGATCCTACTTATTATATTCTAAACTATTAGGTGGTGCAAAAATAATGTCGTTTTCTCACATATGTTACTATGTGAGAAAACGATATTATTTTTGCACCAACCTAATAGCAGCATGACCCGGCGTTGCCCGTGCTTGATGCAGAAATCGTACGACTCATACAGCAATGGCTATCACTTGACTTAAAATATTTTTGCCTTTCCTTTCCTTTAAAGGAGTGTCCTTTGCCGTGTTGATGTTGCTACATGCCTTACTTCTTGCCTATCTCACACTGCGATTTTTTTCTAAGCTCTATACTAAACATTAAATCTGTTACAAAAAAAGAACTACACAAAATGAGCACAAAACGATCAGCTTTGAAAAAGGACTCGTAACTGGAAAACCCGAATGAAAAAAGAATGTTAACAACAAATACTTTTTCACACCAAACCCTGTTCTGCGGAATCAGAATCAACGTTGAGTTTAAGCAAGCGAATGAGCCAATTGGAGGAAAGTGCCATGCAGATTTAAATTTTTCCCACTTGTGACGAATGCAGCTATCGAGTTTTTTTGCATGCTAACATGCTAGTTAACATTCGTGTCAGCCAGCTGTTGGCTCTCACGCTGTCCAATAGAATCTTCCTGCCTATTCGTGGCAGCCATCTATAGCCTCTCATTCTGCTCAGTACAAAATGGCCGCAAACTACATGAAAAGTGCCGTAGAAGCATGAAAAAATCCATTACTTCCACTATCGATGGGAGTTGGGAAATGCAAAGTCGGTCTTAGCCTCCCTGCTAACTTGGAGCATGTGCATGTAAATCCGTCGAAAATTGCGACCGTGCATTCTTTACACACACACACACACACACACACACACACACACACACATCCTGCCTTTTATAGATAGAGATACGTGATATAATGTAAAAATATCACAATGATAAAATCGACCAATAATTATTTATATCTATAATGAGACTCATGGATGCAATTATAAGTAATCAATAATAATATTTCAAATTTTGATATCATTTATTTTTTGGCATATGTATTTTCGAGAACTGTTTCTGCATATTTGATAGGCTTTTAATCACTCCTGCTCACCTGCTATCCTCTTCTGCTGCACCAATGAGGCGCGCTGCACCGTTTGGGAACCGCTGTCAAAGATGATTAATTAACTTTTGTGTTAGTGTAGGTAAGTGACATAAAATAATGACCGAAAATCGTGGGTACGTTGTGACTTGCACGGAAAATCAACTTACGACACATCGTAGGAAAGGAATTCTTTTATCTATCAAGGGCCACAGTTTTCTTTATAGAGAAACAAGGTGAATACTTCTTTGTGAAATATCTATTGCTGGTAATTAAGTGTAGAATAGTTTTTATATATATTTAATCGAGAGTACGACAAATTTCTATCAAATAATATCAAATATTTCCTAAAAAGTAATTTCATCATCACCATTATCATGGAGGCACTCAATGAGAAGCAAACATACTAGTGAAGATCTTAGATATCCATTTGCTAACAATGACATCAAAATTTGGTCGTCCTTGGTATGAGGACAAACTGTATCCAGAATCAAGGCCACTGATCAGATGGTTTGGAGGAGAGTTGAACCAACACTGAACTGCTGTTGTTCTTAGATTCACCCTGGCTCGCGGTGGTAGCACTTTTTAGGGTACCAGCTATTGGCAAATAGTTTACTCCCCAATCTGGTATCAAAATATTATGGAAATATACAAATAGATTTTTCTAGTAAAATTACCAGCAATAGACTTTTGAAACAAAAAAAAAAGGTTTACCATCCATACATTTCACTGTCGAGACAAAAACTCTTTACAAAAATATGTCAATGAAACGTGATCCACAAACTGATCTCTTCCAAAGAATACATATTCTATTAACGAACCTATCCTAAAAATTTTGTCGGCATTAAACAACCCATTGAGGTGTTGATATATTTTAAAACACAATAAACCAAACTAAGTCCTACAATCCAAAATGTTTTGACATTAAATAAGCAAAATCAACCAAACTATAGAGTTTACATTTGGGAAAGTTCTATAATGTAATCAGTCAGTTTCCTCAAAATGGGAATGTATCTGTAGCAAATTCTAACAATCAAAAGTTGAGTACTACATAGTCAGGTTTTCCATTGCCCTTATGTGGAACAACTACATTGAATCAATAGCTTCATCTACCGCAAGGAAAACTGGTTCTCTGTGTTGCGTCAGAAGGTTTTTTCCTGTCTGAGTCAAATCTACAAATTCATCGTTGCATTGAATACTGTTTCCATATATGGTCTGGTGCCCCTGTTGTTCATCTCATCATAAACAAAATCCAGAGAGGGATATACAACGTGATATGCCCTTATCTGGCATCTCGTCTACAGTCACTCGTCTACATATGGCTTCCCTCTATCTTTTCTAAAAATATTTTCTTGGAAACTGCTCTGACGAGTAAAATTTTAATGGTACCCTCAACTGTATGAATTTAAGCGTGCTACTAAGTTGGCATATCGGCCCCAACCTTTCACTTAAATGTAACTGCTTTTTCTACTCCAAAAGCTTCTTCTGTCGCACTTCCCAACAATGGGACTCTCTTCCTCATATTTGCTTCCCTAATAGCTATAATCTTCAAATATTCAAATGTAATGTCAATTGGCATCTGATGCCTTTATCCTGATCCCATCCTTCTCTGTATCCTTTCCTCAAACACCCCCTTTACTCTTGCTCTCACCCTCTGAACCTCCTTGCGTGCTAGTGGCCTCTAAGTGTTAAATACTTTAAAAATGTAAAGATTATAAAATAGAAATATATTTATTTACTTCAAGATTTCTTGATCAATCACCTAAGTTAAGGAGTTTAAAGCCTGGTTAGTATTTAGATGGGAGCCCCCCCAATCCTGGGAACATTGGGTACTGTAAACAATCTCCTACCATCCAAAATGTTTTGGCTTTAAATAAATCCCAAAGTGCTGATGAGCTTCAAAAATAAAACAGATAAATCAAGTCTCCTACCTTATTAGTTTTTGAAGCATTTGAGAGAAACGGTTTACCTTCATTCTTAACGAATTCAACCCTTTCCCGTTTATAATAATATGACGTCAGAAACCATATATGATTGTCTACGTATCGATAATTCGTAACGAATTCAGTAAACCTGAAGCAAATATTATAGAGTCGATGACCTAAAGGAACTGTTTGAAAATACCGACGCAAATCAGCCAAACATGTGAAACGGCATACACTATTAAACATATTAACAAAGTGTCCAGACCTTGCTTCCTCAAGGCAAAAATGCTATAACCAATATGTATGAGACCTTCGAGTATGCAAATGTTGATGACATATCATTTCTTAAAACAGTGGGTCTCTGCCAAAACATATAAACCAAATGGGAATGTCATTAAAATCAAATACATCACGAATTGTATATCTGAAAAGAATACATCAATGAAACCAGACTCTTGACAAAATCCCTCTTTGCAAAACAACGTCAATGAAACCTGATTCCTAAACTGATATCTTACAGAGAATATATATTCTATTCGTACGAATCCATTGTAGAAATCTTGTCGACATTAAATAACCCAATGAGTTCATATACAGTAAAACAAAACAAACCAAACCACAATTTGGTGCATTGTTTACATTCTTCGGACAATTGTCCTCAACTTTGTCGCCATATTTATCACAACGTTTTGGCCATTGTACGCTCCGGCCTTCTTCAGGTGGTTGGAATGTCGAACTGAACCCTTCATTTCGCTCACTGGGGTAGACGGTTCTAGTTCCACTTGCCATGTTTAATGGATGTCATCTCAGAAATATAGACAGATACTGAATAACTGATAACTGACATCCATTAAACATGGCACGTGGACCTAGAACAGTCTACCCCAGTGAGCGAAATAAAGGATTCAGTTCGACATTCCAACCACCTGAAGAAGGCCGGAGCGTATAACGGCCGAAACGTTGTGATAAATATGGCGATAAAGATGAGGACAATAGTCCGAAGAATGTAAATAATTTACATAATACCTCATCTCAGAAATATAGACAGATACACAATTTGGTGCTCAAATATTTACTAGCAATGTTTTGCGCGATTAATCGGCACGTAGTGAGGATAAATTAAAAAAAGCGTAGTAAACGGTTATAAGGCAAGATTTTTAATCGCTTCCAGGGGCAAGGTTTGGATTGGTTTGTTTTGTTTTACCTCAATGGGTTATTTAATGCCGATAATATTTTCCCCGGTAATATTTTCTTTTGTCAAAATTCTATTGCTGGTAATATTTTTTCCTTCACAAAATCTATTTTTGGCTATATTTTTGCCTCAAAAAATCTATTTATTGTAATATTTTTCCTTCAAAAATTCATTGCTGGTAATTACTTTTTAGAAAGTATTTCTGGTATTAAAACCTATTTTTACACTTTCATAATGTTTTTACCCCAGTTTCGGGGTTAACTATTTTCCCATAGCTGGGACCCTAACGGGTGCTACCACTCCGGATCAGGGTGGACTGGGGAACAAGAGGTGTTTTCACGCTCCTCAAAAGCTCCTGATCAGAGGCCTTGCTGTTGGACGTAGTTTATCGTCTTACCCTGGACGCGGATGTAGTTTATCGTCATACCCAGGACGGTCCAGGGACAAGGTGGTTAAATTTATAATGTAGACAAGAGATCAACCGGTGGGTGGTATTAAATGCTGATGTGTAACATCTTTTAGAAGTTCAATAATAGCAGTCAGGCTGAGACAGCGAAAACTCACAAATCAGTTGAATGAAAAGATCGCTGTCGGGCAGACGATGACGAATCATCCTTCGGCTATTAACTGTTTAGAATGATAAAATACCAAACAACCCAGTAAGTGTTGATATCGATCTGTTTTTAGCAACTATTTATTTGTTAATTATTCATTATTAATTTAGTCTTTTGGCCATATTAATTTGATATCGATTTTAATTTCAATGATACGTTAGTTGCAACCGGGAATAGCTCTCTGTTTTTCCCTTAGTTCTACATTCATGGACTTTAAGTGCTATAGCTCTTCAAGGTATCGGATGTCATGGCCTTTTCTCTCTCTCTTTCTCTTTCTCTCTCTCTTTCTCTTTCTCTCTCTTTTTCTGTTGCACTCGCATAAATACACAGTGTAGTCTATATCCTTCCAGGAAATCGGTCGTCATATTTCCTCTCTCTATGTCTTCCACTATTTGTTATGCCGCTTCTGTATGTTGACTCTCATAGTTATGTATCTGTCTATCTGATTTCGAATGTCATAAATTCCTCCAACTCTATGCTGCGCTCTTTCTCTCTCTCTCTCTCTCCCTCCCTCTCTCAATATATATATTAGTTTGGCGCAAAAATAATGAAGTAATAATGTCGTTTTTTGACGTTAAAAAATACGTCAAAAAACGACATTATTATGTCATTATTTATGCACCAACCTAATATATATGTGTGTGTCTCTGTATGCGTGTGTCTGTGTCTCTGTATGCGTGTGTGTGTGTGTGTCTCTGTATGTGTGTCTGTGTGTTTTCATCAATTTACTCAAGCTCTCAAGCTAGATTATTCATTGCTTTCCACTTTCCCTTTTACATTTATTCTGTCCTCTGAGTACCAAATTTTCCGAACTCTCTTTCCTCATTATGTGCCCATGAAATGTCTACTGTATCTGTTACTGTGTATAAGTTTCCTTTTTGTTTCCATTTCTTACAAATATTCGTCGTTGCTCGTATGTTTACCCCATGCTATTATCAGCATTCTTTCCTGGAACCACATTTCTGTTCCTTCAAGATTCTTCTTCATCTGTGATTGTGTGGTATTTACTGACGAAGACACTTAGGAATTCAAATGAAGCCTAATATTCAAAAAACTGCCAGCGTGAAGTCAACAATGTTGCATTTAGGCAGTATGCATTCATTTAAACCTTTCTCCATTTAATCCGAAAATATACCTTTATTTTTATTGCATTTTTTTTTTTTTTAGTATTCAAATATGATATTATATTGGTTTACTTTGATAACAAAGAAAAGAGTACTGACCTGCTACGTGATATCTGTCCTCTTTTACTGCAGCGAATGTTAGACGGTCTCCTCAAAGATGAAGAATAGATTCGCGGCGACGAGGATGTGTTTCTACAGAAGGATACTAAGGATACCATGGACCGAGCGTGTGAGCAACGAGGAAGTTTTGAAGAGGATGCAAACCAGGAGGAACTTATACTTAACATCAGGAAGAGGCAGCTGAAATTTCTGGCGCACGTAATGAGAAAGGAGGGCTTGAAGAATCAGATACTCACAGGTCGAATCGAGAGGAAGGCGAGACAAGGGAAAACAACGCTTGACATACCTGGCGGTGACATACCTGGCAATTGAATATGGTCTGGGAGAGATGGCAGAGGGACAGAATGATCGCCTACGTCCTGAAGGAACAAGGCACATAAAAAGGAAAGAAAAAGAAGGCTAGCTTCCACGAATTCGACACCCATTAAGGGTGTTCATCACCAAACTAGCAAATAGCTATGCGAGAATAGCATGCTGATTATCACTCCACTATAGACGAACCGTTAAGAGATTATAAATAAGTAAACGTGTGTCGATAAGGTGGAGTATGGAACCATACAGTAAGGTTTCTAATACTGACATGCATCTTACATCTTCTACATAAACCGGATGTTGACCACTCGATGACCCAAACAGATTACGTAAATGTTTTCTGCGCATTGTCTCCACATGTACATCCACTTCAACTAAAAAAAAAAGAATAATATTTTATGACCAGTCAGAGGCACTTTCGCTCAAAAGCCAAAATCTTAATTTCGAGCCAATTGATGGTTATATATAGTCAAATTCAAACAGATTCGAAACAGCCGGGCGTTTGATCTCAACACCGACACGCTGAGAGAAAAACATTAACGACGACAACAGACACTACCGATATCTATTTCACTTCTAATTTCACCATTCTCTCTCGCTGTTGCCTTTCGAAAAGCAACAGATAGATATTTTAGTTTTGTATATATATAAATAAATTATATATTTTTTTTTATCCATATTCAATGTCTTATTTTGTTTGACGTTTGGATCTACGCTTGCCGAGGCGAAGAAAGAATTAATCTCCACAACAGTAACAGCGACAACAAGGTTCTGTCTTTCAGGTTAACAATTTCCACCTCCGTAACAATAAGAAAATTTTCTGTTCCTGATGCCCGTTTTTTTAATCAAAATATTCCTTACATATAGGGGAAATCCATTGTAATCCCCAACCAAACGCCGCAAAATAGTATATGAAATCTTAGATCTTTACCATCCGTTCAATGATTGGGTGTGGTCGTAACTTCCTTGCTCAGATCTTTCTACATAGCTGGGTTGAAAACCAGTGATGTATTTTTTGTTTATGGCTAGCGTGTATTAAGCAAGTAGACTTAGCAGAATCAATCACTTTCCAGGTCAAAACCCTGATGATGTCTTCCAATTTGAAGGCTCGCCTTGGTCAGTCACCGATTCTATCGGAGATACACCTCCACTGGGGCTTGACTTCACTCTAGGAAGCCCTCCTCCCAGAAATGTTGTGTCATCAGCTCACTGGCTGCGTACATAGCTATGGGAGCCACTCTACTGCATTTTTCTAGATAGTCTTTAACAGTACCTGAAGTTTAAACAGTAAATATACATAAATATGTATATAAGGGAAAACAAATGAATAAATGCTGAAAGAGTCTAGGACTTTAGTAACCCCTTCACTACTACATTTAATTCTGAGATCATCGAGTGGATGTGAGGTTGGTGTAATGGATAGCGGATGGGAATTAGAAGTCAGAGTTCTGGGTTCAGATATTGGCTGGTTTCGTTACATTCGCTTACGCGCAAATACTCTTACGAAAAGTATGAATCCATCTTATGGGTTACATAATCGAACCTTATCTGTAAAAATTGTTATTCTTAAGAAAATTATTAATACAATATTTATTCGTAAAAATGTATTATTCTTAGAATTTATTATGTGTTTCGGTTATAAATAATCAAAAAGATTGATAAAACGACTCAATTTTTTTTATTATTAGGTTGGTGCAAAAATGATGTCGTTTTCTCACATATGTTACTTTTATATATGATTTCTGAATTAATTCATTGATATAAATAGCCATGTTATATATCATTTTGAAGCGCGTTTTTCGCTCTATCGAATCGTGTTATTCGTTACCGTTCTCAATCTCTTCATTCATTTTTTTGCAGGTTTTTCGACAGCATGGTCAAAATTCAAATACGCACGATTTTCTTGTTCCAGTTCAAAGTAGGCCGAAAAGCTGCCTAGACAGCTCGTGATATCAATGATGCGTTTGGCCCAGGAACCCCTAACGAACGTGTGGCACAACGGTGGTTCAAGAAATTTCGCAATGGTGACGAGAGCCTCGAAGATGAAGACGGTCGCGGCGGGCCGACTCCGGTTGATAACGGACACTTGAAAGCCTTAATTGAAGCCAATCCTCGCAAAACCGCACGAGAAGTTGCTGTTGAACTCGAGGTCGACAACTCAACAGTCGTTCGCCATTTAAAGCAAATAGGGAAGTTAAAAAAGTTGGATAAATGGGTGAACGATAATCAAAAAAAAAAATCGTCAAAAAACGACGTTATTTTTGCACCAACCTAATATTACTTCATAATTTTCATCTTGCCTTTGTAGTAAACTTTCTATTATCACATCGTTTTAGATTTATATTCGTTTTTCTTTAATTCTGGATACGCTTTTACATTATTTTTATAAAATTGTATTATTTATTTTTCCATAAGTTTATTTACTACATTGTTATTCTCGTTAAAAAAAAGTCTCTCCATTCTATTTTGTTTTTCTGCTTAATTTTAGCGATAGGAATTTTGGATTATCGTTTGGTTCCAATCGAAATATTGCACAGAAAACTTGTTTCTTGTTAAAAGAAGATTCCTACCTGACAATTGGTGAAACAGAGTTTCCTGCCGACCGTGCCAACATAATTTACAGAGATTATCACGATTATACGCTTTTAATCTTTCACATCTTTTCAAAATTGATTCGATAATCTTGCTTTACTCTCACGTCAAATATTGGGTCGGAACAAAAGTTCGTAGCGTTTTTAAGTAAATTTAAGAAAATATTTAGAAATATATACATAGATTTATTCAACCATATATATGTTCTTCTACTAAAGTTTACCATATTCAACATTTCATCCTTCAAGAAATTGATAACCTTTTGGGATGCTGGTCTAGTCAGTTTGGTCTTTTACACACTTTTAGAGAACTGAATATACGGTGAGGGGATTCTGATTCAATTGGAAATTCTTCAAGAATTTATTATTAGCGATCACAAACCTAAAATATGCAGTCGTCCTGGGAAAGACGTTTTAACTACATCCGCGTCCTGGGTAAGACGCTAAACTACGTCCAGCAGCAAAGCCTTTGATCAGGAGGTTTTGAGGACCGTGGAAACACCTTTTAATTGTTGGTGTTTCCAGGTCCACCCTGACCCAGAGTGGTAGCACCTGTTAGGGTCCCAGCTATGGGCAAATAGTTAACTATTAGGAGCAATTCTTTTTTGAAAAAATTATTACCAGCAATAAAATTTTGAAGGAAATATATTAGCGGAAACATATTTTTGACAAAACAAAATATTACCCGCAATAAAAAAAAAATTGTCGGCATAAATAACCCATTGAGGTTGATATGCCGTAAGACAAAATAAACCCAACCAATCTAAACCAAAGAATAAATAATCTATTCATACGAATCTATCCTAAAAATGTTTTCGGCATTAAATAACCCATTGAGGTTGATATGCTGTAAAACAAAATAAACCCAACCAATCTAAACGAAAGAATACATATTCTATTCATACGAATCTATCCTAAAAAATTTGTCGGCATTAAATGACCCATTGACTTTGATATGCCGTTAAACAAAATAAACCAAACCAAACCTAAAATATGCAGATGATACAGTGTTGATAGCAGCCGTATAAAAGGAGATGCAAGAATCCTTAGAGAAGGTAGTGAAGGAGAGTGAGAAGAAAGGACTAACTATTGATTGCAAGAAGACAGTACAGGGAACAGCAGAACATGCCATGTTTTTGAAGAGATCGAAAATAGGTAGATATTCGAAAGTGAGAACGGATTGTCTAAAGGGCAACACAGAGGAACCAATTTTTGTCGAATATGCAAAGAGATACGCGGTCTAGCTTCGTTCTGATGGAAAACGATGCCCGTCCGATAGGCCAATTCGTGTGAGTTCTGCAGGTGTAATAGAGCATCCCGGCTAAGATAAACAAGTGAGAAAATTAATTACGTTAGAAAATAAGATGAGAATAACTAATATCATTTATAAAGTCGAACAACCCTTTCATTCACTATCATCTTTTCTGTGTTCTGATAAGAAGGGCAGCACTATTAGTGCATCGATCAAATACACACCTAGTAAAAATAAAAATGAACCCTCGAAGAAAAAAATACACCGCAAATTCGTTTTATTAAGTATTCAAATGAAACGCTTTATGCTAGTCGTCGGCCTACACGTTGTCTAAAATAATCGCCTAGGTGGCGGGATTTTCCTGATTACACCCTGGTGCAAATTAATTGAAACAAAACGAATAAAACCGTTATTATTTACTTTTTTTCGTATTCTTCCAATGAAACATGACGCAGTGCACATATTACTACTTCGTATATCTATTCCCCGAAGTCGTTTTTTTTTTTTTAAGATTAACCACAGATTATCAATTGGATTTAAATCAGGAGTGTTTCCGGGCTAGTCTCCAATACATTGATTTTCTCACTGAAAAGACTTCCCAGGGTGTTCGTGCAGCGTCACAATTTTCGTATGCTTTCTTGGAGTACCGTCCATCGCAGGAAATGGCCGTGGGACAACTGATCGACGGTCGAGACAATAGTGTCTTGGCGTGATAAAAAACAGATGGAATCAAAGATGACGCAATATTTTTTAAGTCTAACCAAATTACATTATACACACCGAAAAAAAATTATATTACTGCACACCACTGCAAATGACCTAATCTGAATAAAAATAAAAATTGAATGGACACTTTCATTCCGGTGGGTCTAAAACTGACCGTAGAGTGAAAGAAAGTAAAGTAAAGTAGTTGTTTCAATTAATTTGCACGAGGGTGTATACGGGTGGATTTTTAGCCAAAAAAGAATCATTGCCCGGCTCGTATTTTAGAAGCATAAAAGTAGGAAGAGAAACTTCTGGTTTATTTCTTGCCTTTTACAACAGATTTTATCGCTATTTCCCACTAAACTTTTATTATTTTCAAATATGCAATAATTATTGCGCTAGAAACAGAATTTGATGATTTGAAATTGTAATGTTGGGTATAATCTATAAAATAATTTATATTTGCATTTCTCTTTAAAGGATATAAGAACAATCCTGAATCTTACTAGAAACAAAATATCGGCATACGGATAGAAATTTAATTCAGCAAATACACAAAAGTAGAAAATGGTTTAAAACAATGACGCGTCTTCCCAATGGAATCATTCTACCTATACAGTGAGAAGATTCTTAAAGATTTTGAAGTTTTACCAGGATTCATTATTAGCGGTCAAAATCATACGATATGCAAATGACATAATATTGATAGCAGATCACAGAAAGGGACATACAAGAATTCTCAGAGACGATACTGAAGAAAATCGACAAGAAAAGACCAAACATCAATTGGAAGAAGACTATATTTAGTCACCCCACCACGAGGGCACCATGTGGCACAAGGCTGGTTTAACGTGGGATCTCCGTGCCTATTGAACCCGTATAAACTGGTTCAGGGTCGGCTTACCTCCCCGATAGAGAATCCGCCCTTCGGCGTAGCCTCTTTCGGGTTCTTCCTCGCCCGAAGGCAGAGAGTTCAACCGGTCAGCCTGTCGACGACTTCAGACTGAACTCAGACCGAACCAAGAAGACTGCTAAAGACCAACATGTAAATTACAAATTCAAGACACCGAAATCAAGCAAGTATAAAGATTTAAATACCTGGAAAGTGTTTTAATAGAAGACAGAAAATGCAACGCCGAAATCAGTTGGCGGGATTTGCCTTCTAAAAGCTAAGCAAACTATTAAGAAACAGGAAAGTTTAGTTAGAAACAAAGAAAAGAATACTTAACTGTTATGCAATATCGGTTGTCATATAAGAGAATGCTGTACAATCTCATCACTGACGAAAAACTGAAGGAACAGAAATGTGGTTCTACAGAAGGATGTTGAGAATATCATACACTTAACATGCAACGAATCTAAAGTTTTATAAAATACATTAAAAAATGATACTTATACTTAGCATCAGAAAGAGACAGTTGAAAATTGTCCGGCACTCAATAATGAAAGAAGGCATGGAAAATTTGACACTCACGGGGCATATTGAAGGCAAGATGTGTAGAGGAAAGCAGCACATCGCTTACCTAACGATCTTGCGTAAATGGATGACATAACAGGGTTTAGTAGAGATAGCAGAAGGGTAAATTTTGCTAAGAGTTGTAAGGGATAGGAAACTGAGGAGAAGCGAAATCGCCAACGTCCTGAAATGACCCGGCACATAGGAGAAGAAGAATATTGGTCAAAATTCGCTTAGTGGAATTAAGGATCATTTGTATGAAAATGCATTTTCTGATCTATAACATTTTAAGTTCAATTTAGGACTAATCAAGTTCATAATGAAATAGCCAAGTTCAGAACGGAATAGACATATTGAAAATGAGACAGCAAATCCCAAATGGGAGAATCAAATTCAAAATGGGACATAACTTATTCAAAATGTGATATATCAAAATAAAATGGAATAGTCAAATTTAAATTGGGATATAGTAGATTGTAAATGTGACATAGCAAATTCTAAATGGAATAGTCAAATTCAAAATGGGACTAAGCAGATTCACAATGAAATAGTCAAATTCAAGATGGAATAAACAAATTGAATTTGAGACTTAGAAAGTTCAAAATGTATTAGGCAAATACAATTTGCGACTGAGCAATTATTTTGCTAAAAACGACTTTAAAATTAAATATTTTCATATTAGTATAATAATGTTCAACTAAACTTTACTACTGAAATATTTTATCTTCTAGGATCAATCAATAAATCAAGAAAATTCATGAAAGGTGTACGTTTATTGGAATGCAACTTTCAGCGCTTAAAATCTCTCACCGTACCTATCACTTTTCAAACAGTCTTGATACAGGCATTCAACATTTCATTGCTGCTTTTATTTAGAACTTTCAATATTTGCCCTGTTGTCCGCCAAATCATTTCATTTTCAATGACTCTTTTATTCTCTCTTTTTTAACACTTTGTTTCTTTCGAATATAGAAATAATATATTTAGAAATGTTTTCTGTTTTTTAGAAAACTTATGTATTAAAGAGGAAACCAATAGAAGGGTTTTAAAATAGGGAGACAGTTGATAATTTAATGGGTTGGTGATTAAATTGCTAAGTAAGAGCAGATTCTTTTTGGCGACTGGGCAGAGATGAGCCCCAGGTTTTTAGTAATATTAATCGGCAACTTCGTAAATAAATGAATGGAATCAAAGGTATAAACAATAATATATATTTATTTGTCTTTTAATGAAGCGACTCCTTTGTAATTTGGGCAGCGAAAGTTCGTTCGGGCAGGTCTTTGACAGTTCACGAGTCAAATTTTGGTATTCGTGGTCATTTTATTGGCAGTTATCGGGATTGATTACTTTCGAAATTGGCATCACTTGGCAGTGTATCTTCGGCACTCAGAAGGGCAGAAAACGTCTTAAACAGATAACCACTTAACTTCTTCACACGATACGCTTGGTTGATTTTCTATGGCTGTTCCTTCTCTGTCTCTACATGTACACTGTCTGTTTATATCCATTAAGAAAGGACTCCAGACTACTGGCCTGAAGCTTGTTTTTGTCTAATATCAAAAGTATATTTGTTTTTAGTTATTTAGATTAGCCAAAATTATTTTATTTTCTGGCCTTTTTTAACGGAAGTTATGCATGGAGCCTCTCCTATTTTGGTAGAATTCTAGTCACAATAACTAGACCTATAAACCAGAAATAAATTTCCGCCGTTTTTCATCTGTGTTCAGTCTTTTCTACATCTTCCTCCTTTTATTTCATATTCGCATTCTTATTAGTTGAGAGAAGTATAGAAAAAGAACGTTAGGAAAGAGAGAGTGAGAGAGATATAAATATTTTAAAGGAGAGCAAATGATTATTTTAATTTAATCTTTTTTATGCATTTTATTTTATTTTTTTATATGGGTTGACCACAACTGGATTAACCTTTGACGCTGGGCGAATGTTCCTAATTCTTGCGGGTTGGAGTGAAAAAGAAAGAGACAGAGACAGGACTAGTGGGGAAGTGTTGTATATGAAAATTCAATCTTTCACCCTAATCACACACAACACACATCGTGGAGTTTAATGTGCCGTTGGTGATAATAAAAAATTATTTCAAATAGTCACCATTTCAAAACATCACGAAAACCTAGTCTCGCTCTAAGCGAAAAAAAATGCAAAGTCAAAATTATAAGAACAAGTAAATTAAGATATCGCTTTACACGCAAGTAATTCTACAAAGCTTGTCCATTTATTGATAATATTTTTACTCCTTTCTATTTTTTATTTAATTGCTTTTGTATTAATGTTTAAATTAATTTACTTTCCAACTTCCCGACAGTAAATGTCTAAGTTATTCATTTTTCATTTGATGAATTTAATTATTGCAATAACATTATCCTATGTACTATAGATTTGTTCTTCGGTTAGTGTCTTTGCAATGAATTTGCAAAGCAACTGTTAACGCCTTCCTTTTTATTTTATTTTACTAATATTCACCCACCAGAAAGCCCGAGATAAACTCAAGATAGAGGATTACTGTGTGGATTTATAGAGGGTGTTCCAATAATTTGCACCGAATTTAATTGAGAATTAATTTTAAGCGTCTAATATTTTTTTTTCTTTTTCTTTCAGATTTAAAAACTTAAACCTTTGGAATTTCAAACCATGGAAAAATTAACAATCAGACATTCGTGTTAAAGTTATCGATGCCTATTATGAAAATAGACGTACAAACTGAATTTGAATGAGAAGTTCATCATTTCTCGAAACAGGTAGGTCAATTGGCCACAACGGTTGTGCGACTTGACTTCTCTAAATTTCTTCCTTTGGAGGTTATCTCAAAACTAAATTCTATACATTATTTACATTATTCGAACTATTGTCTTCATCTTTGTCGCCATATTTATTACAACGTTTCGGCCGTTGTACGCTCCGACCTTCTTCAAGTGGTTGGAATGTCGAACTGAACCCTTTATTTCGCTCAATACAATATGGGAACCAGTAATAATGAGTGTCAGAGAAAAACGATAATAACAAAAGTTGCAACATGAGCTCTGGTAAAAACATTCAATGATAACAGCAAAAATAGCAATATGAACACTGGTAAAAATGGTTTCTGACACATTAGGTTTATAATACCCAGAAATTTATAACAGGAGATAACTGAAAACTGACATCCATTAAAGTGAGCAAAATAAGCAACCACCTGAAGAAGGCCGGAGCGTACAACGATGAGGACAATAGTCCGAATAATGTAAATAATGTACATATTACTTCATCTAGACACTAAATTCCATACCAACAAAAATTCAACAGCTGAAGAATGAAAATTTGGCCATCGAGTGAAGTTGTGCCGCCGAAGCCTTGACGGATATTTGGCCAATATTGTTTTTCAGACATAATTGTCATGACCTAAATAACATGAACCAATAGAGAAAGAAAGAAATCTTATTTACGGATGACTTTGCTCCGTATTAATGAAACACCCTTTATTAGCGTGTGGTTTATAGACCTGACGCAGACTTTAGAAGGAATCAAAAATACAATCCTAAACAGAAAACAAGGGATAAACTTTTAGTCCTGTTCAAAAACCGTGGTGGTTATGCAGTTGAAATTCTGTGCTCAAATATTTATTTAAGTAGGGGTCATTTGAACTTCTGCCGAGTTGTAATTTACTATTGAATAACACTTTCCTTTTACTCGAACACATATACTCTGAGCCAATCCAAACATCTAACCCCATTGTTTTTGCATCGAACCTACTTCCTCTTTGTTGAAGTTTAAGGTGAAAATATAAACCAAAATAATGTGCAAATTGAAAAATTTGTAAATTTTTGGTTGTAAGAAATATATATATTTTTTTTTAAGCTTACCCCTTCTACAAAATTAAATTAAATGGAAATAGTGGATTCTTATGCACCTCGAACAACCTTCATTACCCAGAGGGTCTTTTAGTCCTTATATATATATATATATATATATATATATATATATATATGAGCGAGCTTGTCTTGGTACCTAACATCTCTGGCCAGGTACGATATTTCTGACCAAAGCGTTCCGTTGCTTTGACTACTGGATAGACGAGACATGGACAATCGGGGATATCACACCGGTATCTTCTTTCCTAGTTGGTTCACCCCTTCATTAAGAGTACTGGGTGTAGACGTTTCCGGAGTTGTGGATTTATCCGCCTGGTGATAATCAGGGACCCGAATCTTTGATTTACTTCGAAGGAGACTATCTAATCAAGTGTATAATATCGCCGCTGACGTATTACTATTTTTAAATGAGTTGTGGACCATGAAGTTGTATCCGACAGGATTTCCTGATGCCGTGATATATGATAATGTTACAATGGTCCCTTAGTACGAATCAATTCACTTTATTTATGCTCGAATCGCGTGTGTTTGTGTCTATCTCACAACCTATTATTTTATACCAAGCAAAATACAATTCACACATTAAATCGATTAAAATGATAAAAGTTAGCAAACCCAATCTCTAAAAGGTAGATATCAGATATATCATCTCCTACACTAATTAGAGAGGTTTACATACAAAATTTCCAGATGAAGGACTCCATCTTCTTGTGTTAGAACCAGGCCTCTTTTTCTGTGCGAAACAGGTCTCAATCCCACTGCAGGAGGTGGCAATCCCGAGTTACTTAACCCTTAAATGACAAACATGTACACCTAAATCGCCACAGCTATGGGCTCGGTGCAACATTAAGGGTGAGTATTTCTGTGGCAGGAACATTATAAAATAGGACCCTATTCTCTCACATATGTGCTTCCGCGTGGCGCTTATCCAAAGTGCCACATGTATTTTCGCTCTCTATCGCCCTTAGGACGATGTGACTTTAATTTTCCATCGAACACCTGAGAGAATTGTTGATATTCTCAACAAATTTCCCCCAGCAACCTTTGATGTCTCTGGTGACTTCAGTATCCACCACAATGAGTGGTTAGTCTACACGAACAAAACCAATAAACAAAGCAGATATTGGGAGACGTCTCTACCGTCTATGAATATCTCAGATCATCAATGAACTCACCCTCATGCCTGACGCGACGGGACACAAGGCGAATCTTCTTCTAACATCCTACTCTGAAAAATGCTTCGCAAAAGTTTCATAACCCGACCTGGGCACGTCAGTCCATTCCCTAGTCAGTATCGAAATTGATGCCAAACCAAAGGCAACTCCTGATTTGCCGTTCCATAGAATAATTTCCCGATACACGAAGGCAGACTGGGACAATTTTCGATCTTATATCGCAGAAGATCCTTTTTCAAACCTCTTCCAGTAGGATGCCTCTAAAATTGCTGCTTTCATCTCTAATCCAAACTAAAACAAACAGCTAGCCCTGGTTTATCCCTGAATGCACTAAAGCTGAAAATCATGGTAAACACTACTTCAGTATCTGTCGGTATTAATGAAAATGGCAATTTATTTTTGGTATAAAGAGTGACAACTTAGTTTTGAGAGGCAGTAAGAGAAATGCTGTCACGAAAACACATGTTGCCCGGTGCCTCAGCCTCCCCTCAGCGGGTGGTATTAGCCAGTCCAAAACCTTCTTGTGGGAGGCATGTCGACGCCCTCTTGAGACCCTCTGTTGAATATATGGCGTTTTGAACTTATACTCGAAAGACCTGTGCAAGTTTGACACTTAATGCAGAACCGCCCACAATCGCTGCAAGAATGTTCTGGAAAATGCAAAATCTAGGTATGCACAAGCGATCTAGGCCAAAATTTCAAGCAAACAAATTGCATCCCGAAAATTCTTGAAGATCATCCAACCCAAATTATGTCAAAGCCACTGTCCCCACTATTATAAATCACCCCGGCCACATAATTTCCTCGACAGATGACATAAAGATCTTCGCCTCGATCCTTACCCGAATTTGACGTTAGATGACAAAGGTTATCCCCTTCCAAACTTCCTGCGTTTCATTGAGCACAATCACAGTAATATTTTCATTACAGCTTGAGAATTCTCAAGACTCATCAAAAGATTTGACACTAAAAAAGTTACTGATCTATACAAAATGCCAGTGGTTGTCCTCAAGAATATCAACCTGGAACTATCCCATGATCCTAGCAAAGATATTTAACCGCTGCTGGAAGGATAAATCATTCTCAAGCCTGTGGAATGTATCAATGCCCGGTTTCCGTCCGAATAGCATTTGCTACTGAATGTGTAGTCCAAGGCCAGAATGCTCAGCGATTGGCCAGACTGCTTCATGGGTGGGCCAGTCTAACAGTGATGAATTGCTTTTGTTTGGTTTTTGAGTATAAGTCCAAAACGCCGTGAATTCAAGAGAGCGTCTCAAGAAGTGTCGATATGCTTCCCATAAGCAGGTTTTGGGACCAACTAATACCACTCGCTGGGGAGAGGCTGGGCCTCCGTGCATCATGTGTTTTTGTGACTACATTCCTCTTACTGCCTCTTAGAATCCAAGTTGTCACTCTTAATAAAAGGAAAACCAAAAGTAAATTGCCCTTTTCGTTGATAGCTTTTTTTAGTAGCGTAGGGATCGAGTGATGACACAGAACGCAAGACTTTATTGCCTTGCTTGTGTTGAAATGATTAAAAAGGTAGATATAATATTAATATATTATTAATAGTTTAATTAGAAAAATACATTATATATAATTTTATTATAGATATATATTGTAAATGAAGAAGAAATATTTCAGTAATGAGGGATTAACGCCAGTATTGCAGAATGAATAGAACCTGATTTTGAATAATGTAAATAATCTGTTTAGAGGAAGTCTATTAAATTATAGAGAAAGTCAAATGAGTTTAAGTTCGAATTAAATGTCGCGCATGTTAGCCTTATTGCCCATATATTCATTTTCCAAGTGTAGCTTAGATGCGGCACAACTCATCGAATTCACTACTCCGTCAAGGCCGAAAGTAGGAGGCACTCTTTGAGGATCGAACTCACTACTCAGTCGTAACTGTTCTACCGACTCAAGCTTGCTAACCATTACACCACCTCGAAGTGTCCATATATTAACTTTCCAAGCGTAGTTTAGATGTGACACAAGGCTGAAAGTAGGAGTAATCCTGTGAGGTTCGAACTCTGTAATCAGTCGTAATTCTTCTAGCGGGACAAGTTTTTTAACCATTACACAGTCTCGAGGTGCCATTGGTTATAGCAGCGCAACCATTTTGAGTCTACACTAATCAATTAGTAACAATTTCCAGGCAATAAATCAGAGATTTTCTGAAGAAGACCTCGCCAATTTGAAAATACTTGAAATTTGAAGCTATACGAAAGTTTTTTTTTTTATTTTTTTTAAACGTACACCATTTTGTCGGCCATTGATTTAAACTTTCAAAATAATCTTATTCACTCGTAAGTCGAAAAGCAGAAATTTAGTTTTACATGCTTGTCAGGCTGAATATTGAAAAAAAAATGGACGATATTCAGGGCGGTATCAAACCACCATCAAGCATGAAATAATTCGAATCGATTATGTGGCAGCTTTTGATCGAGGAATTGATCAATATTTAATGTCAGTGATTTCAGAAAGCTGATTATTCATTTCCAACTGTGTCAGATCACTTTCTTCCCACAGAGAAATAGTCGTCTACAAGAACATTTGATATCATTCAGTCATTAAATAAAATTCCTATGGCCATCTAAATACTATTTGCTTTAACACGTTCACCGCCGCACGGCGCACAAATCTGTCTTATGGTAACTTGCTTATTTTCTATGGTGCATATTTGCGTCCATTGCATTTTTTTTTATTTCGTTAAATTAGAATTAAATTTTCATTGTTTTCTATTTTCTATCTTGATTTGTTGATCTGTGTTTTGAAAAAGAAAATGTCGATCATGACTCATGAAAGTCACGAATGATACTTGCAAGTAAATTACAGTGCAAGTATAAACCCTAACGTCACACAAAGTATTTTGGCAAAAGCAAAGAACTATTAGATTTTACAGCAATTCCTAATGGTAATTCTAATAAAAAACAAACATATTGTATGTTATATCTGAAATAGCAAATTATGTTTATGTTGTAACATGGGGAAGGTTACTGAATAGAATAATCACACAAAGGTTGGTAATGAATGATAATATTTAGGGCAAGAACAAGACGTATAAGATTCGCCAATGGCGCGTAGAAGTAGTCAAATGCTAGAAGTGAATCAAGTGAATTCCACAATGAATGTCCAACTACAGACCAACATACAGTATTTACTACTGTATTTAAGTGAATGGGAACATAACCATTATCGTTCGTAGTTATGCTACAACATAATCTATCTCAGTCTGTTCCTTATCTATCTATCTATCTATCTATCTATCTATCTATCTGTTGTGATCTAGGGAAGGTTACTAAATAGAATAATCACGCGAAGGTAGGTAATAAACGATAATACTTAGGAAAAGAACAAATCACATAAGATTCGCCAGCGGCGCGTAGAAGAAGTATTTAGCTGCTAGTAGTCAGTCAAGTGAATTCCACAATGAATCTCCAACTGCAGAAACCCTCTCTTTTAAACGGGAGTAGTGGTTTATTCCTTGACTCCTGTTTAGGATTGGTTTTCCGGTCCCTTCCAAAGTCTTTTCATTCTCTTTCACTCTCAGTAAATATTGCGTTTTAGTGGCATAATCGCCTTGCTCGGGATAAAAAAAGATAAACCTATAAAAAGAATTAGATCATATCTTCTATTGAGGAAGCAGATTTTTAAATACTATCATCTTTTGTGTCTACTTTATGCATAATGACGGGAGCTTTTCATTATGACCATTTTTGTTAATGTAAGTGTTATCTAGCATCGTAATCTAGTAAAACGTTAAAAATGTCTATATTTGCTTTTAATCTCTGTTTTGCTGACTGTTACAATTACTTTTAGACAGAATAATTTTAGATATCCTATTGACATGTCACCCATTGTTTTCACCATGATTCTCCATATTCTAGTACAGATAAGAGTTGGCTTTTTGTTTTTAATTATTCTTTAATGTGAGTGGTAAGATGCTGTCTTTCGTTTTCTTATCAGTACTGATTACTTAACCAATTTTTTTTCTTCATTTCTTTCCAAGAAAATTGGAAGTGAGTAGAGAACACTCGCTAAAATAAAACAAACAGAAAAGAAAAGGACTTATTTTAAGCGAACACATTTTAACACATTTTCTTTCTTGGAAATTAATTGCGTAGCTTCGAAGAATTATGATCTCAATCTGAGAGTTAAAAAAAAACAAAACAAAAAAACAACTGCAAACCACTTCGTAAGCGATCTTCTCTTTCTCTGACGATCAGCAAAAAAATATGCGGATGAAAAGCCTGTAAGTCACAAGGAAACCTTCTTTTTCTGAACTGACACATTGACTGTTGATTTAACATAATTTCTCAAGGAAATGTCAAATTTTAAAACGCAATTTGCTCATTTTAAAGTAGACGCTAAGATTATTAGGACAATGAGGCGAAAATTAGATTCTTGGTGCATCACCGACTTTTTTCAAAAGCAGAATCCAATTTTAGTTGGTTTATGATAATATTATGTCTTTAAACACATAAAACATTTAAATTTATTCGATCCTAATGAGATTAAGAAAACCAGCATGCATACCGTGTATAATTATCTCTTTTTGGTTCTAATAAATGGTCGGAAATACGTAATAAACTTTTAGGGGTTTAAAATTATATTATAGCCTTAAAAACGAACATTTTTCCGCCATATTTAATTTAGCTATGTCAAAACACACCCACACACTCACGTACGTGTGTCTCAGTTTGATTAGGCATTTAACCATGCTTTACCATACAGAAAAGTCATAGAATATCTTTTGAGACTCTTAGTGAATTTCTCTAGGTGATAAATAAGATGGCAGGTCTAAAAGAAATTGTGGAAAATTCATTTTTTATCACCCTATGCAAGGCATTAAAGCCACTGAGATAGATGAGGCTATAGTGTGTGGAAGAATTAGGAACAGAAACATTAATAATGAGCAGGAAGAGGAAAAAGTAATCACGTGGAGGGTAGATAGCGATTGACATTGCATTTAATTTTTTGCAGATTAAAGTTGGCTGGAAAGCATGAAACCAGAAGGGAGTTCCACAAGCGAGAAGTGTGAGAAAAGAAACTGTTAGCATAGAATTTACGGTTACATCCTACTAGCTCAGGTGCAAATTGATGAGATCTCGACGCCAGTCTAGTACTGTGCTTAAATTTAAACTGTCTAGGTACCATAGTGAAGAGAGATATTTGTAAATTCTTACAAAATGTGGCACAAGGCCAAAATTGGTAATGGGAAAAAGGATGGTCTTCATCTGTCTTAACTTTATACTTAGCTAGCCACAGACTTTGGCCCAGACATACAACAATATTCCTAGCACCAAAACAACGCATTCTTACTTAGCTTTCTTACTACATTCACCATAATACCTCATTGTCTCTATGAAAATCCTAACTAGTCCCCATATGTACAATTCATAGTCTGTTGGGAGAGGGGGAATAAAATAATTTAAAAACTATCCGCAATGAGTATTTACAATACGAAAAAAGTAAAGAGCACATACAAAAAAATTACCAAGGAAGTATTTTTAGAAAAAGTCACAGAAAAGCAAGTTCACCGCGGCAGAACAGAAGTCATGATACTGCCGATAATATTATTAATATCAATAATATTAACATTCATTTTGTTTTAAAATCGTTACCAAAAATGCTATACCACTTATTTTTGGATTGATTGTTTCGTTTTCTATAGCTTAGCAACTATTTACAGGTTATTTAAAGCCAGAAAATATTTTTGAATTGAAAGATGTTTGATTTTTTTTTCGATAATAATGTTTTAATGATACAAGTTGTAATGAATAGACAACGCCGAACATCAACGCTCTTCAGTGTGGCTAGACATCCGATTGCTTCAAGCCGGGATCTAAACTCGACTGATTTAACAACAGTCAGATATCTTAACTCCAGGCTATCGTCGCACAGCAGAAAGGCGGGGAATTTTAACGTTTTTCTCCCATACGCTAGCGGCTCGGAGAACTCAATTCAATGTACTTGATGAGTAATGCTTAATATAAGTATAATGTAATTGAAATGTAACTCCCCGATTAAAAATACTTATAATTTATTTATTTATTAACTATAATTTAGTTAGGAAAGCATTTAGCATGAGGTTTTATTTACAGTTCGATATAAGCACCAGATTCTCGAGACACACAGGAATCGCGTCAAATGATTTCACTAGGATCCCTTTTGGTATTGAATACAGAACATATTTTATTCGCCCTTCAAGTTTTTCCAAATTCTTGGCTTGCTATAGTAGACTTGCTCCTTTAAGAAACCCCAAAGAAAAAAGTCATACCGTCAGAACATTTGGGCTAACTCACTAGTACACAGTACCCCCAAAACTAGGCTCATAAACAATGTTGTTTATGATGACGGTCGTCTTCGAGTATAGAATCCAGAGGTTAGCAGTGAATATTTCGAAGACAGTAGGGAAGCGTATTTAAGGTTAGCAGTGGATATCCCAGTAAAAGTAGCAGAGCGCAGTTCGTCCTTCTGTTTCTCTTCGCTTGACAAGCTGGAACTGGACATTCGGGTAGAGCAAACAAAATGGCCGCCTTTATAAACGACTGATTGAATATTCTACGTCTTCTGATTGGTTAACCTTCTATTGGTGGACTATAAAGTGAGTCAAGTCATTTGGGCTAACTCACTAGTACACAGTACCCCAAAAAACTGCAACAAGAACACCCCTATTTCATGTATGAATGGCTAGCCAGGAGTCCTGACTTAACACGGTGTGATATTTGTCGCCTCGAGTCTCTTCTTCATCTTTGAGGACACCGACCAACATTCGATACCGTAAATGAGGACAGATGTCACGTAACAGCTCAGTACTCTTTTCTTTGTTACCAACGAGATCCTCCTGTTCAGCTTTTAGAATTCGTTCTTGGCCATCGCAATACGTCTACGGATCTCCGTATGGCGCTTACCGTCCTCTGTCAAAACACTTCCCAGATACTTAAACTTCCGCACCTGCTTGATTTTAGTGTTGCCGAACTGCAAAATGCATTTTGGGCTTATCCTTTTACTCATGACCATATATTCTACCTTCTTGTAGTTTATGCTTAGTCCCTTCTTCTCTCTCTCGTTCGCCACCTCCTGCAGGAGGTTTTGTAATTTCTTTTCTGTCTGCTATCAATACTCTGTCATCTTCGTATCTTATGTTGTTAAGATTGTAGCTGTCGATGCCGAATCCTGGTAAGATTTCAGAATTGCCTCATTGTACAGTTTAAATATTTCCGGAGAGAAGACACATCTTTGCCTTACACCCCTTTCTAGTTTTGTATATTCACTGAACTTGTTCTCTATGCGCATGTTTGCTGCCAGTATAGGTTCTTGATTATTCTAATATTTTTCCTGAATATATCAGTTCTGCTGAGCAGTTCCAACAGATCCTTGTGAAGTACATTGTCAAAGGTCTTTACTTATTCTATAAAACACAGATTCACGTGCTTCTGTATTTGTATTGCGCTTTCTTAAACCATTCTGAGCATGAAGATCGGGTTCCTTGTTCCGGTGTCTTTAATGAACCGGTACTGTTCTTTTCCTATATCTGGCCCGATCCTTCTGTGCGCTCTATGCATCAGAATACGGATGATGAGTTTTATTACATGGCTGATTAGGCTGATTGTTCGGTAGAGTGCAAATTCGTTTGCGCCTGCTTTCTAAGATAGTGCTATGGAGATACATCTGCTGAGACCTTCTGGTATATCCTCTCTGTTGCAGATTTCATTTATTATATCTGTGATCTTGTCTATGCCAAAGATATCTAAGGCTGTCAGCTATTCCGTTAAAATTCCGTCTGGCCTTGTCGCCTTGTTTCTGTTCAATTTGACCAGTGCAGCTCCTATTTCGCTTTTTTTAAAGAATTTTACATCCGTTGGTGGTTCTATGTATTGATGGTTGTTCCCTTTCATCGTGTAAGAATTCTCCAATATATTCGTCCAATGTTGAAGATTTTTTTCCTTCTCTAATATGAGCATTCCATCCTTTGACTTTAAAAAGCCAGTTGACGAGCATGACTTTTGTCCTGTTATTTGCTTTGATTGTTTCTGCATATCTCCTTTGTTTGTAGTACTCAATCTCTCTATTTCTTCATATTTTTGTTTAACCATTCTTCTCTAGCTTGCCTGCATTCTGTCCTTATTTTAAGCAGCCAGTTGACGAGCATGTCTTCTGTCCTGTTGCTTTGATTGTTTCTGCATATCTCCTTTGTTTGTAGTACTCAATCTCTCTATATCTGCATATTCTTGTTTAGCCACTCTTCTTTAGCTTGCCTGCATTTGGTCCTCATTTCAATGTGTAATTTTCTGTATTCCTTTCCGTATCTTGGCAGAGTTTTCTGTCTCCTTTGCATCCTGTCTAGAATCTCATCAGTCATTCATTCGTTTTTTCATCTTCGTCCACTCTCCTTTTGGGATGATATCGTTTGCTGATATCACGACAGCGTCTCCATTGTGTTCCTCGTATCTTCTTTTCACATTGTCCAGATATTTTTCTTTCAGGTTCGGGTCGCTCAGGAGTTTGTTGTATTGTAATTTGGGTGCTGCGTTAGGCTTGTTCAGTTCCCACAGTTTCACTCTTAGTTTACATATAACAAGACGACAATCGCTTCCGCAGTCGGCACTTGGGAAGTTTTTGCAGTAAATCATTGCATTCCTGAATCTGTTGTCAATAGTTATGTTGTCATTTTTTTAGCTTCTACTCCTGGGATTATCTATGTCCCTAATCGTCTCGGATGTTCTTGGAACCATATGCTGGCTATTACCTGGTCTTTTGATCCATTTTCTCCACGTTACTTGCGGATTCCTAGTCCAAGTATTTCTGTTATATCCCCTGCCCTCTTCTTGCCTACTTTGGTGTTTAAGTCTCGCTTGCTAATGATGACTTCTTGTGATTTGCAAAGAGCCTTGACACTGTCCAACATGGAATAGAAAGATTCGGTTTCCTCTTCCTTAGTTTTTGCTGACGGTGCATACACTATTTTGATAGATATGTTGAAAGGCTTTCCTTTCAGCTTGACTACCAGAATTCTTTCAGATAATTTGTAGTATCGCAGAATGCATTTTTATATATTTTATGTAGTATTAATCCTACTCCTTCGTCTTTTTTCTCTCCGCCTGCATAAATAATCCTGTAATCGTCGGTGACAAAGCCCCCGTTGTTTGGCCATCTGGTTTCATATACACCTTCGATGTTGATCTTAAGCCTGATCATTTCTTGTTTCACATTATCTGACTGGACGCAGTTGGTCAATGTCCGAACGTTCTATCTTCCAAGAGTAATTTTATGTTTGATGCAAGCAGTTGCAAGATAATTGTCCAGTGACGCCTGTCACTCATATCGTTTCTTTCCGGGCGAGAGATAAGTTCAGAGGAATTTTCTCTCCTTTACGCCGTTTATGGTAGCAGTCGCTGGATAAAAAACCAGGTGACACCTGTTGCGCATGTCTGTTCTTACCGGTCGAGGATTTAATTCCCATAGACTTAACGCCCTTCACACCGTTAGGTTTCATATTTTCTGTGTTGTTAGCTATGATATGTCTTGGGATTGCTAGTGGAGTGATTTCCTGTCGCCTTCTCCATGATGGTTTATGGACACACTATCTCTAATTAGCTGACCGTTGACACAGAGAGTTTATCCGCCCTTTGTTTGGTATTGTTTTTCTCCTACTGGCTTGCTAACAAGCCGCCTCATTCGGAAGAACTTGAAGTGGGGCGGTCGGTTTTTTCGCCGATATTTCGACTTGAATACTTACCGTAAAGGTGAAGGAATAGAATTTTTTTTTTAAATAAATTTTAATTGAATATAAGTTCCTTGGCCCTTATTAAAACATTATGCGATACATCAAGACAGCATCATGAAAAAAAAGCGTTTTTTAGTATTTACAATTAAAAGCTCGTGTTAAATCTTGCTAAACTCGAATCAATGGTCATTTGCTGAAATGTTGTGGCTCACTTTAACAGAATACGTATCCATACCAAAGACCACTGCGCTGTGGTTGGTTAGTTTTGGGAATGTGTATTCCCCAAACATTGAGAATAGCGACTTTGCTTTTATTCGATTTACATATGTGGATAATCACAAAAATTTTGAGAATAATAAAAAAAAATGACATATATGCATTTGCCTAAATGTAGTTCTCGTTTTTTATTAATGTCAATTTATTCAATGTTTCTTTCTTATTTTAGTTGTCTTTCTGGATATCTACTCACTTTTTTAGTGATTTGAAAGAATTGATTTTCTCTTAAAAACCTAAGAAATCTAGTCTCATCATGTTAAAGGATGCACGCAGACGGGGTTTGTTCGGCAATTCTCGTTAATCGAAAATATTTTCACCTTTAGTGATTTCTCATCATATAATTAACCTTATGCTTCTGAAGAACAAGACAATAGAAATAGCCAAATATATTCTCAAGCTATCGTCTGCTATCTTTGAAATCTATTCAATTGCGTGTTTGGCTCTATTTCAAAGCTATTTATTTATGATTCAAACTCCAGCGTTTCCTTTCCAAACACTGGGTCAGTGGGACTCAATTATTTTTATTTAACAATGAATATTGCTTATAGAGACGAATTGCTTTAAAAGTAGTCACTTCTTTTTATACTTACTTTAAACGAATACAACACTCGAGAGTCACTCAAGGCGGAAAGTTACAAAATGATGTCTGTGTTATGCATGTAGGAAAAAATAGAACGAATGGGATATTATGATTATATTGAGGATAGATAATAAAACCCTCTTTTAAATTGTATCAAATCTGGGAAGTGAGGATTGATAAACTCCCGTCCATATATAAGAAACGTTCGATTCTTTGGTCTAATCTGGCTTTTGTTAAAATAAAGCATGAAAGACATAGTCAAGTAATTTCCGGAGCGAACGAACGAGCCAACAAAATTTTCGAAGATTTTTAGCAGTGGATCGTATGAATGATTGCCGATTATAGAGTTAATTTTATCCCTCCCTCACCTTTAGTGAGTAGTCTTCTTGATTCTGCCTGCCGCCAGAATACTGCTCTTACTCTACTGTGGTGTGAACGGGTTTTACTAAAATAATTTTAGTTTAGTTTGAATGTTTTGTTATTTTTATTTCATTTTGGGGTTCACTCCCACACCACATACCGCCTTTATTTACCGATATATATTTTCATATATTTTTGTAAGCAAATCTGATTTTAAAAATTCACAATTGTACATGTTGAATTTTGTTATACCACATGGTTTTGCAGAATAGATTCCCTTTGAAAAATGATGAGTTTGGATGAAGAATGAGTCAATTGTAAGAATGAGTTGTAACTCAGATTAGCTAATTTTAAAATAGCCAGTGTCAACCAACCTTTCCACACTTCGCCCAGTTTGTTATCGTGGGTCAATGGCTATGAGCCCAAAATCAAAACCCCAAGTTTTCGCAGTGGAAGACCCCAACCTCTCCGAGACCGAAGAATATACGAATGAGTCGAAGTGATGTGAAGACGCTGTTGACGCTGTTTTCTTCCGAGTAGTTCTGTGACCTTTTGCGGAGTTTGTTGGATACTGTTCCTCGGAAAATAACAGTCTTGCATGTGTGCGAAACACGTGTACAAGGACAGAATTTTATATGTGTTTTAAATATATGCAGTTCTGAAAATAACTCGATACTACTTCTATCGCCAAATTGAAAAATACATATTTTACAAATGTTTCTTGTCATCATACACGTGTCTCATGTAATATTTTCGGTGACATCGGCTATGTACAGTACCTGCCTCCGGAGGCGCATTGGGATATAGAAAGATGCCTTAAAATGTATTAAGTAACAGCAAAACTTCATTAGAAGCAAAGAAAAGAGTACTGAACTCTTATGTAATGTCAGTCCCCACTATACGACAGCGAATGCTGGACAATATCTTCACCGATGAAGAAGGTAGACTTGAAGCAACAGAAATGTCGTTCTACAGAAGGTTGCTGAGAATACCAGCAATGACGAAAATTTAGTGGAAATGGAGACAAAATAGACAGTGGTACTTCACAACAGAAAGATACAGTTGAAGTTTCTAAGGCGTATAATGATGAAAGCGATTTTTGAAGAGATGATACTCACGTGACGTATTTTACTAAGAACTACAAAAGGCAGGAAATTGCGGAGAGTTAACGTTTCTGAAGGGACATGGTACATAGAATAATTTCTATTGCAAAATATATTTCTGTATAACATAAAAGAGGTAGACATTTGCTTTCTTCGGGAGAAGCTTTTTTTTTCGTTCAAATCTGCCCTTCGTCCAATCAGTAGGCAAACTACTTTTAAAGTCTACAGGAAATTGCCTGCCCCTTTAGAACGAACACAGAAACTCTACTTAATTGTATAGGCAGATAATCTCGGTTTTCATAGAGTCACAAAATCATTAGGCGTGGGTCTTTTAGAAAATAACTGTGTGCATTAGAAAATAACATACTGTCATTTGATAATACGTATACATTTATCTTATGAGGCCAAACTCCGTTAGTCGAGTTCATTGAAAGGTTTTCTTTTCTTTTTTTTTTTTTTGTTTTATTCTCCGTGATGGCTGTTGTCGTGTTAAATTATGTTTAAAAGAAGCAACAGAATGTGTCCCAATCAGAGGATCAGACATTAACTAATAACAGCTTCGCTATCAGTATGTAGGAGATTGTTCCTAATCAGAAGAATATAGGTCTGATTACAGAAGGAGACGTCTATAGTAATTTTCTGTCTGGTCTCTCTCTCTCTTTCTATATATATATATATATATATATATATATATATATATATATATATATATATATATATATATATATATACGCACCTTTGTGGAAATTAATTGAAACAAAACAAATAATTTAGTTCTTTTTTTGTGTGTGTGTATTTTTACAATGAAACGTGTTACTACTTCGTACGTTTATTCCCCGAAGTCGTTCCTTGAATAGCGACCACTGATTCTCGATTGGGTTTAAATCAGGAGAGTTTCCGGGCCAGTCCATCGTACTTTGACTGCTAATGTTTGCTAATGTGTTCGTGCAGCGTTACAATTTTCGTACGCTTCCTTCGAGTAACGTCCATTGCAGACAATGGCAAGGACAACTAATCGACAGTCGAGACAGTAGTGTCTGAGCATGAGAAAAATCAGACGCAATCACGGATGATGGAATATTTTTCAAGGTCAAACAAATTTTATCATACACCCCGAAAATAGATTCGTATTACTACACACAACTGAAAATGGCCTAATCTAAGGAAAAATAGAAATTGAGTACACCCTGTCATCTCACTGTGACTAAAACTGACCGTATGGCGAAGAAAGGAAACTAAAGAAGTTGTTTCCATTACTTTACCCAAGGGTGCATATATATATATATATATATATATATATATATATATATCATGGAATGGAATAAGTCCGACAGCTATTTTAATATATTTTCTGTTTATACGTTATTTTTATAGATAAAATATTTAATGTAATTAAATGCTCTGCTTATAATAAACATTATTAATTACATTTATCGGCTTGAATATCCGACAGGAATCGAATCTGCATCCGCCATATAACATATATATATATATATATATATATATATATATATATATATATATATATATATATATATATATATATGTATATATATATATATATATGTATATATATATATATATATATATATATATATATATATATATATATATATATATATATATGTGAAGAAATATAGTTTTAAGGTGTGCTATATTTATAGGATAAAGTTCTCAATATCAGAGATAGTGAATATGTAAATATAAATATAAAAATGAACATTGAAGTCAACACTCAGAGCCGACAGGCTGTTTCATGCTAGACGCAATCGTCAGGCCGCAAGTGTTTTATTTTTTCTCGACTATTTATATATATGGTTCAGTGGCGCACTGTGGATAATCCATTCTGGCTGTTATTTTGGAGGGAGTTGGTTGTTTATTTTTTTTATTTTTATAAATAAATAAATAAATTTATTTTTTTTGTCAGGATGACACATACAAAAGCTCACCGACTTGAGATACTGGACTTTGCCACATCCACCATATTGACCTGATGAAAACCTTCTTGTAATTCACTTAAGCTAAAAGACATTCCTTTTCAAAGACGATATAGATACTCTCTTCAAAGAGTTCTTGGATTCAAAGCCTTTAGATTTTTATCGCAAAGGCAGAAGTTACTTTGTAACACGGTGGAATCCTTTCCACCAACGCGTATTAGGACATGCACTTCTCAACAAAAGGCCTTCAAGTCACAAACAACTGTCAGTATTGAACAAAAATACATTTTGTTTCTCTACCAATACATCATGGCTATAAAATGAAGTTTCTGGATTTCCAACAGAGAGTCTTATTTAAATAAACGTAAGTTAATATATGATAGCCTTGAAGACGCAAAAATACTTTGTACAATTATAATAAATCGTATGTTGTGCTAATACCTCTTTCATTTAATTACTTTCTGTCTTTCCATGAATTTTCAATAATTATCTGTTAAAAGTAAATGCTACATTTGAACTTAAACATTTATTTATGGTTTATTTTATCAACTATTACCCTCATCATTGTTGTTACAATCACAATGTTTCGGCTGTTGTTCCCTCCGGCCTTCTTCAGGCGTATATCGATCTGAGTAGCCACAGGGAATTCTTAACTTAACCCTTTATTAAATCTACGTGGGTAGACTGTTCTTGTTACACTGTTAATATCAAGGGATATCATTTAGTTCTTATTTTTATTTTGCATTGTTAATAATCTATTACTCATCCGTTTTAAGTGAATGCAATACATACTACCCTAACCAGCGATTGAACTCAGAACCAGTGACGAGTTTTAATAATGCCCGTGGCTAACACTTGATTGTATGTCCATGAAACTCAAGTAGTGGTGGGGGGCACATTTAGGGGTTACTACTGAGTAATGTGAAAAAGAAAGGCATTTTAAATATATAAAAACAAATGAAATATGGAATAAACACTTTATTCAAATTTAATATAAACTAAATTTTTATTTGTCTTTGATTGGATGCCCCACCGTTATGGATGCCCGCGGCTGGTCGCATCCTCTGACCCAACATCTGCACGTTAAGACTCACAACCAATATGACAAAATTCACATACCAATGATTTATCCAATATAGACTAGTGGATATAAGCGGTCGTTTGTTAAATAATAAAAAAAAAGGGAATCCTGAAAAATGTACCAATTCTTGCTCGATTTACGGTTTTCCCGACAGGACATGGACTATCATGTCTCTGTGAAAATTTCTATCCTTGGTGGTATTAGGTTGGTGCAAAAATAATGACGTAATAATGTCGTTTTTTGACGTATTTTTAACGTCAAAAAACGACATTATTACGTCATTATTTTTGCACCAACCTAATATTAGAAAGATGTGCCATTTTACTATTTTTTTACATATGTTAGTTAATTTGCTCGCTCTTTCTCTATCACCTTCTTGCCTTTAATATGTCGTATAAATGTCAAATTTCCCAATCATTGTTTTCCGCGTTTTGTGTCCAAGATATTTGAAATGTATCTTTCTAAGTATATCTTACTTTTCTTTTAATTTTCCATTAAAAATGGTGCTTAAACGTTCCGTCCATGATAGTGTCACCATTCATTTATAGAACCCCATCTTTGTTTCTTCAAGTCGTCTATTCATCTTTAAGAAAACCGACCAATATTCTTTACCATATTGGAAAAATAATATTGCATAATAGTACAGCATCCTATTCTTTTTTATTAACGTAGATTTTCCTGTTTCTTTCTACTTTGTTTAAATTTCTTTTCTTTTTTTGCTTCTATAAAAATATACGTCATATACAGGAAAGTTTTATATGAAACCCACAGAGGTCGTGTAACCTCTGCTAGTTCTGTCGCAACATGTCTCAGGGACGGAAAAGATGAAGTGAAAAGCAGAGCATATAATTAATAAGTGGTGCTATGCACCGACCAATTCGAAGAGATTTCGTGGTGACAAGTTGAAGGTTACGACGTGTGATGTTTTCCTAAGCACATCAAAATGACCTTCAGCAGCTCCACTTTGATGGAACCGAGGTAAGATGAAGATAAAAAAAATGCAGAAGATCTATTCTGAGAGTAGACAAACTGTCGACATTTCGAAAAGTTCAGCAATCTGGCGAATGAGATGAATTCAGATAGCGTTAGAACTGTACCCGCGTTTAGATACTTACCCCACCATAAATATACACATTGGACAACTATGATCTTTGTAAGCGTATATTAAATAGTACTAGAAATAAAATAGATTTATAAACATTTACATATTGTTCGGACATTTTATCTAGCAAGAAATTCGGCCAACTAGATCATGAAAATACTGACGAGACACTTTCGCTTATAGCCAAAGACATTCATTTTTTTTTCATTCGAACAGGTATTTCCAAATAAACGAACAAATAGGGTTATAAGTTAGGTTAGAACAATTAGGACAAAAATAAATTTGTTATAATAGTCAAACAGACTGACGAGTAGAGAAAAAAAATTACAGACTGGATAGGTCGCAAAAAAGAGATAGAGAGACAGAGAGGGAGAGACAGGGCCTTTTGGATGAGTTTTCGGTAGAGAGAAATTATACTCACACATGGCAGTAAGTGTTTGTCCACTTTCATTCTCATGATAACCAGTGAATGTACGGCTTACCTTATCTCCAAGCATAGGGTTCCAACGAAACGCAGCTGGTGCCCCTTCTGTTTGCCTCGGGGTTCTTAAGATCCAGAGGCAGGTATGCAATATAATTGGCCCTGATCTGGCGTCTCGTCTACAATGGCTCACTCACAGACGCGCCGCCGCCTCTCTCTGCCTTTTTTTACAAATACTTCTATGGCAATTGCTCCGAGGAGCTGCATTCACTGGTTCCCACTCTTTATGAATTCAAGCGCCCTACGAGGCTGGCATCCCGCTCTCACCCTTTCACTGTTGAAACTATTAAATGTAACCGTCTCTTCTACTCCAATAGATCATATCTCACACCTCTCGCCTGTGGAACTCCCTTCACTACTCATGTTTACCTAAGAGCTATAATCTCCAACTATTAAAATGTAATGTCAGTCGACATTTCCAGTTACCTTGATCTATCCACTATCCTTCTTATCTTTTCCTCTATCACTCCTATCTGATCTTGCTCCAAATCTTCTGTAACCCCTTGCGTCCTAGTGGATTCCCGTCTTGGGTGAAACGCTTAAAAAAAATAAATAAATATAAAAATAGGAATAAACCCATTGTATAGTAATGTAAAATGGTGACGTTAGATGTTTATATGCAGGAAATGTTCGGCATTCACTTACTCTCAGTCGAAATTTGTAAAATCTCTTAAAAGACTTTTTTCGGGAAAAAGACGTTTCACAAAACCTTCTACTGCTTATCGGACTTTTCTTCGTAACCTTCTATTTAAAATGGTGTGTAAAGTCGACATTTTAATTATATCTTTGTTTCTCTTTCTGTCTACACCTGTTATCCATTTCTGCTCGTATTTATTTCAATGATTATAATTTTCTGATTTAGTTATTTTGGAATCTGTAATCTCACTTTATATGCTCTGGTAAAAATGTGCCTTCTTTAAGACCTTGAGGATTAATTCGCATTGCTAAATTATATGCGGAAATAAACTCGATTTATAATTTTGCTCATATGCAATTATAAATTTGCCAATGTGCTTAATTTATAAATTTTCGTATATGCAAATATAAATTTGAGCATATATATATATATATATATATATATATATATATATATATATATATATATATATATATATATATAAAATGAAATGGAAAATGTCTGACAATTGTTTTAAAACATTTTTATGTTTATACATTCTTTTTTATAGATAAAAATATTTAAGAAAAATGCTCTGTTTTATAATATAGGATACAGGGATGATTCCTGTCACAGGACGAATATTTTCTATAAAAATTTCTCGGACATTCAGGCCGGTAAATGTTATTAATACTGTTTATTATAAAACAGAGCATTTACTTAAATATTTTTTATCATTATAAAAAAGAATATGTAAACATAAAAATGCATTTATATATATATATATATATATATATATATATATATATATATATATATATATGGGGAAATTATGACGAACTGAAGAAAGTTTACTTGTAAGGCGTTTTCTCTTCATCCCTCTTTAATTTCGTTATGTTGATAGAACTGCACATGCCCTCCACGGCAGAGGGGTTCTGGAAATTTTAGAATTTTTGGAATATTATTTCAGATGAATTAACTAAAAATTTTCTTTTTTTTTTTTCTTTTTATAAATTTTGTAAATAGCTATTCCACACGGTGATATTAGAAGAACTGACAGGAACGATGAAATGCGATTATGCCTATAGATTATTTATGCTGTAGTTAAATATTTTCTCCTTTGATAATGGTAGCATTTTTACGCCAAAGCTGTGGTCAGTCACGTTACAGTGGTTAACTAATGCATTTTGGGTACTATTTTTAAAATGCATCTTTTGCGCTCATAATTCATTTATTCAGACTCCTTAAACCCATACCTATGTATTTTTTTCACAAATATTACAGGCGATGGAATAAACTCCTCTTTCTCATCTTGATGTATAAAATTATATATTGTTATATATATATATATATATATATATATATATATATAACTATGAACATAAAGTGCCAGACAAAACACCTAAGGTTTTTCCAGACGAGTATACTTACATATATTTATAAGATTATTATTAATATGTTAATATATATATATATATATATATATATATATATATATATATATATATATATATATATATATATATATATATATATATATATATATATATATGTATGTATGTATGCATGTATATATATATATATAAAATCCTTTGTTCATTTGGACAATCCCAAGGAGTTCCAAAGAAATGAATATCCAGCTGAAACTCCGAGTAGAATTAAAGATATGAAAATAATAACAAATCACACAGAGCAAAATAATTAAGAAAAAATTCAAAGAAAAACTTACATTTGGATTTCACAGCTATAAACTTTAATTTATTTCACACCTTAAATGCAGTTTAATATCAAATGCGAAATAAAATGAAGTTATAGCTGGGAAATTCAAAAATAAAATTTTCCTTTGAAATTGTTTTTTGATTTTATATCTATCTATCTATCTATCTATCTATCTATCTATCTATCTATCTATCTAACTATCTATCTATCTATATATATATATATATATATATATATATATATATATATATATATATATATATACATATATATATATATATATATTAGGTTGGTGCAAAAATAATGACGTAAGAATGTCGTTTTTTGATGTTAAAATACGTCAAAAAACGATATTATTACGTCATTATTTTTGTGGGTTTGTGGGTGTGCCCGTGCGCGCAAATATAGTAGGCTGATGAAAGATATTCGAGTGATAAAAACAATAAAAAATAATAATAATTGATAATAGGACTAATAATATTTATTGCATATTAGTAGGCCTTTTGACGAAAATAGAAGCATAATGTAAAATGACGCCATAATGGAAAATACGCTAAAATAACGCATAATAAAGGCTGTGTCCTTTTATCGTTCCAAGTAGAACGCCGAAAGTCCGAGCTGAAGTACATTTTGAAAATCAATCCACACTTTGTAGACTTAAGTAGGTTTCACTTGCCAAAAAATCAATTTCTTTCGAACTTCAAATGTTTTGGCTTTAAATAAACCACAAAGATGTTGAGCACCTGTACAGAAGAAAATGGTGACATACCCCGTAGGCCAAAACACTTTCATATCGCATGTTACTTTTGCAGAATAAAAAAAAGAGTAAAAATAACTGAATGAGGT
>OZ010583.1:97112847-97212847 GCA_963932145.1 Acanthosepion lycidas
GAGTTTAGTTAAATATAGTTATCTACTGGGAATTCAGCCCGTAAGAAAATCTTAGGTGCTCTATGGGGATTATCGTCATGTCATTCAAAGTCTTTGGGATAAGTAAGGATGAACATAAAAAGGTTTTTCAAATTAAAGGTAGAAAGACATTTCAAGGCTTACGGCCACATGATGTTCAATCGCAGGTTCCCGTACATTCACTGAAGTTAAGCAACGTCACAATTGGCCAAGACCTAGATGAGTGACCGCTTGGGAATAACCGATGCAGAAATCTTGGCTGTGTGGGTAGCATAATGGATAATGGCTCGGGACAATTAATCGAATAGGCGAGTTTCAATTCCAGTTGTGTTCGCTATATTCACTTACGCAAAAATAGCCTTAGGAAAGATATGATTTCACCTCTTTCCCCCCAGCTAGGGTTAATTAGTAACATTTGTATCACTAAAATCATTATTATCTCAAGAAAAAAAAACTGTATATGAAATATTTACATTTCGGCATTAAATAACCCCTAGAGATGTTGATATGCCGCTAAACCTAACCAACCAAAGACTTCAGATTTTGAACATTTGATTCAAATGAAGATAGGATGATGACAGTTCTCAGAACAAACGTATTTAGAAAGATTGTCAAACAACTTCTCTTGCTTTTAGAGATAATATCCTACGAATATCCTAATCTTTCTTGTGTGTGTTTTTATCACATCGTTTTGCCCAATATGATTCTTAATCGCTTTAAATATTTTCTGATGTTTTACCAGAGACTACTGTCATTGTACCCCATAAAAAATTCAAACTAATATCCTGAATGTTTTTCTTTATTCGTTAAAGCGTAGGTTCACGAATTTGGTGGCATATTAATAGTGAGTTCAATCCCTGGACCAGTTTCACCAGCCTTTAATTCGATGGAAACGGAGTAAGCAATAACTAAGAATGTAACTGAATAAAAACATGAATAATCTTATATGTGGCCAGTGAAATGAGAACAAGCTACCTCAGAGTCTAAATAAAGTGGTCGGTTCGAAATGACATTTAGGTATCCCAGATGGCCAAGGATGGATGGCCCAAAAGATGATTGTTATGAAAATAGCAAACGAAGATGAGTGCCATAACCTGAAAACAAATAATCAATGTTTTTGTTTTAATTCGCAGGTTTATTGCCCTTGTTAAATTGTGATGTCCTTTTTTATATCTTGGCTGACATAAAAAGTGTGACATATTCTACATTCCTCTTTGACGTGGTGTAATGGTTAGCTGCCTTGTCTCAGTACATGAATTACGACCCCACTAATGGCGGCAAGATTTTATCATTTTACTGCTGAAATAGCTAGTTGTATCTCTCTTCTGCCTTCTTGTTTCCCGTCAAGTTTGATCTTCAAAACTTTAAAGGCAATATCAATCGTTATTTTCTGTCTTCTTGGTTCTGTTCTTTTATTGTTTCCGTTCCTTGATAATATTTTCTTTTTCTTATATGCACACCTAGAAAACTCCTGTGTCTACGTGTCTTTGTCACATTTCTTGGATATGAAATAATTTTCTGAAATTGTTATAGGTGGAAACATATTTTGTTAGAAAAAAAAGAAAAGAAAAAAGAGCGCTGAACTGCTACATACTATCAGCCCTTGTATTTGATAATGTATGCAGGACAATTTTCTCTCAGATAAAGAAGAGGTCTGACACAATAGGGTTATGATTATACAGAAGATCTCTAATAACACAGACCGAACATTTGAGCCACGCAAAAGTTTTAAACAAAATGGTACTTGTCCTAAAACAAAATGGTACTTGTCCTAAAACAAAATGGCACTTGTCCTAAAAATCATGAAAGGGCCAGTTGATATTTCCGAAACTCTCAATAAGAAAAGCGGAATTCTGGAATTTGACATTCACGAAATCTATTAAAGGCAAGAGTCTCAGAATGACAGCGAATATATATATATATATATATATATATATATATATATATATATATATATATATATGTTTAATTTCAATAAAGGTGAAATCAATTTACAAATTCATGAATTATTATAAATTATTATAAATTTTAAGGTTAAAATTCTGCGTTTATGTACAAATGTAGTGATAAAGAATTCTTTTTAACTGGTAAATTTTCCGTAAAAGTGGCATGAACTATATTGTTCAATAATTACAGTAATGTCGCACTTATTATCCAAAAGTTGCACTTGGAACAGTTATTTTAATTTCAATAAATGCGCAATCAATTTACAAATTCATGAATTATTCATACATAAAACAAATACAAAGGTTAATGATTAAATGGCGAGAAATCCATCTTCGCGAACAATTCAATAAGATACAAAAACCCCGAATCTGTTTATGAATGAAAAGATCCTGTGTTATAAATTTCCGTCCCATTAGATCTTTTTATTTTACAAGCTTTCGTCTGTTCCTACAGACATCCTCAGGTATGAAATATTGTGTTCTTGTTTATACTTTCAGTAATAAGTGGACAAACGAAAACAAGGTTGTAATCCGAAAAATGCTATGAGAAATGTGTGTTATCGTTTTGGAGCGTGCAGTCGCAACGCTGAGTTTGAATTTAAATTTTAAGGTTAAAATTCTGCGTTTATGTACAAATGTAGTGATAGAGAATTCTTTTTAACTGGTAAATTTTCCGTAAAAGTGGCATGAACTATATTGTTTTTGTATCTTATTGAGTTGTTATATATATATATATATATATATATATATATATAGAGAGAGAGAGAGAGAGAGAGAGAGTGAGATAGAGTGAGAAAGAGAGAGGAAGAGAGAGAGAATGAGAGAGAGTGAGAGAGAGAGAAAGAGAGAGAGAGTGAGAGAGAAAGAGAGAGTGAGAGAGAGAGTGAGAGTGAGTGAGAGAGAGTGAGAGAGATAGTGGGAGAGAGAGAGAAAGAGAGAGAGTGAGTGAGAGAGAGAGAGTGAGAGAGAGAGAGAGAGAGTGAGAGAGAACTTGTAGTGATCCATGATATTCAATGCCCTGAAGACACACGGAACATAAAAAAAGAAAAGTCAAGTAAAATGTTTTTTTAATCATTTCACCCCAAACAAGGCAATAAAGCCACTAAGGCACAGGTGGTACTGAGTTTGAAAGAATAAGAAAACTTATTGAAGATTGTTTCATTTTCTCCGGTTTATATTAGGTTATTCGAAGCTAGATTTCTTTTTTTGATTGTAAGATATTTTTTAAGATAATAATGGGGTTAGTTATATAAGGCTTACTAATTGATTGATGGGGAAGAATATCTTTCCCGAGGTTATTTACGAGTAAGTGATTAATAGCCCCGAGCCATTATCCATCGCACCTCCCCCACATCCAAGCTTACACTACCTGGTATTTCTTATCGGTTACGCATGTAGATACTGACCAGACTCAACGTTGTTTAACTTCGGTGATTGTACCTAAGCCGGTGCTTCAACGTAATGTGGCCGTAATGCCATTATTACGGCGCAGGAACATTGAAAGATGAGAAGGGCTAGCTTATGGTTACATCTAGTTAGTTCCATTGTAAAATAATGAGACCCTGCTGCCAGTCTAGTACTGCGATCATATTCATACACACTAGGTAAAGAGAATGTTTTATAGTTTTAGACACTATCTTTTATTCATAAAAATTCATAGCATCTTTATTTAGTCATGAAACATTTTTCTGACTCTCTAAGGCATGGCAGCTTTCAGGTATATTCCGTTATAATATAACGATTGCTTTCTTCTGATCCAGGGAATCTTTACACGAACGCGACGACGTCTTAAAATTGTTGGAATGGATGACAGGATAATGAGTAGCAAAACAATTGATAGGTTGAAGGTAACTGGCCCGAAGAGAATAAGCCACGTTGAGAAAATCTTATCCTATCTCAATCCTAGTTTCCGACGTCAACTTTACAGGATGAGGGTGGACGTTGTCAGGCATTAAAATCAAATGTCAAATTACTTCGCCACTAGAAATCCGTTTTCTCGCCCAGTGAATCCTTCAAACGAGATTGTCCAGGTGACATCAATTCGTAATAAACGTCACCCTTTGAACCAGTCCTCCACCAAACATGAGATCCACTTCAAGCTGTTTAAGATCGTCTTTAATCTGCCACCAATTTTTTTTTTCATTTTTCGTTTTTATAACAAATCCCCTTTTTCGTTTTTTTGTCGCTTTACTTTTCTTAAAGTTACATTTTTCTACGCTCGGCCAGAAAACAATGACATTTGTTTCACCACTCACGGCATAGACAGTTTTGCAGCTGCGTAATGTTGAAAATGTAACTCGAATTACGACGTGCATTTAGCTGACTATTGAAGAAAGAACAGAATCATCTTGGAAAAAAAAAAGGATTTTACTAACATTTTAAAAGCTACAAACAGTATAGATTTCGCTCCTCCAGGTCCACTGCTGATTCTTCAACTGTCATTACACATAAAATCAGTAAAGCATTTCATAATAAATTCATCATGACACTGATCACCTGGAGGCATTCTTTTCTCAAATGACCCTGAGATTCGTCGACCTTGAGTGGCCCTTGTGCCTTGTTTTGAGTGTATCGGGTTTAGTTTTTTACTACGTTACTTAAAAATCGAAAACGGAAAAAATAAAGCAAAAATAAATAAATAAACAAAATGACAATAAAATAAGCAAAAAAAAAAAAAAATAAACCCAAACAAATTACCAAATCACACCTGTTAGAATAGACAAAATAGAATAAAAAATAAGTAAAAAAATCAATGAACCCAAATAAATAAAGTAAATAATAAACAAATTAGCAAACAAATATTAATTAGAGTATAAAAAATCAAACCAAAAATCGGACGAAAAAAAATAGCTATTACTGTTATATAACGATAAAAAAAATACTACGTTACTTAAAAATCGAAAAGAGAAAAGAGAAAATATACAGTATAACAAATAAATAATAGCAAGTAAAATAAATTGACCTAAATTCAACCAAATAAATAAATAAATTAAGAAACTGATCCCGATAAACTAACCGTTAGAAAAAACAAATAAAGTTAATCAATCCAAATAAATACACGAAGTAATAAACAAATTAAAAACTGTTCCCGCCAAAATAATAGTTAGACCAAACTACAACAATCAACCCCAAAATTGAATAAATAGCTTTAATTATCGCCCCAAACCAAAACAAAAGTATTAAATAAGTGATATAAACAAATTTTTACTACGTTAATAAAAACACAGAATAAAATAAAAAATAATAAATAAATAAATATATAAGATAAGAAATAAAAATAAAAAATAAAAATAAATAAAAACAAACAAAATCATTTAACCCAAATAAATAAATAAACAAATAAACAACTTCCGGTAAAATAACCGCCAAAATAGACTACCCACAATGCACCACTGACCCGTATATATAAATAGCTGAGAAAAATAACAGGACTCGTGGCCCGACGATTGCATCTAGCATGAAACAGACTCTAAGCGTTGACGTCTATATTCACTTTTATATTTACACACGATCTATCTCTTATATTGAGCACTTTATCCCATAAATAGCACATCTTAAGATTATATATATATATATATATATATATATATATATATATATATATATATATATATATATATATATATATATATTAATCCAATTGGTACATCGATTTTTTTTCAAAGATGTTCATCCTCTACAAGGCCAGGGAGTCACTCGAGGTAAAAGGTTACAGAGTATATGCAGTTATGTCTGGAAGTTAGGTTTGTTTGTTTTGTTTTGTTTTACAACCTCAATGGGTTATTTAATGCCGACAAGATTTTTATTGATGGTAATATTTTTTTTGTTTTATCAGAAATGTATTGTTGGTAATTTTTTTTTAAATGTATATCTGGTAATATTTTTTTTCAAAAGTATATTGCTGTCAATAATCTTTTTACAAAGTATTTCTGGTATTAAAACCTATTTTTACAATTTCATAGTATTTTGACACCAATTTGGTGGTTAACTATTTACTCATGCTTGGGGCTATCACCCTGGGTCATGGTGAAACTGGGAACACCATCAATTTTGAGGTGGTCCCACGCTCCTCAGTACCTCCTGAGAAGAGGCCTTGCTGTGGGTTTGGTTTGGTTTGTTTTACGGCATATCAATTTCAATGGGTTATTTAATGCCGACAAAGATTTTATTGATGGTAATCTTTTTTCTTCGAAAATTTATTGCTGGTAATATTTTTTCAAAAATATATAGCAGGTATTTTGTCTTTCAAAAATGTATAGCTGGTAATATTTTTTTTTTTATTAAAAAATGTAGAGATGGTAATATCTTTTGTTTGTATTGGTGGTTATAATGTATTGCTGGTAATAATTTTTTACAAAGTATTTCTAGTAAACGGTTAACCTAGTCTTGACATGATTATAGTGATCGGGGAAGCATCTTCTAGGGAGTCGCTTCCACAATGCAGTGGTTCGTCGGAAGAAGCTTCTCTGGTGGAACTTACATCTCACCAATGAAATACGAAGGGAATGATGGCGGTTTGCTACAATGTGCGTAGCATTGTGGGTCTTAGCCATGAAGATTAGAACCAAGGAATGTAGTGCATCTGAGCACTTTTCATGGAATTAGCGATAGAGCAGTGAAAGGCTAGCGACGTTTCGACTGTGAGAAAAGAAGTCATAGTGTGGAAAATAATTTGTTACCGACAAGGACGCGGGGAGGTTTTAGACTTTATCGGCACTGGAAAATGAAGCTCCTGCCCATACAAATTGTTTTATTCAGACAAAATCAAAGATTATTTATACATTAAAACCTCATTTCATGCTGATGATGACGATGATGATGAGTTCTCGCGTTGCATTCTCGAGCGTTTGGGCAGCACTTTTATATAAAATTCTTCATCAAATAACCCAAGAGAACTCCGAAGCCAAGGGGAAATTTTGAAAATCTTGAATAATTCAATATTAAAACGTTTGATGTTTGAATATGATTTAGTTAACTGACATTTTTTTTATACTAAGTAAACTCTCTTATTTTTCAAGTATTTTTTCACGTTGATAAAAAGAAATAAAGGTGATACGAAAGATGATTGTATTTATAAAAGTCTGAAGACTAGAAAATAAAGTTCAGAATCGGTGTTTATTTTTAAAAATAAAATGTTATGAGTCTCCATGCAATAAGGTTGGTTCGAGAGTTCTTATAAATGCTTAGGAAAGGACAGAGAGAGAGGGAGAGAAGAGTGAAAGGTCATCTGTACGACAGCTAAGGACAACAAAAGTTCATTTAATCAATTTCTCTCTTTACATCTCTTTGATCACTTGACGCAAAGGTCAGTTCATGCATCTGATCGCTCGGATTTCCGCCATGAATATTTCACTGAATGTCGACGGTAACAGATAAGAAAAACAAAGGACAAGATGAGATATGACAAGATGATAACACACAGACTGAAATCCCTTGAGAAAAAGAAACCCTGTCGTCTTGTAATTGATGTTTACTCCTTTTGACTCGTTATCTTTTGCTCATTTCTGTAGGAGTTCTTGCAGTTTGCTTTTTTTCTGACCGTTATTAACATTATTTCATCTGTATATCTTATGGCCGGCAATAATAAATCCTGTTAGAATTTCTAGTTATCTAACTATTTCCTCGTTGTAAAGGTTGAAAAAAAATCCAAAGTGTAGACACATATTTGTCTTATGCCCCTTATTACTTAGGTATATTTACTGACTAGCAGTAGAGCCCGGCGTTGCCCGGGGATGTAACAGTAAGAGATAGACCGACCATCATAAAGACTGAAAAATAAAATTGACAAAGGTTATTGTTTAAGGTTGACGGACACGCATGTCTTAATTATTTTTTTTTATTTTTTTTTTTTTTTTTTTTTTTTTTACGAATTGGTCAAACCCAAACTCAACAAAAACATTGTTTTCAATTGTTATGAGTCTACCGATTGAACAGAATTTCATTATAAACAATTGTCTTGGAAATGGAATTTTTAAAGCATTCTGAATGTAAACATAAAGAAAAAAGTGTACAAGACAATAAGAAGCACTACCTGCCAGAAAAAAGTGAAGTTTTGTTGAAATCGGTTTAAAAATGTAGGAAATCCGATCCCATATATAAACGAACACACACACACACACACACACACACACACACACACACACACACACACACACACACACACACACACACAACCAACCTGGGTTTTATAATAAGTATAACTCGATAACTCGATATTATTAAGTATAACTCGATATGAGTTGTCCCCCTTTCATCAATGCCTCTTAATCGTGTTTTCAAATTGATTTCGTGCAAAAACAATTGTGTTTTTCCAATTTTTTGCGCTGTCAGAACCTCCACAAGGTAATTTTACGTAGTTCTGTGAAGTTTTCTTGAAATCGCTTGAAAAATGGAGGAAATACGAACCAATATATAAACGCACACACACACACACACACACACACACACACACACAATCTGCATTTTATAATAAGTAAGATTTCATGTTTTATACCAAGACAGGTCATTTGTTCCTACTATTATTTCTTTATTTACATTATTCGGACTATTGTCCTCATCTTTGTCGCCATAGTTATTACAATGTTTCGGCCGTTGTACGCTCCGGCCTTCTTCAGGTGCTTAGAATGTCGAACTGAACCCTTTATTTCGCTCACTGGGGTAGACTGTTCTAATTCCACGTGCCATGTTTAATGGATGTCAGTTCTACGAAGGTCTTTATTCATCAGAATCTTAATGATAAGATTAATCATCTTACTCATCAAGCTGATTGTTCTATTGAGTTACATTCATCTTTTCTTGGCTTCTCCACTGGGACCTTCCGATATTTCGCCCCTGTCGTTTATTCAATTGATCTTTCCGTTCCCGAAATCATATAAAGCAGTCAGCAGGCCTGTTACAAAATTATCTGTTCGAGTGTCATTGTTTATGGTCATTTTCTACTCTTCCATTTCTTACATTTTCTTATGCGCAACTGCTCTATCTGTTACACATTCTATCACTGTATATGTTGTTCTCACACCATTCATCTTTTGCCTGATTGCACAAATTACTAAAGTGTTTGCTAAATGTCCTATATAATGTGCCTTTTCTTGGCATTGTTTGCTGTCTCTTTTCCAGCAGCTCTAGAATTTTATCTGTCATTCCTTTCACTTATTTTCTAGTGATAATTTCGTTCACCGTTCTAACTCAAGATTCTTTAAAAGGTTTCATTGTATTCTTTGAAGTTGTTATATTAACTCTTAGACTTCAGTATATAATTGCTTGCCAATTGTGTCGTCATGGTATCTGTTGTATTTTAGTTTAGATTTTTGTTTGGAATTCTTTAATGTCTATTATTTTAATTTGAGTTTTTCGATCTCTGGGAGATGATCGCACCCACAGTTGACGCTGGCATAAGTTTTATATAACAGAAGATATCTCCTGTTCTTCGTTTCTGAAAATTTTGTTCCCCTCTTCTGTTCTTAATTCTCGTCTCTACGCCTTCGGTATCTGGAAAGATCGATCATTGTATTTATTCACACGGGTTATATCTGATCATTTCAGTGGATCCTTGTTGGATGTCTTAAGCTTTTAGTCTTTGCGCCTCTCTTCTATGATTCTACGGCGCGCTTGTTAAAAAAAATATAGTTCACTCAAAAGAGTTTGACGCCAAAGTGGACGATTTGTTGCTAGTTCATCTCCGCTTTTCAGGTTAGTATTGCTCTTATACAATGGTTCAGCTGATCCTTCTAGAAAGATTATTCCACCGTGGGGTCGTTTGCTAGTGCTGAGTTCGCTCTAAAAGATTTCTTCAGGTGTATGTCTTACCTTGGGGTGTATATGGCCCGTTTATCGAAGTGTTTGATAATAACGAATATAAACTGTTCATTTGAGCAACTAGATTGGAGGCATAATAGTTCAAGGTAAAAAGAAACATCACTAAATAAGACAAAAAGGTCAATGCGTGACTGGTCTTGCGAAAGATATTTAAACTCCTTACATAACAATATTCTACAGCTGCATCTATGAATATATATATATATGAGTTTTTTAATATTTAATCTACCATACGTCAGTGCTTAGAACATTGATGCCACATATGGTCCAGTGCCCCTGCTATTTATCATGTTTTCCTTGATACAATCCAAAGAAAAATCACAAAGATGATTAGTCCTGATCTAGCGGCTCGCCTTCAGTCACATTCCTACCGCCGTTAAATTGACTTTCTGTGTCTTTTCGATACATTCATAGTAATTGTTTGGATGAGCTATTCACTATGATGTCTAGACGTTGTGAATTTACACGTAGTACTAGACTGGCTTCGAGATCTCATCAATTTACAGATGACCTGGATTGATATAATCGAAAATTCAATGGTAACAGTTTCTTTGTATGCACTTGTGGAACTCCTTACTTGCTCCATGCTTTCCAGTGAACTTTAATTCTAAATCGATGTCTATCGCTATCCACTGTCCTCCTCATTACTCTTTTCTCTTCCTGCGCATTATTAATGTTTCTGTTCATAATTCTTCCCCAAACGGTAACCCCTTGTGTCTTACTGTCTTTACATACTCGTACACAAGGGATAAACATCAAAAATGCGATTAATAATGTAATATACATTTTAGCTGACACAATACTCAACAGATATATATATATATATATATATATATATATATATATATATATATATATGTGTGTGTGTGTGTGTGTGTGTGTGTGTGTGTGTCTGTGTGTGTATATATAATAATAATAATAATAATAATAATAATAATAATAATAATGGACTCTCCAGTCGGTTTCGACGTATGAGGATCTGCCAGCTTATTGATTCAGTTATGAAAGTTTATGCGATAATCTTAAGTGTCATTTAAGACCCGCTAGTGATTTACAAAGGCCATGTATGGAGCAGGTGTTAGAATTTCGAAATGAGATCACTGTTAGATTGACTGAACTTTTAGATCTTGCTCTCGCTACTTGAAAATGATTCAGACAAGCAGATTGAATATATATATATATATATATGCATAATTATTTATTTAAAAATTATAACATAAATATGTTATAATTTTTTAAATTTTTTAAATTATAAAAAAGAAATTATAACATAATTAAAAAATAAAAACATAAATATGTTAATTTTTTTTAAATTTGCAAATAAATAATTATATTCGCTCTACTCTGTATTGAGCACTCTTTTAAGAATAGTAATTGTTGGTGATTGGAATTTATTCCGTATTCACCAAACATACACTTGGGTATATATATATATATATATATATATATATATATACACGGAGAGCTGGGGCGAGGAGAGCAGAAACAAAAACAAAACAAAAGGAGAAACGTGTTCGATGGAAAGATAGACTTCAGATGCATCCATTGTAATCGTAGGCCTGTACAGCCATAACAGATGCTGCATCACAATCAGCAACTGAGACATAAAACATTGAACATGAATCCAAATTTTCTCGAAACAGACGGATGTCACACACACAAACATACAATATATATATATATATATATATATATATATATATATATGTGTGTGTGTGTGTGTGTGTGTGTGCGTGCGTGCGTGTGTGTGTGTGTGTAAGAATAAGTACGTTAAAATCTGCCATCCTCTCTACCGGGTGCTGAGAGCTCAGGAGTAAAATGTCCGATGGATGCTAACCCGACTGAATTAGTCGGGTTAGCTCTCGAACTGAGTCAGTCGGATGTCTAGTCACATTGACGAGCTGTGATACAACGAAACAGTCTGTCTGTGGATTACAATATATATATATATATATATATATATATATATATATATATATATATATATATATATGATCAAACGCAGTTTTAAGCCTGGCTATATTTATGGGTTAAAGTGTTCAATATCAGGGATAGAACAAGTTTAAATATAAGAGTGACGTCAACACCAGTGGCGACAGTCTTTTTTGTTGCCAGAACGTAATCTTCAACCTGATATAATTGTGTCCAAGCATGAAATATACTCTCGTCACTCAATTCATGTCAGTTTCGGCTCATATATATATATATATATATATATATATATATATATATATATATATATATATATATATATATATATATAAAGAAATATACATAAAATGTGACTTTAAAGGCACAACTCCCAGTTTCATACTGAAGCAATTTTCAAGTGCTTGAATTATAAAATAAATTCAGGGCGGTAAATGGAATTAATATTTTCTATTTAAAAACGGATTATCTACTTAAATAAATTATACCTATTAAAATTATCATATAGGCAGGTAATATTTTAAATGATTTTCAGACTTAATCAATTTCATTATATATGTTGTCAATGTTTACGGTAAGGTACGTTTCGTGAGCAAATCTAATCTTTCGAAAATGATCGTAGAAGTTGTGTTTTTAAAAGCTGTAATCAATTAATCAGATCAATTAATGGTTCCGTATAGGTCACAAGTTCCATTCCTGTAGGAGAACGCATATTTTCTATATAATTTCTCCAACATTCAGGCCGGTAAATATAATTAATTCAGTTTATTTTAAAAAAATAAAAAAAAAACAGAGCATTTGCTTAAACAAATTGTATCTGTTACAAAAATAATAGCGTATAAATTTAAAATATATTAAATAATTGTCAGGATTAATCTACGTTATAATATATATATATATATATATATATATATATATATGTATGTATGTATGTATGTATGTATGTATGTAAGTTAATAAATAAAAATAGAGTTATAATGAAGGCTTGTTGATGCGTGCGGATTGTGTTTCCTTTTTTATGTAGCCGCTTCTCTTTGCCTGACCAAAATAGACAAGAAATAAATGATGTATATTTCTTTCTCATTTGATTATGCAAAATGTTATTAACATCACCGTATATGCAAAAGCATTTCATAAAGCACGTCACAAAGAATTGTTGGAATTGCTAGGCAACCTTGAGATATTTAGTAAAATATTAAAAATAATCCACAAGCGATCCTGACAGGAAAACGCCAGGCGTACGTATAGAAAATGAATTCTGTAGATAAACAAAAATAGAACGCGGTGTAAGACAAAGATGTGTCTTCTCACTCGACTTATTCAAACCCTACTTTGAGATGATTCACTGAGAATTAGAAACTCTACCAAGACAAATACATTTTCGATTGTCTTGAATATATCTCTTCTCCTCCACGTTGTGCATTAAAGAATCCAGGATTCATTATTGGCAGTTAGAATCTTAACATGAGTAATGTTGATTATTCAATATTGATAGGAGACACGGAAAGAAAACTACAATAATTCTTACGGAAGCAAGAAGAAAGGAGAAAAACTAATTCCAGAACGATGGGAAACATGGTAGTTACTAAAAGAGACAACAAATTATGCATATTACAAACTGGATATAAAAAATAAAACAACTACAACATACTAGATATGTGGAGAAATGTTTTGACAGACGACGGAAAGTGCGACATGGAAATACGAAAGCTGAGCAAACGGTGTCATCCAGATGCTCATCAAATTATTAAGAAACAGAAAATTGGTTCATATAAATACATAAAAGACGATTGAAACTTTATATGATTTCAGTCTTCCTATATGGGAGAGAATGCTGGACAATCAGTGAGGAATAAAAAAACACATCAAAATTATTCATACGAACATTACCAGGCAATAAAAATAGTTGTGCGGTCTACTTAGGCAATGAAAAAAAAATACCCGAATTTTATTTTCTCTTCTGTATTGCATTTTTGATGAAGCTTGAATAAAAGCGAAACATGTTAAATTTATAAGTATTTGGTATTTGTTTCTTATCCTATCATTCTTTTGGATTTCCCTATATTTGTTTTCAATATTTGATCGCAATATATATATATATATATATATATATATATATATATATATATATATATATATATATATATATATAGGGTATGAAGTGTGAAAGGTATTGCATATATATATATATATATATATATATATATATATATATATATATATATATATATATATATATACAGAATTTTGAATTTAATGTAACTACAAAACATTTCGCATTTAAACTTGACTTGATAAAGTCGGATTGACGAAACGCATCAGCAATGACTATGGAATATTTTACAATTGTCTTTATTATCCATATATATATATATATATATATATATATATATATATGAAGTAATAGAGTTTCAAGGTGTGCTATATTTATGGGATAAAGTGCTAAATATCAGCGACACAGCGTATGTAAATATAAAAGTGAACATTGAAGTCAACACACAGAGGCGACAGGCTCTTTCATGCTAGTCGCAATCGTCAGGCTGCCGAGGATTGCGTCAAGCACAAAACAGGATGTCGTCTCAGAGTGTTGACTTCAATGTTCATTTATTTATATATATATATATATATATATATATATATATATATATATATATATATATATATATATGGAGAGTTAGAGAGGAAACGAAGTATATGATTGTGTAGAAATCACATTATTTCGCTCATATCTTGAATCCAATAAGGAAATATTTTTAATGTATACACACACACACACCCACACATATATATATGTATATATATATATATATATATATATATATATATATATATATATATATATATAGAGAGAGAGAGAGAGAGAGAGAGAGAGAGCGAGCGAGAGAGAGGATGGAATAGAGATGCGTGTGTATGTATCCGTTTCTGTATACACTTGCATATATATATATATATGGTGGTGTTTGTCAAGACGTATCCGAGTACGGGCATTACTACATATCTTCTTGGAAAATATCTACTGACGTGCTGAACAAATAGGGCTCTTAAGCCTAGCAAGGGACCTACACAATCTGGCACAAACAGGGCGTTTAAGAGGTGCAACAGCCGCTGTTAGATTATCATGAAATTTAAAATGTCGCAAATATCACATTTCAGTTGCTAGAAGTCTACGGCTTTATAGTCAATTACCAGCCGCCCTCGGTGCGCTCTAAAGTGACTCCTTAAACCAGCTATCAACAAACACACTCTACCAAAATCTGTACACATCAGATCGAGCTGCCATGTATATATATATATATATATATTGGTGCAAAAATAATGTCGTTTTCTCACATATGTTACTATGTGAGAAAACGACATTATTTTTACACCAACCTAATATATATATGCCCACATATTTTAATTCTCTTAATTTCCCTTTCCGCCTCTTATTTCTTACATCTTTACTTCTCTCTTTTTCTCTCTATATCATTTCCGGTGAGTTGACCTATTAAATAGGTCAATGTCTCGTCCTTAAACCACTTCCTCACTATTAAGTATTGTAGTAAAAATAAATTTAAAAACATTCCTATCTCTCCCTTCCCCCTCTAAGTTCGACCATATATGTAACACACACTCACCACTCTATATATCACCTTACAACAAATTTATACAACCTCTACAAGGTTAAAAATATATGCAAATTTAAATTCATTTTTTCACCCATGGAAGTGTGGTCTTATGAGCCAGGGAAAAAAATTCCCTGGAGAAATAAATTATAACCAATGGACCCTTAAAGTTGTCTGCTGTCATTAAATTAATCGCTCTGAATTAACATTGAGCTCTCCGGATTTCATCCTCCTTGGGATTATCCATACGGATTACAGAGATTTTCATTACTTAATTTATATATGTATATATATTTATATAAATGTATGTGTGTGAATCCGTGTGCTGAGTATGAGACTTCTGCAGACAGAAAACCGTCAATGTAGATAACTAAACATTTGAGAAAGCTCTTCGGTGCTTAGTTTTGTGTTAGGAGTGTCGCTTTATTCTCTCTCATAAAGACATACACACACGTAAATGGACTGAAACCAAACGACTTATTATCTTATACACATTGCTGGGCGCTTGTGCGTGGTGGGGAAGGCACGTATGTAAACGTATCATTATGATGGGAAATTTTCCCTTCTATTGATGCTTAATAATACAATCTAATGTGATCTTGTTATTGCAAAGTATTTATTAAGTCAGGAAAGAAGACATAAATTTGTTAGGACATTCCAGACATTTGTAGCAAAAGATTTAGACAACAAAGTCAGTTTAAATGATTGTTTTATAGACAGATAAAAAGGCGATAGAATTGAAAGACGGAGATAGAGTGAGACAAAATCAAGTCTGGCACAAGGTTGCATTTATTGTCCAGTAAGTTTCGAAAAGTCTTGTTTTAAATGCCATGTTCCTTTAGGATATAGACAATCATGACTCTCCACAGAATTCGTCCCTTTCTGAATTGCCAGACTTCATGCAAAATATAGCCAAGTATTTAACCACTGCCTTCTCCATGGTTGTAATTCATAGAAGTCATTCAAGATTGGCTGGCACCCAAGACTACAGATCCCAGTCTGAGTTATTACATTTATCTATATCGATAAGGAGGGGAGTGGCATTCATGCCTATCCAGAAAAATGTATTTGTATGAGTGTGAATACAACCGATTAGACGGGAATCTGAACTCAACTAACCGATATCCAGGCTTACGGTCAAATCACGTTGAAACACCAGTACCCGTACGATCAGTGAAGTTTATCATGGTCGAATTGATCAGTATATTCGTTGGGTGATCGCTTGTGAATACCAGATGCTCGAGTAGGTGGCTAATGTTTCGGAGAGTCGATTTCCAATTGGCGTTGGCTTAGTTGACTTACGGCCAGATAACCCTGCGAAATCTATGAAGCGACATCTCTTTTTGTTTTAGATAACAATGATGTCTTCATTATTTTCATTGCTCGGACTATCATCCTTATCTTCGTTTCCATATTTATCACAACGTTTCAGCCGTTGACACATGACCCTGTGGATAAAGGCGTTAGTTAGATCCAGTGACAGGACCCAAAGAATGCGAGTTCAATACCTGGTTAAGGCGGTGGAGAACTGATAACCGATATTCATTAGACATGGCACGTGGAACTAGAACAGTCTACTCCAGCGATCGAAATAAAGGGTTCAGTTCCATATTAAAACCACTTGAAGAAGGCCGGAGCGTAAAACGGCCGAAACGTTGTGATAAATATGGCAACATAGATGAGGATGATAGTCCGAGCAATGTAAATAGTGTATATAATACCTCATCTCACAAATATAGACAGATAATGATTTCTTCATATAAGTCTTAAACCATTTCTCTGACTAAAACTTGTATAACTGAAACCATTATTATTTCCTTACACCACCAAAAATAGATTCTTACAATCTAAAAATATTTGCTGGCTTTAAATAACCTGCAAAGTGTTCGATAAGCAGTAGAAAATAAATCAATCAATAAATCATTGATTTCAATTGATGCAGTGAGGCCAAACGGTTTAACTTCAAACAACATCGTCCTTCATCACGATATATCAAGAGTGATGAAACATTATGGATAGGGCTAGATTAACGTAGACATGCATCAACAGAAACGACAATGGTTATTTGTGTTAAAACGTTGAGATGAATTCAAATTCAGGTGGGAAAGGCATAAATACACGCTTCATCTTCAGCACTTTATGATTTAATAATAATAATAATAATAATAATAATAATAATAATAATAATTATTATAATTATTATTATTATTAACTCAGCAGCCATTGCAAAAGGCATAACATGAGCCAATCCCCTTAGCTGACAGACGTCGCTTTGGTTTTTTAGAGTTAATGCTAATTCTCGTCTTTGTATCGATTCGGAATTTCAGTGAATTTAATCGACTTTAGAGGAGATTTAATAATGAACTGTGTTTTTGAGCGTAAAACATATCTTTTAACTGTTAGATTTAAAGGCGTTATTTTGTGATATATGATTATTAATATTAAAATTATAAAATAATACAATATATGATTTCATGTGACTCATCGTCGAGACACTGAAGAGATAAGTGAAAAATATTATTGCTAATATTATTATCATTATTATTATTATTATTATTATTATTATTATTATTATTATTATTATTTTATTTCCTTTTATTTCTGGTGTGTACACATTTCTTTCCGGCTCCCACCCAGAGACCTAAGCTTAGAAATGGCATCATGACATTTTCCACTGACCAATTAGAAAAAAAATAAGAAAAAAACAAACACACACACACACTTATTTTACACAGACAAAGCCCCTCGCAAATTGTGTGCTGTAGTCGGGAGAACATTTTTTTGTTTGTATTTGTTAATGGTATGGACTTCCAGGAATCCCTTCAATGAGTCTACTGGAATCTTTTCCAACCAATCCGAGGGCTCCAACTACAACAGGTATTGTTGATGTTCTCATGTGCCACACTTTTGAGATCTCGACTTAAAGGTCCTTTCACATTGATGATCCTCAAAGATACATTGCAGTCTGCCGGGACTGCTATACCAATAAGGAGGATCTTTTCGCAGCCTCTAATAATAATGTCTGGGCGGTTAGCTTTGATTGTTCTGTCTGTGTGCATTGTGGAGTCCCATAAGTTTGTAACATGTCCTATTATTATTATTATTATTATTATTATTATTATTATTATTATTATTATTATTATTTCGATATCTGTTGTATATTCATTTTTTTCCCGGTTTCAGTCAGAGACCTAAGTTCAAGAACGGCATTATAACATATTCCACCAAGCATTTTTTGAGGTAGTTAAAAAAAAAACACTCAAGATCATACTTATTTTACATAGATAAATCCCTTCATAAGGTGTGGGCTGTACTTGTGAGTAAAAGTTTTTGTATTTCTTTAAGAGATTTTTTCCAATTAATCCGAGGGCTGAAGTTGTTGATGTCCTCATGTACCACATTTCGGAGATTTCCATATAAAAGTTCTTGCATTTTGATACTTTTTTGAAAATCTTTAAAGAGAGATTGAAGTCTGCATGGACTGCCATATCAATAAGAAGGTATATATTTTTTTTTGAGTGATTAGCTTTGATGGTTTTGTCTGTGTTTATTGTAAATTCTGATAAAATTATTATAGGTTCTATCACTGTATCGGTGGTGTATAGGTTCTATCACTGTCTGGGTGGTGTTCATACTAATTTCTTGCAGTTTCCTTTCCTTAAAAGTTGTAGATTTTTCAATGAATATATTGGCCCACTCCAATACCGCGCAACCTGAACAAGATGGTCATTTGTTTCTGGATATTTATCCCAAAATCTCTATTTGTGACGAACACAATTTTTCCGTATATGTGCTTGATAATTTCTAGGTAACAAGCATTGATCTCGTTCAGCAAGAATAAACTTTCCGTTTCAGTTTTTAGGCCTGCACTGCGTAGCCACTGATGAGTCTGGAGTTTGTCTACATCAGCTTTTTTGGTACAGAGAAAATATTGGGTGTGAAGCACTTTATTCTGCCATTGTTTCTGTATCTGGTGGATTGCATTTACTTCATTTCCTTTTTTTTATTTTTTTCCAGCTGCAATAGGTGTATTATTATTATTATTATTATTATTATTATTATTATTATTATTATTATTATTACTATTATTATTATTATTATTATTATTATTGTTATTATTATTATTTATTTTCTTTGATTTCTGGCGTTTACACATTTCTTTCCGGGTCCCGCCCAAGGACCTAAGGTTAGAAATGGCAAAAAAAAAAAAAATTATTAGATGTAGAGTGTGGGTTGTACTTGTTAGAACAATTTTTTGTATCTTCTTGAGACATGGACTTCCAGGAATCCCTCCAATTAGTCTACTGCAATCTTTTCCAATCAGTATTTTAGTATATGTGCTTGATAAATCCTAGTTAGCAAGCATTGGTCCTGCGCAGCAAGGATAAAACCTTCAGTTTCCGCTTTCAACCCTGCACTGCATAGCCACTGATGGGTACGGGTTTTGTCTACATCAGCTTGTTTGGTACGGGAAGAGTAGTGGCCATGAAGTGGTTTATCTTGCCATTGCTTCTGTATCTGGTCTGTTGCATTCGTCTTTGCTGTCTTTTTTAAGTATTTTGCAGTTTCAGCCGGTGTATTGTGTTGTAGTTGCATCTCTACGCCCATTTGAAACTCCATTTTGAATTTGTTGGCTTCTTTCATTACGGAGTAAAGACGCTTACTACTTTCATGTTCCTTGAAGCATACCATCATCCAGTCTTCTGTAGTTTCCAAGTATCTTTGGAGGCCAATTGTTGTAGTTTTGTAGGACAGTTCTAGTTGAACTAATCCTCTGCCTCCTTAAGGTATCTGGGCACATACAGACGATCAACATCAGCTTCGGGATGATGCATGCGATAGCAAGTGAGAAGCTTTCTCGTTTTGGCGTCCATTCGCTTAATTTCAGCTATGGTCCAGTTAAGGACATTAAAGCTGTATTGCACCACTGGGACAGCCAATGTGTTTATAGCTGATATTCTGTTTTTTGAGTTTAGTTCAGTATTTAGTACCAGACGTACACGCCTGTAGTACTCTTTTCTTATTTTTTCCTTCATTTGGTGGGTGTTGTATGTCATCTCCTTCGCTAATTTTATTATTATTATTATTATTATTATTATTATTATTATTATTATTATTATTATTTCCTGGTATTTCTGCTGTATACACATTTTCTCCTGGGTTCCAACAAGAGAACTAAGGTCAGAAATGGCTTCATGATATTTTCCACTAATATTTTGTAAAATACGAAAACAAATAATCTGAGATGAAAAACATTTTACATTGAAAAAGCTCTTCATAATTTGAGATCTGTACTTCTGAGAACATTCTTTGTCTTTCTTTAAAGCATAGGCTAACTGAAATCCCTTCAATGAATCTATCGGAACCTTTTCCAATCAATCCGACGGCTCCAACTACAAATGATATTACTAATGTCCTCATATGACACATATTGGAGAATTCCACTTCAGGATTCTTGTAGTTTTTGTCGTTTTCGGAAGATCTTCAAAGATATAATGCAATCTGCAGGGGCTGCCATGTTAATAAGAAAGTAAACTCTGTATAGTTGTGTATTGTAAAGCCCTACAAAATTGAGACAGGTCCTGTCTCTGTAACAGGATCTGGATGCTTTCTATAACGGTTTCCTGCGGCTTCATTCTCGTAAAAGTTTCATATTTTCTAGTGCTGATATTGGCCCACTTTATCATGCAGAGATATATTCATTGAAAAAATTAAGGGTCAAAACAATTTAATATTATTTAATAATATTATTATAGTTCTTGATTTTTCGAACACAGTAATTGCAGATTGACTGCCTTATAAACGATATCTTGTAAGATGACATTGCTATTGATGCTATATATATATATATATATATATATATATATATATATATATATATATATATATATATATATTAACAACGAAAGCATATATCTTGAAAACTGGTATTTAAAATGGTCGCAAAGAAATGAAAAGAGAAAAAAGACAGAAAAGGTAAAGGATTGAGTGTAAAGTGAAAAAAAAAACAAAGGGAGAAATAATCGCGACATTCATGTACGCGCTGAAACACTATGAAAAAAATGAACTCATGAAAAGTACACATAAAAAGAAAGAATAAGCAGTCAATCGCTGATACCCACTGACGAGTGGATGGAATGCTTCCCGGAGGGTCACTCTACGAAATTCTGGAGTCAGAATGTTGAAGGTACCATCACTCTGCTCATTAACAAAACTTGTATTATATATATATATATATATATATATATATATATATATATATATATATATATATATATATATATATATATATATATATATGGGGAAATATATTAAGATTTCAGCGTACCCTCTCCTTTTGCTCTCCTTTTGCTGACATCAGCGTAAACATCATTTTAGTTCGATGAAGCTTTCAAGGACGAAACACTTTCTCATGTATATTAACACGGTGCACGGGAAAAATGAAATGTCTTTGAAAATCGGCCCTCCTATATGGTGGTGAATGCTCGAATATCTCCTCATGATGAAAAAAGACACTTGAAGAAAGTATCCTAAAAAATCCCATGGATTGAAGATGCAATATTCAGGAAGTTTTAAGGAATACAGAACTAAAAAGACACTTATACTCAGAATCATCGGAAAGGGACCATTTAAATTTCTAGGGCACCTAGTGTGGAAGGATAGATTTGAGAACCCGACCTTCAGAGGACGTAGTGAAGTTAAGAGGTGGGAGGAATGTATATGGTACTTGCCGCCGATCGGTCCTTGATATAATCATAAGCTAGTCAATACTACCGCTGGTCGTTGAAATGTCCGTCTCTATCTGTGCTCTTCTCCGGCACGTCGTGGTTTTTTAATCATGGTGCCGGCAAAAATTAAGTTGTCGTCAGCAGTCGTAGCGCTGTTTCGAAACTACGCGAACCCATGTCACAATATAAACAATGTTCTTTTCAGGCGAAATAAAAGAAGACAGAAAATTCTTCGATACAATTTTCTATGTGGTTTATATGGTTCTTTATAGAGAAATATTAACGCATCCCACTTTGAAATTTACCATGACACATTACCCGTTTTAGCTAAGTCTATAACAAGGCTGAAGTCTGGAGTTCTTTTTGGCAGCAAATCTCCGATCAACAGTTGCATACTATCGAGTTTCTTGCAGTTCCATCTTAGGTACCTCCGGTGGGCAACGCCAAGGGTAGTAACCCTGACCGAAATGCCTCTCTTCTCGATCTCTGTTTTACCTCTACCCCTGACTATTGTACTACGAACCTCTGCCCCCTTGGCAATTCTAGTCATGCTGTAGTATCTGTAAAATTATCCTTCCTTTCCGGGCCTACTATGACCCTCCTACCAACAGAATTTCATTCTGCTCTTAACGAGAAGATTGGGACTCATTCCGGGATTTCCTTCGAGACGTTCCTTGGAATGTTGTTTTTTAATCACCCAATTCAGTAATAAGCGGCTGAGGTCTCCTTCTGAGTGAAAGCCAGCGTTGATGTTTTAATTCTAGCTAGGAAATACCAAGTTAACCCGCGTTCATCTCCCTCGTTCTCTCCTACTTGCTCGGCTTGGAGGCCCATAGTAATCACTTCTTACGACTGTACCAGGACGACTAATCCGATTGCAATTGGCGTCTCTTTGTCTCTGTTCGGTAGGAATGAAAACGTGTCCTCAATGAAGCCAAATTACAGTTTGCGGACAGAATGAATCAGCATATAGCAAGTTTCGGTTCAAGGGATTATTGGCGGCTCTTCCAGACTGTGCTGAATAGCAGCAAATCTTCTGTCCCGCATCTACTCAAATCACTTCGAAGTTCTGACATCGACAGCTGAATACTTTGCTAAGAATTTCTCAACTCTCAAATTATCTGGAGTACACATATCTACTTAACGATATGCGCACAACACCGTCGCTGGTTTCGGACATCATTTCCAAATTATACTCCCATAGAGCAAGTGGAGGTGATGGATTACTAAAGAAATGTGCTCCTGAACTGGCCCCAGTTCTCTCCAAACTATATAACTATTGCCTTGATGCTTCTTGCTTTCCAGCATGTTGGAAGTCCTCATCTGGAGTCCCTGTTTTTAAGAATTCTGTTGAAACTTCTGACCCCTCTAACTACCACTCTATCAGTCTCCTACTATTTTGTGGCAAAGTCTTCGTCGCTTTAATCAGTGATGAACTGGTTAAGCATCTTACGTCTCAAGACCTATTCAATATAGATTACACTTTGACCGATCTATCGCTAATGTGATCACGGCCATAACTGAATGAATATATATATATATATATATATATATATATATATATATATATATATATACACACACACACACACATATATATATATATATACATACATATATATATATATATATATATATATACATACATACATACATATATATATATATATATATATATATATATATATATATATATATATAGAAAAAGTTGCAAATTAAAAAAAATTATGTTTTATTTTATGAAAGTATTTATTTATTTATATATATATTTGATATTTCAAATTGTCCTCAATCTTTCATCAGAAAAAACTGTTTGTTACAAATAAATTAAAATTACTGTTTGTTAGCAAGTAGCGTCCTTCGCGAGACGCGGACCTCACGTGATATGGGTCGTCATTGTTCGGATATTCCTAACTTAAATCTTACTGTCATAAATATTTTAAATGTTGTTTAAAAAAATTTGTTTGATTATATCTAAAAAAAATTGCTTAACTATTGAAATATTTATAAAGATTTAAAACACCCAAATCCCTATTCAACCCTAGTTTATATATATATATATATATATTAGGTTGGCGCAAAAATAATGTCGGTTTTTGACGTATTTTTAACGTCAAAAACTGACATTATTTTTGCACCAACCTAATATGTATGTATCATTCTCATGATAAGAACGGCGAAGCTCGAGCTGCAGTTGTAAATATCACGAAATCGTTCGACAGAATGCGTCATACTGGACTTCCTGCATAAGCTTCATGGCTACGGTATTACTGGATGACTATTTCATTTAATCCAATTATTCCTTTCAAATCGTGAAATGAAGGTCGTTCTGAACGGGCTCTCTTCTAGACCCTTCCGTAAAAATGTGGGGTTCCCCCAGGACTCTATCCTAGGTCCCTGTTTCTGGTCTGCATCAATGAACTTCCTGATGTCATCAGCTCCCAAGTAGGCATCTCTGCAGATGACGCTTTTCCCTGGTACCACGACGGCATAAATTTAAGCCAGCTAATAGACTGGCATCTAGCTCCCACCCTTTTATCGTTGAAATAGTAAAATGTAACAGCCACCCCTACTTTATTTTCATCCTTCTTTTCTCGCACTTCCTGCCTGTGGAATTCATTTCCGTTTACTTGCTTCCCTGATAACTACAATCTTCAAAAATTTAAATGTAACGTTAATCGCCATCTTCTGATGTCTTGCACCCCGTTCATTTTTTATCTTTTCCTTATTCTCCCTATACACAGTTATATATATATATATATATATATATATATATATATATATATATATCACCTTCACCCTATGTCATCCCCTGCGAACCAGTGACACTCCCGTTTTGATTGGGGTGAAATGCTTACAAAAAAGAAAAGGAAAATGTTACGTGGACTTCGGCAGGGTTGTCTTTATTCGTCGTCTGCTTCTCTCATTGGCTGCAACTCTGAAAATGGGACTGGTCGCTTTAGTGGTCTGCTTATATTGACTTTTACCCTGGCATGGGAGCTGATGTGTTTGGGTAACTCGGTGTTTCTCTGTCTTCCAACAAGTGATCTTTGTTGTCTAGCTTTGGAAAATTAATGACCTCTCCAAATTAGGGAGATTCCTTTTTCCTATGTGTAGTGTCTCAGGTACTGATCCTCCCATAAATCTAATATGCACCATTACTTCCCAAGCAGTGTAGGCAATTTCTCCGTCTCTCTTTACATCTCACCTCAGTTTTTCACTTCGCTTGTCAATTTGACAAATCCTATTTTTAAACTTCATATTTCGAAAGGGTTGGTTGATTATTAATCGTAATTATTGCGTTAACTTTCATCAGCACATTTTTCCCAGTTTGGGGTCCTGTCTTCATAAAGAGAAATTTACCAGCTGTTTCCTCCAACAGCTATTAGTAAGTATTTGGTTACCATATCTCGTTCGCTCAATCGCACATAGGAACACTGGGCTGGGTCTTTACTTAAATAAATTCTATTTTTCGATTTGTTTAAAATTTCTACTGTTTGATAGGTTGAATGAATCACTTTCTCAATTCTACCTTGTCTTTAAAAATTACCAAATATTATCTTTTCAATAGATTTTTTTTTCTTTCCAGGATGGTCCTTAGAAGATGTTTTCATAATTTCTACTTTAAGGCAGTGCCATTAATAAAATAAAGTTTTTTTTGTTTTTTTTCCAGAACAAATAGACTTTAAAAAATAAAAGCAATTTTGCTTCTTCTCTCAATTTATCTATCGTTCCATTTAATTCTTTTCATCTTGTTCCAAGTTATATTTCAATTTTAACTCTTTCTTTTCATTTATGCATTGCGTCAAAGGCAGCGTATAGCCTGCCTCACGAACTTCTGTAAATAGATACCAGAATAGAAATAAGAGGAGACAACCAGAAAAAAACTTCATAAAAGCTAGAAAAAGAAGTTGTGTAGAATCAACATCCTAAATAATGGTGCATATCGAAAAAGAATATTTATAATAGTAATAAAAGAATGTGGTGGGAGAGTTAACTACTGTCTCATATTTGAAAAGAGAATTGCCTTTTTTGTACGTGGGAGAGTTTTTACTTCTTCATCGTCACCATAATGTTTACCCCTCGTTTCTTTCATTGAACAAAAGTCAGGTGATATGTCAGGTAATAATGAAGAAGTGTAAACCCCTTTAATGTACTGTAAAGCATCAAGGTGAGTTATAAGAAGCTGGAATATATGCCCTCACTCATAGGTGGAACAATTTCATTGAGAAATAAATGGTGACTTGAGATCGTATGTTGTTAATCTCTGATGTATAGCTATAGCTTAACGGATGATATATTTGACTGTGTTCTTTATTTCTTAAATAAGGAAACAAATACCATTACTTTTTGCTACACCATCACACACACACACATATACACACAGATATATATATATATATATATATATATATATATATATATATATATATATATATATATATATATATATATATATACTATTTAATATCACAGAACTTTTCTATTAGGTTGGTGCAAAAATAATGACGTAATAATGTCGTTTTTTGACATTAAAAATACGTCAAGAAACGACATTATTACGTCATTATTTTTGCACCAACCTAATAGATAGACTTTATATATATATATATATATATATATATATATATATATATATAGTGCGATGGATAAATCGTCGTTTAAATTTTGCTGAAATGAAAATAACTCTGACATCACGTTTTAACAGATATATTTGCCAAAATTACATACAGCTATCTTGATATATTAAACAGTAAATTCCTTCAATAAAATAGCCAGTAGCTTTAAAGACGGAGTCCAGACAAGTTCGGAATCTTCTGCATCTCTCCTGGGCGGTACTTTTGTTTAAGTTGGCGAATGCTGCCATAATACTTGCCTTCAGTTCATCTTTGATGTTATAAAGAGTTTTGTTGGTCTCTCGCTCAACTGTGCCCCACTCATAATAACCAAAGGTGTTGCAGTTTGGGGAGTTAGGTGGCCAGGTGTAAGGGGTGATGGGGTCGCAAAAAATGTCCTGTTGTCAGTTTCACTCCTCAAGCGATCTTCAGACCTTGAATTGAGGCGTGAATATGACAGTCATAATGAAATACTGATTCGTTCATCTATAAAGTCTATCTATTAGGTTGGCGCAAAAATAATGACGGAATAATGTCGTTTTTTGACGTATTTTAACGTCAAAAAACGACATTAATACGTCATTATTTTTGCACCAACCTAATAGAAAAGTTCTAACTGTGATATTAAATAATATATATATATATGTATATATATATATATATATATAGATAGATAGATAGATAGATAGATAGATAGATAGATAGATATACTGAGATAGATGCAGAGAAACGGAAATCGGAAGGAGTGAGTAATTAGAGGAAAGAGAGAGATAGAGGAGGGAGAGAGAATGAGATGCATGTATATTGGCTGAAAATAAGAACAGACTTTTCAGGACTCGACTGTTGCATTTACGTCAAACTGAAGCTCTTATGAATGAGATGAATTCTCCCTCATTCGAACAAAGAATGAAATAGTAGGGTAGACTGAGTTCATGTACTCTTGGCAACGGACATGTCTTTATGCGTGCAAATATCACCAGTGCCAATGTTCTGTTGTTGTTCGAAATCTTCAGTGAGTAACAGCGGCTTTAAAAACGGTTTTGATTTAAAAATTAAATTTAAATGAAAAGCTAAAACTTTTACTCACACCCATTTTATACGCAGATACTTCAGTAAGTATACACCTTGACGGTGTTGTCTAAATCTTTGGCTGCAAAGGATTTCAGAGCTTTAATTAATCTATTATGAATCTTGTACATAAGAGATATTCATTTTCAGCATAAGCTCCTTCTTTATCTATGCATTTATTACAGTCATCTCTATTTATAAAAGGCAGTGTGTGTGGGGGGGGTGCCTGTGTGTGTAACTAATGCACGGCCGCAATTTTTGATGGATTTGCACCAAAATTTACGTCCACAAAGTTAGCGGGAAGGCCAAGACTGACTTTGCATTTCCGAATTCCCATCAATAGTGGAAAATAATCGATTTTTTCATGCTTCTATGGCAGTTTTCATGTAGTTTGCGCCCATTTTCTGCTGGTCAGAGTGAGAGCCTATAGCTGGCTGCCACGAATAGGCAGGAAGATTCTATTGGCCAGCGTGAGAGCTAACAGCTGACTGACACGAATGTTAACTAGCATGTTAGCATGCAAAAAAATAATCGATAGCTGCATTCGTCACAAGTTGGAAAAATTTAAATCTGCATGGCACTTTACACCAATTGGCTCATTCGCTTGCTTAAACTCAACGTTGATTCTGATTCCGCAGAACTGGGTTGGGTATGAAAAAGTATTTGTTGTTAACATTCTTTTTTCATTCGGTTTTTCCAGTTACGAGTCCTTTTTTAAAGCTGATCGTTTTGTGTTCATTTTGTTTAGTTCTTTTTTCGTAACAGATTTAATGTTTAGTATAGAGCTTAGAAAAAATACGCAGTGTGAGATAGGCAAGAAGTAAGGCATGTAGCAACATCAGCACGGCAAAGGGCACTCCTTTAAAGGCAAGGAAGGTCAAAAATATTTAAAGTCAAGTGATAGCGATTGCTGTATGAGTCGTGCGATTTTTGAATCAATCAACTCTGGGCCATGTTGCTAGTGAATAATAATCGTACCGATTATATATTATACATTGAAAGTCAGAGGTGTAAATTCAGCTAATAATAACATGTCATATTAAGCATTTCACGATCTACCTTCGCATATATTAATAATTTCGGAGAAAATTGTTATTCTGAAACAAAAAAAAAAAAAAACTGGTACAGTCACCACTCGACGTCGTTTCGCTTAAGTACCGGGAATGAAGACATTTAGGACACGCCGTTCATTCTGTAATATCTACAAATATTAATGATGAGTGAAGATAGAAAGGCTGTATGTTATTCATTCTGACTTATATTTGCTTTGGTCAATGAAAGAAACGAGTGGTAAAACTTATGGTGCCGATGAAGGAGTGAATACTCTTCCACGTACAAAAATATGAGACAGTAGTTAATTCTACGAGCACATTCTTTCATAAGAAAATATTGGATAGATCTTAAATCTTGGGGAATTGAGTTCATTTTAAGTGTTAATTTTAATTATTTATTCCGTTGATTTACCTCGGACATTCATGAGTCTATCACACCAAACATCACGGTCTTGTATCGGAAGAGCATTAAGGAGGGATTTTATGTCATAACACAGCTGGTCAATTTAGGTGTTTCCTGGGTAACAAGCCCGTCTTGCTCCATGGTCAGAGTAGTAGATAACTTAGAAGTTCGTGTTTCAATTGCCAGCAATCTCCTTCAAAGCGTATACTTCATTCGTGTAAAACTGTAGAAATATCAAGGATGGGTCTATAAAGCTGTCATTTACTTGGATGTTGTCTCCGGAAAATGTTAAGTATTAAGTATAGCTCGCAGAATGTGATTGTAGGTTCCATCAAGTTTAGACTCCCAGGGTTGTAGTTAATATCCAGGCAGTGGCACTATATATTAACACCGCCTCTACCGCCGCTCGAAACAATATCTGCTTGAGGTTTTCTGGTAGATCAGTTTTTCAGATTACAATAAATTCATTCAAGGTGGTCCAGCCTTATGGTATGAGAATTTTCATATCCTTTTCAGTAGAATTTACCTCGCTTCCTAGGTATGTAAAAGATCGATAGATTTTATTAATACGCCTGAGATAGTTTGTATTCAGTCTGGCTGGTTGAAGCCTACGAATTCAGTTTTACAGGTATTGAGAGTACAACGTCATTGACAGAATTTTCTAGATGATGTAGGCATTGGTAATTTTTGGAATGAAACGATTTAATGCAGCCGTTTGTGTTCTCAAGTTTTGGTAAGGCCGTGTGGTCGCAGTAGATTCAAGAGCTAAACTTTCGGGAGCCATATTTTCGAGGGCCAGACGATCGGTTGACAGACTTTCGATTGCCAGTCTTCCAAGCGCCAAAATTTCGGTTACCAGATTTTCGGTTGCCAGACGTTCGGTTGACAGACTTTCAAGCTCCAGATTTTCGGGCATTTGCATCTATATTTTTCAACAGACGCGGAATCAGCTGAAACCCAAACGGCCGTACCAGAACTCCAGCGCCAAAACGGCTGAGACAAAACGTGCCAAACCGTTTTAATCTATAATATATTTTTTGCGCATTCTAATTATATTTACTTAGTTGTAGACGTAGGCGTCACGTGATGGATAGTAGCCGTGTTCGGATTCCATTTCGGTTTCGTTGCATTCACTTTCGCTCAAATAGCTATGAAAGGTATGAATTCATCTGAAAGCCTATGTAGACCCAGAGAAGCACTTAGTGTGCAGCTGATGAAATGGTCGATAAGTTTACAATGGATTTCGCAATCCGACTGCTATTGTTTAATTAATCAATATGCTATTCGGAAATGGCCCGATTCGCCTAACGACTATCGCCGCGTTGTTCATATTCCAGCCTAGTCCCTTGCGTCCCCTTTCAGACAAATACCATTGTGCAAGTCATAAACCCAACACATCTACACGCCATCTATAGTTTAAATAGCAGAGCAGGGGGCAGAAAGGTCTCTGTAGCCTTAGCTGTTGCCTCTCTAATTGAATTTAAAATCGTAGAGAAGGCAACGGGAACCCTACACACCATCTTTTAATAAGTTTTCGCAATTCACGAATAATAAAGAAATGTAATCGCAGAAGAACCATGATCGTAGTGTCGTTATTAACAGAAGTCTACAACTCAAATACACGCACACAAAACTACTTTATATATAAAACTGATAAAGAAATCTACGACATATTGGAATTTTTCGTACTGAATTTGAGAGAAAATAAAGATTTTTTTTTGTTTGTTTCTTGTTTTGTAAATCTGAAGTGGGATTTTAAAGATCATGCTTCCAAAATTTTAAAGAATTCTTTTCAACGCAAAAGATGAAACTTTTTTTTTTAAATTTCAAAATAGATTGTAAAACGACAATAGTGAAGAAATTCTACAGAATAAATTTGTATCTGCATACGATTCCTCTCAGGTAAAACAAACATTTAAAAACAATTAGGAATTCCTTTATTTCTCTGTGTCTCTTATCACTTGACATTAATCCTTTTTTTTTTCTCACATTTTTCTTAAGGACAACCTTTTGCATTCAGATCTCATTGAAACTAGGAAAAGACACAAAAACAAACAAAAAATGTCATGAATAAAATATGAAAATCTGCTCCTTTGTTTTACATTTTGTTTGCGGCGAATTAAAAAGACGAGCCGTATTTATGAGAATCGTAACTTAAACTAACGTCACCTTTTATTTTTAGAATTGTCAAGAAGATCTCTTGTTTTTATTGAGTTGATACGCAATCGAAAAGAAATATATTTACGCATATCATAAAACGTTTTCACTACCTACCTACCGAAGGACTAATCCATAAAATGTTTAAATCGTAGAGACTACCTATTTCTCTTCTCCACTTATGTACGGACGGCTACGTGAAGACGATTGTGTTGCGTCAGTCTTTTCAATTGTTGCTTGTCTTGGAAACCATAGCTCAATATGCTCATGAAATATTAGGTGAGAATATGCCGTTACATTTGAAAATGAAAAAGAAAGAAATTCTTCAGTAGCTGTCTATATTTCTGAGATGACGTATCATGTAGACTATTTACATTATTCGGGCTATTGACCTCCTATTTGTTCCCATATTTATCACAACATTTCGGCCGTTGTACGCTCCGGCCTTCTTTAGGTGGTTGGAATGTCATCAGGACAACCTTCAAAAACTGGACAGCACTTTGAAGATACCTCCCCCGAGTAAGACCCCGATAGAGAACATGACTAAAGACTGTGTGTACGCCATCCAGTTTAGCTGCAGAAACAAATAAAAAGGGGAAACAGGCCGCCACCTTAATGTAAGGCTTCAAGAACACCAGAAAGCTGTAACACGAGGGGAAGTGGAAAAATCAGGCATGGCTGAACACATATGGAGAGAAAAGGGAGATCATCGCCCTCTGTGGGATCAGGTTGAAATCATAGACAAAGAACATCACTGGAAAATTCGTAAACTTAACGAATCAGAACATATGCTAGAAATCTCTTGAGCCGACCAAGCATAGAAATCAATGCAATATGGGAAACTGTAATAAGGAGTGCCAGAGAAAAGCGATAATAACAACGAAAATGGCAATATGAACTCTGGTAAAAAGCATGAAATGATAACAGCAAAATTTTAATATGGGCACTGGTAAAAAATATATGCTGTGGACATTAAGTTTATAAGTCCCAAAAATGCATACACAGATGGCCTTAACGACACATGGCACAGTGGATATTATGAGTTCAATACATGGTTAAGACAGTGGAGAACTTGGAGAGGGGAATTAACAGGAGATAACTGACATCCGTTAGAGATGGCACTGTGGAACAGCCTACCCCAGCGAATGAAATAAAGGGTTCAGTTCGACATTCCAACCATCAACTACCGAATGCCGGTGTTTACGATTTCTTATTTGCACATTGCAAGCGTAAGAACGAGAATGTTAGGCAGATGGATATGTAGAAAACAATCCCAGAGAAAATTTACGCAGTTTATCACACATGGCAGGATGAGATTGTCGGGACATCCTGTCGGATCGAAGCGCGATAACAGCGGTCGCATATCAATGACTGGCTAGAAGTAACTGATGAAATATCGCAGTAAAAATAACTTCAAAACTTTGCTGTGATGCCCACCAGAAAAAAACAGATATAAGTATCTATCAGGAACCTTGCTCTAGGTACAGTTAATCTGTAATGACCCTGATATGAATTGGGTTTCTCCTAAGATGTATCAAAGTACGTTTTGTACTCGGTGTCACCTCGGAATGTTAAAAGACATAAAACCTTCGACGCTTTACCTAGAAAAAGGCCTCAAAGACTCCACTTGAAGAATATGTCGTCAAAAGATATTCATTTATTGATTGATTCTTTTTCTACGGCTTATCAGTTCTTTCCAGGTCATTTAAAGCCAGAAGATATTTTATATTGTAAGATTTTTTTTTTATGATAACAGTTTTCTAATTAACCCATAGCTAGAGGAGAAAAGTTGGATATATTTTTTCATCGTTATTTGCGCATAATTGAATATAAAAAACCCAACTGAAATTGGAACTCAACTCTTTGATTAACAAATCTGCTTCATTATGCTTTACACCACCCGCACATCCAAGCTTACAACACCTGGTATTCCCAAGAAATCAACCATCTAGGAACTGAGCAGGTTCGACGTTTCCTGAATCTGATAATCGTACGGGATACGGTGTTTAGAAGCTATATGGCCATAAAAAATATGTTTATGGATACACCAAAATAAAGTGAACATAGCTGAATTTCATATATTCCCGCATTAGACAAGTTGATAATATCAAGTTAGAAAAACATCCGATGTACAACGGAGTGACAGAATTCCTAACATCTTTGCAGGAAGATGATCGAACTTTCGAAGAAAGACCCGGAAACATATACACTTGATGCGGCCGATGGTAGTGGGGAGGGAAGTGAATGGACAATTTGAACTCGGTTCATCTCTCCCATTTTTCATACTGGTAAACGTTCATACTTTTCCGCTTCTATAGAAATACATCACGTCATCTCTGATGTCAATTTAAGTTCCCGTCAAATCTTTAGAATTGTAAATCCCCGGCTCCAAATAGTAATCCTATAATAATTATTTATTTTTATTTTTCATATCTAACGGCCAAACTCTTTGTTTCATTTGTCTCGGTGACATTTTGCGTTGACAGGAATAAAAAAAAAAAATTATAATTCATAGTTCTTCAGAATGAGGTTAGGAGGCCACGCATCCAAAATATAATGTTTTTCTTTTTTTCAACATATGGCGATTATGATTATACACCACTTTCTGTCATTATTTTTTACCATGAATATTTTTAACCCTTTGTTGACCCTATTCTGCTATCCACTGACACGGAAGTGCGGGTGGCGTATGGATAGCAGCTCAAAATAAGAAATCGGAAAGACAGTTTCAAATAACAGCCGAATTCGTAACATTCACTTACGCACAAAAATCCATGGAAAAAGTATGAATCCATATCTTCCCCCTAGGTTAGAGTTAAATAGTCAGACCTGATATGGAAAAATAATTATTTAAAAAAATGTTAATGCAATATTTAGTAACATATATATATATATATATATATATATATATATATATATTTAAAAATTTGATTAAATAAATAATTATATTTATGCTCTACTTTTGTATCGAGCACTATTTTTTAAAAATAATAACTAAAATACTAAAGAACTTTGGATTATTTACCTAATGAGTTCTTTCCTATTTTCTATATATTTTTCACACACACACACGCACACACACACACACACACACACATATATATATATTTATATATATATATATATATATATATATATATATATATATATATATATATTTTACATATATATATATATATATGTAAGTATGTATGTATGTATGTATATATACTTAGAATCAAAATAATATGTTTTAATAACCCTCAAAGGGTTGATAAACCGCAAAAAATGTGTAAACCAATGTGTTAATATCTACAAATATCAGGCTCGTTTAGTAGGTTACCTTGTGTGTCGGTTAGCTTCTTTTGCCTTCTTCATTTCAAGGTAATGTTAAATATTTCGATAACCTCTTTTTTTTTCTTATATGCCACAGTAATTTCATATATTTCTTTCTGACTGTAAGTTACTATTTTTGTCGATTGTAATCTTAGCATTTGTCAGTAAAATCACATCTTCGTTGTTTTAATTTTCTTCATCATCTGTGGGGAGATTGTCCAGCATTCACTGTCATGTAGGGAATTATATATAACACTATAGCTCAACTCATTTTTGTTTTGTTCGGTTTCTAATGATATTTTCATGCTTCGTTGGGCTTACTGGTAGACATTTATACTATGCACCTTCACACTTCTGTGTATCTCTGTATGCTTGTATGTATTTATGCATACACTTTGGTTTGTAGATTTTACTTATAGTACTAAGATTATGTGTGCACATAAATCTAGTTGTTGTATTTAAATGTGTTGCTTTATGTCAATTATAAATCAAGGCTTGTCATGTGACATTATAAAGTGGTAATATTTTTTGCATTTCTTTTATGTGGTAACTACTTTCACCATGTGGGCACTCATCACTCCCAATAACTTTTTGTCTTTTGTTGCCCTAAGCCATTTTCGTCCTTCTTTTGCCATCATTCATATAAACTCTTCAAGTAGGTTACTCAAAGCTTTCTTCTGTTTCTGTTAACTTCAGTACATTCTTTGAGTGTTAAATTCTCTAGACCCTCTTTTCTCATTGTATGCTTCAGAAGTTTCATCTTTCTACTTCTGATTGCAAGTATCAGTTTCCTTAGAATTTCTATTTTCTTTGGCTTATGGCTGTATCACATTGAAACACTGGTTCTCATTCAATCACTGAAGTTAAGCAATGTCAAGTCTGGTTACTATCTAGATGGGTGACTTCTTGGGAATATCAGGTACTGTAAGCTTGGATGTGTGGGCAGTGTAATGGATAACAGCTCGAAATTGGAAATTAGAGGGCAAAGTTCCAATTCTAGTCCAGTTCATTCATACAAACTCTTCAAGTAGGTTACTTGCAGCTTTTCCCTTCTCTTATCTTTAGTACACGCTTCAAGTATTAAATTCTCTAGACACTCTTTTCTCATTATATGCTTCAGAAATATCATCTTTCCTGTTCTGATCAGTTTCCTTCGACTCCCTCTCGGTTCTATAAGGACAAATTGGCAACTGATCTCAAAAGTGAGCTAAAATCTGCTGTCAGCTGGGGCAAGGAATGTCTTCCAGTTGCATGGCTAACGTTAACCACCAGGAGAATGACTCGTTTCTGCTGGCATGAAGTGGAAATACTATATTGAATCAATTGCTCGAATATTTCTGCTACATTGTTATAATAGAATAAATTGTCGACACTTGTGTGACGCCACCCGCGGTGTCGCTGCGCCAAATATGACGTCTGCCTGGCCGCGCCCGCAGTGCTGTCCTGGTCGCGGCGCCAACTGACGTCACCCCGTCTGTCTCCGCGCCGTCGCCGTCCTATCCTGTCCTGTGACGACCAATGTGACTTGGTATTGGTCGCGACATCAAATGTGACGGTCTAACCTTTTGCTGATTCGGATGGGAATCTGGTTAGATTCGGTATCAGCCTTGTCGTTCCCAGCTCGCCTCCAACGTCTGGTTACCGAAGTAACTGTTTTGATTTCTAGTCTAACCTACCCACGTTGTGATTTGATCTTAGGTAGACAAAATCAATCAGTCGCCGGGCCGTAATGAAAGTCGAGTTCGAACAAGGGTGATATCGCACAAGTATATGTAAAAGAAAATAAAATAATAACTCGAAAAGTTCAAATGTGTTAAAAACGGATAACAGTATTTTATATCTGGTTTCTGAATACAAGACTGCGTCTTTCTTCCAACCCGCTTATATGGATTCGTGACACTTTGTGTTTGTTAGGCGAGTCTTAACATCTTAAATTGTTCTTTTTAAGAAACTGGTTATGGTGTATCTTTAGGCGATATTCGTAAAAAATTGTTCTTGGTTAGAAGTTCGGAATTGCGTGGAATCTTTCAGTCAGCTTCTTGCAAGACTACTAACTCTGCAACTCCAACTGCCTCTGCCAACTCCAACTGCGAACTGCTCTGCCAACTGCAAACTACCCCTGCCAACTGCCGTCTTACTCGTTGCGACTCTGCTTATATGGACGCCGACCAAAACCGGGGCGGGTCTGTCGGGGTTTGAGGTCCCTTGACAATTCTAAAAAAAGGTTTTGTTTGTTTTCGGTCAGGAAGAATTATTAATTTCCATTTTTGGAAGTCTTTCGTCCTCCCACCTTTTTCTGTCCTCATATTGGTATCTCACCCATACCCTCAGAGGGTGTCAACGGGTTTCCCCTCTCTCTCACAGTGGCATCTCATACCGTTCCCTTCAGGGGGCGTCAACAGGCCCCCCTCCTACTTCACATGATTACCTTCGCCTAACGCTCACGCAAGCATTCAGCCAATGGGCTCCCAGCAGTGTGGGTGTGGCCAGACTAACCTCGGTTTAAAAAATCTTGCTCAATGAAAAAAAAAATATTATCTTCCCTTTTTTTTTTCTTTTCTTTCTTTTCTTCGAGGAGACCTCACACCTTAGACTCTTATCTTAACCGAATCACCTGGAGTTCGTCAATCAGATTTTCGTCAGCATCAAGTGGGTGGTCATCTGGTGACCCACCGCAAATTATTCGTTTCGATAAAATAATTTTCTTATCATAGCCAGCTCCGACACAAAACAGATGCTCCTCTCAATGATATTCCGTAGATAGCTAATGGGTCAATCTTTTCTTTCTATGTAACTGCGGTTGGTCCAAAGGACATTTTTGTTTTTCGGTCAGAGCTTGACATAATTATTTTTTAGCTCCCAGCAACCTGCAGGAGGTCCAGAGGACATTTTCTTTCGCGACCCAATTAATTTTTATGTCTTACTTTCACCGCTAATGAAAATAAAATCTTTACCACTTTCCTTTGCTTGAAAAAAAAAAACAAAACACCGCTTAGTGTCCTTTTCGTGATGGCTTCTTATCACCTAAATTTAATTCTCGCCTTTTTCTTTTTTTTTTTTTCTTCTTCTTTCTTTCTAACAACCTAAATAGTGTCACACTTGGGTTTTGTCTGAGCAATCACAGACAATCACATTATTGACTTAAATAGACCACGGGAACATAGAGGAAACGCATAAGTAGGTAGTAGAGTGAAGTCTAAACGATCGTTATATTCTAGTCTATCCTCTATACTCTTCGGATACTTATTTCTACTCTATCCTCTGTTAATATACGGATCACCATTTCTAATATATCCTCTATTACTATACGGACCACTATTCTCTACTCTATTCACTATACTATTTCTCTATTCGGATCACTATACCGATTACTATTCGAACGAGTATTATCGATCAAATACTCTTAGTGCGAGTAATATTCGAAGGCGTCTGACACCAGAATTGTGCAATGGCATTACTATAGTTGTATCTGCGATTACAAAGTCTCTACTACAACGAGTTATTAGGAAAGTGACAACGAGTATTCGTTGACATCACAAAACACATATAATCTGGTGCTCCTGATATATATTTATAGATTGTTGATAAAATTCAAAGGAATATTTGCAATGTTATTAATCCTTACGTGGAATCACGAATTCTATCATATTCACACCGCCGTAATGTAGCTTCGCTTTGTCTTTTCTATAAATACTTTCATTGTAATTGTTCTGATAAACATTGCTCTATGCTATCCAGACTTTATTAATTTAAGCACAGTACAGAGTGGCAACAACGACTCGTCATTTAATAGTTGAATTGGCTCGATGTAAAACTAAGTGATTTTTCTAGCAGAATCTTTCCTTGTATTTTGTGGAAATATCTTCCGGGTTCTTGTTTTCCAACCAATTCGGATCTTCGAACATGTAAATGCAATGTAAATCGTTATCTACTGCTTTCAGTGTATCTCTTTTTCTTATTCTTTCACAATTTGTAATTCCTTTATTGCTTTGCTTTGAAAAGATTAACCAAGAAAGACTAACTATAAACTCGGACACTCTCATAATGATACAGAATGGAAAAAAGCCAAAAAATATCCCTCTCGGTTCATTTAACACATCATTGTCATTTCATACATTCATCGATGTGGATGTAATTTACATCTTTCTTTCTTTCTTTCTTTCTTTCTTTCTTCTTCTTCTTCTTCTTCTTCTTCTTCTTCTTCTTCTTTCCGTTTCCCTTCAGGACGTTGGCGAACATTTCATAATTTCCTGTCCTTTGTAGATCTTAATAATTTTTCACACCATCCATTTAATAAAGCTCGCTAGATAGATTATGCGTTAGTTTCCTCTGTCCATCTTTCCCTCCATCTGTCTTGTGTATATCAAATTTACCAATATCTCTTTCCTCATTGTTTTCTCAAAACGGGCCAGCACAGGCATGTAACAGTGTTAAAACAATGCAGCTGTAAACCTTTTAAGTGTATTTGTCAATGTTTATCAGTGAAGTATAAATTTAACTATTAATTGTTAAGTTCGATTCAAGCACTTCTGCATGTAAATAGAAGTTAGTCAAAAGAAATTCATTAGATTTTTGGTGGACTGTGAGACGAGACTGTCAACTGTTACATTACTGCAAACGACACCTATAGAATAAATGTATATGAGATATCGCAATGAAAGAGTTAATGTAAGAAATCTATAAATTCAAGGGAGGTAATACAGTTTAAAACACACAACAGAATTGAAACACATTTAAAGTGTTTAATCTAAATTTTGATAGAATAATGTTAATGGGAAGGCAGAGGGCCGAAAGAGAGAATTGATAGAGAGAGAGGAAATTGTCAGCAGAGAACTTACGGTTATACCTAGCATTTTATACTGGAAAATAATAAAAATTTGATAATATTGATAATTTAGTTTGTCTTTGTCTAACAATGAGCGAATATCAAGCCTTTTCTACTGGAAAATAACGATAATTGATAATGTTGTTAATTTAGTTTTTCTTTGTCTAACAGTTAACGAAAAGACGATGCAGTACATATTAAGGAACGAACTCCCTAGTATATCTTTCGTTAGCAGGGCCAACATTATAACCATTATGGCAGCCTATTTCTGAAGCAGTCCAGTTTATATGACGTTTTTAATTCATTGAAAGTATAAACTCAAGGGAGATAATAAAGTCGACGCAGAGACCACTGAATTAAAGTCTTGAATAATAAAATAATCACTATTTTCTTTTATCTTTTCTTCTTTTTAATTTGGTTCATTGAAATGTGTTTAATGTCATAGCAAAATGGATGGGGTTATTTTACAACACAAAATACTTATTACGCGTTTCATTTCTGTGTTAATTCGAATTATTAATGAGAGATTGAAAACATTTGATAAAGAGAACTGTATGACTCTGTGTGTCTTTGTTTTCGCTTCATGAGCATACAATCGAATTAAGAGACACGTTGAATGAAAAACGCTGCTTTTTTTTCGAACTGAAGTTAATTAACACGGGACAATTATGTCACCCAATAAAGAGAAAATGATTGCAACAAAAATAAACGGAAAAAATAAAACAAAATAATATTATCGCTATTTTAAAAGAGAAGTCGATGACAAAATAGAAAGTAATCTCACAACTATTTAAGCTTGAACAAGTTTTCCACCAGTAATAGTCATGGTGCTCCGTATACTGTCACAAGCATTTAAACGGAGAAAAGAACATAAACCTTTCACATGAAATAAATCGGTTATACAATAAAAATGACAGAGGAAAAACTGTAGGGCTTTTTTGGTCTGTTCTGCCCTAGCGTATAGATCTGTGGATGGTCTAAAGGATAGCGACTCGGAATTGGAGATCGAAGTTCGAATACCAGTCGAGTTTGTTGCATTCACTTGCGTGTAAATAGCCTTAAGAAATTTTTTATCTCCCTCAACTATGAGTTAAATAATGGTAGATGTGGTTGAAAAAGTATTTATCATCTCAAAAAAATTGTTAATGCAATATTCACTCTAAAAAAAAAGTAAGAATTATCATTACAATTCAAAAAAATGTTTCAGCTTTAAATAAAACACAGTGTTGATAATCCATCAAAAATACAAATCAAGCAACCAATACCCCACTCGCCATATTCACCAGACCATGGACCAATCGATATTTACCTTTTTCGGGTTCACTTCCACATCACGTTGAAACAGCGATTCCCGTATAATCACCTAAGTTAAGCAAAGTCGAGTCTGGTCAGTACCTAGATGAGTCATCGTTTTGGAATTCCAGCAGCTGTAAGCTCGAATTGGAAGGTTGTATGATGCATAATGTCCAGAATTGTTAATCGGAGAGCCGGGTTCCAATTTCCGTTTGTTATATTCACTTACTTGCAAAATCTCTTGTGAAAATATGATTATGCCTCTTCTTTCTCAGCTATGGGTTAATTAGTAAGATTTTTATCACAAAATCATTGTTATCCCCAAAAAAAGATTCTCACAATGTAAAAATACTTTCTGGCTTTAAATAACCTGTAAAAAGTTGATAAGAGGAGGAACAGTTTCAGATGCGAGCTACAATCTGGCAACAGCAGAATCAAGGAAGTACAGAGATTTCGTTATCAGAAAAGTATTATAAAAGACGATGGCAATGCTGACTCAGAAATCTGAGGTCAGATTCGAATAACGATAGATGCCTCACACAAAAAACTGAACAGTAAAATTTCGTTAGAAACAAAACGCTTTTAATATTCTATGTTCATTCTCTATGGCATGGAATGCTGCATAACTTCCTCACACGGATCGATAACAAATTTAAAGAAACGGAAATATGATTGTAGAGAAGCATGCTGAGTATACAATAGATGGAACTTGTGAGTAAAGAGGAAGTTTTAAGGCAAAGGTCAAAGAAAATGGCTTTTGTTTTTACAATAAGAAACAGGTATTTGAAATTTATGAAACACATAACGATTAAAGAAAGCTTGGATAATTTGGAGACACTCACAGGACATATTAAAGGCAAGAGGGGCACCTCGGCGTGGTTAGAAAGCTTGCCTTGCTAGACCAATTACGACTGAGTAGTGAGTTCGATCCTCACTGGGTGCCCCATACTTTCGGCCTTGTGCCACATCTAAGCTGTTTTTAGAAAATCACCATATTGAAGGCAAGAGAGAGAGACACACAGAGAGAGAGAGAGAGAGAGGGAGAGTCTACCTAACGAGATTGTGCAAATGGATGTTAAAACAAGGATTACAAGGGATATTAAGGAGACAATCATTATTTAGAGCTCCTTTGGCTAGTATGTCGTGGAGATTCATGATCGCTTACGTTTTGATGGAATACGGCAGATAAATGATTTATTTACTCCGCCCCCCCCCACTGAGACGAGATGTGACACAAATTCGGGTTTAACTTGGGGAAGCCGAGCACGTACACTCCGGTCAGGTACAAAACATCGCCCAGCCCCCGCACGACAGAGAGAAGTTTTCCTTTTCAATTTGTTCGTATTGAATCAGCGAAACCAATGTAACGGATAGAGAAGAGGATGTTTGCCACCTGACTCCGTTATGCAAACATCCAAAGACATTTACAACGCCGTCAACTGCTGCGATATCGGCGACTGATAACGTCTCTGAAAAAGAGAATTATTCTCTGACGGCTGCTATGGGCCATTAAGTGGGTAATGATAGCTCATGGAGGTAATTCTTTGGTGCGAACGGCGAACAATTACAGAAACGAATGAGCGATAAAAATGCTAATCGAAAATGTCTGGATTTAATCAATTTTGTATCGATTAGAAGAAAAAAAATGCCGTCGCCAAAAACAGACAAAAAGGATGTAGAGAGAAGATTGCGAGGTGATGAAATGTGAAAAAAAAAAATGTAAAAAACGTCAATATGGTTGTCGGAGAAAATGGCGGGAAATTTTCGACGCGAGGTTTCACTTGCGTTTTGATGGCCTACGTTTTGCTCTGTAAAAGAAGAGGTAATGGAAAAAGGTAGACATAAAATATTATGGTCCTTCAGAAAAAAAAAGTAAACGAAGAAAGAAAGAAAAAAGAAAGAAAGAAAGAAACTAAAGAAACACATAAGCCAAAATAGGGAAAGCCGATATAAAACGAATATATAAAGAGAATAAGGCGAAATGAAAGGCAGAGAACACAGAAAAAGAGAAAGAATAAATAAACGTAAAGTAGAGAGAAAGTAAGAAACGAAAGAAAGAGACAATAGAAAGATTAAAACGAAAAGAAAAACAAAAGAATGGAAAAGGAAAACAAAATAAATAATAACGAATATATTATAATATTATAAAAGAAAGAAGAACGATAAAAACAACGTATGAAAGAAAATAGAAAATTAGAATTCAAATGTGAAAGAGCGAAAAAGAGGGAATGAAAGAAAAAAGTAGAAAAATAACCGAACGAATAAAAGACAATGAAAACAATGTGCAAAGTATAAAAAAAAAACAAAAAACTTCTCCTTCCGATTAAGTCAAATCATGAACACGAAACATGTTTATTAGATTTGTAACGTAAGCCAGCGTCAACTATTTGTCCTTAGGACTGTCTAGAAGAGAGATTTTTCGTTTCTTTTTTTTTTTCTCTCTCTCTCTTGATACAATATCCAATAAAAATAACTACATTTTTACAAGTGACTAACTACACATTGAAAAGTATAGTAACACTCACACACACACAAACACACACAAACACACACACACGCACGCGCATGCGCCCACACACACACACACATATATATATATATATATATATATATATATATATATATATATATATGTATGTATGTATGTATATAATGAGAATGCCAAGATGCAAGGAGCTACTGGAAAAGAAAGACAAGGAAAAGATTTTAGAAGGGACCAGACATCCAATCTTAAACGGGTAACAGGGGATATTCCTCTATTCCTGTTCAGAAGACCGAGGAGGTGTTTTGAAGCTATCTAATATTTAGGGAAAATAGGGTACCTCGAGCTGGTGTAATGGTTAACAAGCTTGTCTCGCTAGAGCGATTGCGACTGAGTAGTGAGTTCAATCCTCAGTGGGTGCTCCTACTTTCCGCCTTGTGCCACATCTACGCTACGATTAGAAAATCACTATTTAGGGAAAATAAGGAGAAAATAGTAAATAAAATTTTAAATATTAGGCGGAGACGTAATAAGTAGAGTTGAGGCAATCTTTACAAGAAAGCGGAAACTCAATCCTAAACAAGGAATAAACTTCTACTCCTGTACAAAAGACTATCTACTCCTATTAAGTATATATATATATATATAACATAGGTATCACAGATTTTATATGAATGCATATGTTCAAGAACGACTTAGATCTTATTGTGACATGATATTAGGCATATTCTCCCTTTTTGAAAATCAATATAATTGTTATCACATTGAACAAGTCTGCGGGAGAAGTTTGAATGAGAAGTGTAATGGACCGAAGAATTGAAAGAAAAGAGAGAAAAGAAATAATAAGAAGGGAAAATGAAAAGAAGACAAGAAAGAATCAATAGAAGACTGACATAGTGAATGATTTATCGATCAGCTTATTTATCGAAAAGTACAGGGGGAATCGGAGAGCCGAGTTCGAATTCCTGTCGAATCCATTACATTCACTTGTAAGCTAATACCCTTGGTAAAGAAATGAATCCTCTTCTTCTCCCCTCCCAACTATGGTTAAATAGCAGGACAAACTGAGTTCTATAACCTTGGATGACAACTGGTCTATCGAAGAAAGAGATGGCAGCCTACTGCGTAAAAAAATCTGCATCGTCAGTCATGTATCGAAAATTATATTATCACGTATGGCACATAACTGAGTGACAAGACATTAAAACTTACATTTGTGTATAAATCTTCGATGGTTAGGATTATATATATATATATATATATATATATATATATATATATATATATATATATATATATCTTTCAGCGTTAACGCATCGCTCTCCATTAAAGAATAGTGCACTCTGGGTCTTTGGCGCTTGCTTACATTCGTAAAAACAATACACTACAATTCGTCTTTCTTGCTGCCGAAGTTCCAATGGCTTGTGAGTAACAACTGCGACTGGCACCATATATATATATATATATGTGTGTGTCTGTGTGTGTGTATAAAGCTGGATAAGTATTTCTCGGAATATAAAATATATGATATCATTTATTACCTTTTTCCAAGGAACAGGTATATATATATATGTGCGTGTGTGTGTGTCTGTGCGTGTGTGTGTGTCTATGCGTGTGTTTGTGTTTGTGCCTATCATTTTCAATGAGTATTTAGTTGGTCACGTGTAAACATATAGATATTTTTATTGGATATTGTATCGAGAGAGAAAAAAAATTGTGTTTCTGTTATGTTTGTTCATGAGACGTTATAAACTGCTTATGGTTACTTAATTTCGGGTGAAAATAAAGACAAAAATTGTCCAGCATTTGGATATTTTTGTATTATGTTGTTCCTTGATGCAAACAGAATTAATAACATTTACCAACCTGAATGTCCGAGAAATATCCGTAGAATATATTCGTCCTCCGGTAAATGTTATTAATGCTGTTTATTATTAGGTTGGGGCAAAAATAATGACGTAATAATGTCGTTTGTTGACGTATTTTTTAACGTCAAGAAACGACATTATTACGTCATTATTTTTGCACCAACCTAATATAAACAGTGCATTTACTTAACTATGTGTATCTATAAAAAGAATGTATAAACATAAAATATGTTTGGAAATAATTGTCGGACTTTGTCCATTTCATAATGTGTGACGTCATTTCTTTACATATGAATACGCTTTGAACAGATATGAATGTTCTTGAAGGATTCGTGGAAGATTATATTTTAAAAGCAGTAAAATTGACCTTGCTAACCGAAATATCCTCTGTGGCTCAATTGGTTAAGGCACGTCAGGCTATATGACGGTTCCGTATAGAATAGATGAGGACGAATATTTTCCATGAAAATTTCTCGGACATTCAGGCCGGTAAAAGTTAATTAATACTGTTTATTATAGACAGAGCATTTACTTAGATATTTGTCTCTATAAAACGAATGTACAAACATAAGAAAAAAATGCCTTAAAATAATAATAATAATAATTATATATATATATATGTGTGTGTGTGTGTGTGTAATGAAATATAGTTTTAAATTATGGTATATTTATGGGTTAAAGTGTCAGTGTCAGGGATAGTGCGTGTGTAAATATAAAAAAGTGTACATTCATTAAAATGGACATTGAAGGCGACAGATGTTTGTGCATGCGCGTGCGTTCGTGCGTGTGTATGGTGAATATATGTACTTCTCGAATACGCGCGGGCGCGCAAAAAAACTCACACACACAGACAGATTAAATATCATCAGTTTCATACTCCTCATTGGTGATTTGAGTAGCTGTTTATCAGTTGTTTCCCGCTTAGCATTGGGTTCCAGCTTCTTTCTAAAATCTTTTCAGTCTTTTTCACTCCCAGTTACCCCTTACGCTCTCAGTTACCCCTTACATTTGTGACATTATTGCCTTGCTTGGGATGAATTAACAATATCAATATATATATATATATATATATATATAATCATTATAGATAGATACAGAGAGAGAGAGAGAGAGACAGATAGTTAGATAAGTGAAGAGGCCCGTTCATGTTTATATACATAGTAGGTGAGTCGATGGTTGATTTGATAATGAAAAATCCAATTATGAAGATGAAAACGTGATCAAATACATAATAAACGTAAATGAATATATATGAATATATATATATATATATATATATATATATATATTTATATATATATATATGTATGTATGTATGTATATATATATATATATATATATATATATATATATATATATATATGTATATGTGTATGTATATATAATGACGCACAAATTTATGTGTGTATGGGCGCGCGGGTCTACCTGTCAAATGCGTTAATATAATATATTGAGTTTTCTCAAGAGCTTCGGTGCCTCAACGCTGATGCCATCACACAAATTGAAACGGAAATTATGATTTTTCAAAAATCAAAAGAGCAAAAGGATGAACAAATCAAAAACATGTCAAAAGACAAAGCTGAAAATGCAAATGAAACTTCATTTAAGTTCAAAGCATCTAATTTATTAGCACCATAGTCTTCGCCGTGTTATGTGCCATCTTTGTCAATTCTCTGACGGCCATTGTCATTATTGCTCGATACTGTACCTGTTGACACTTTAAATATTCTTCACTTCCTATCTTTCTCTCTCTCTCTCTTTCTCTCTTCCGCTTTCTCTCTCTCTCTCTCTCTCTCTATTTGTCTCTCTTATTTTTCCCACTCTCTCTCTTTATATATTGGTGTCATTTCACTTCATTCATTTCCTCTCTGCCTGTTTCTTTTTCTCACTCTCCCTGTCTTTCCTCCCTCTCGCTCCCTCTTTTAATTTGTTCTTTCCTTTTTTTTTAATTTTTCTGATCCGTGTCCTTTCTTTCAGCTTTTTTCCACTGAATCATTTCGTTATCAATCGTCATTTCTCTCCACATTTCTCCATTATTTTTTATTATTGTCTGTTTATCCTTTGTCTCTTCTCGTTGTCTTAGCGTCATTATAAGTGGATTTTCGAACCAGACAAACAAAACTTTTATCTATCAACATTTTTTTCAAATCTATCTATCTATCTATCTATCTATCTATCTATCTATCTATCTATCTATCTATCTATCTATCTATTTATCTTTGTTGAAATCTGTCAAAGATTGTTTAATGTTTCTTCAATTCTATCCATCCATCCATCAAACTATTTATCTATCTACCAAAATTTGTTCAAATCTATATATTAATGTTTTTTTTCCATTCTTTCTTTCTTTCTTTCTACCTACCTACCTACCTACCTACCTACCTATCTATCTATCTATCTATCTATCTACCAAAGTTTGTTTAAATCTATATATCAATGTTTCTTTGATTTTATCTATCTATCTATCTATCTATCTATCTATCGATCTGTCTATACACACATATATATATATATATATATATATATATATATATATATATATATATATATATATATACTAGCAGCATGGCCCGACGTTGCCCGTGTATAATTCAAAAATCGTACGACTCATTCAGCAATCGCTATCACTTGACATTTTTTGCCCTTCCTTGCCTTTAAAGGAGTGTCCTTTGCTGTGCTGATGTTGCCACATGCCTTACTTCTTGCCTATAATACACTGTGAATTTTTTCTAAGCTCTATACTAAACATTAAATCTGTTACGAAAAAAGAACTAAACAAAATGAACACAAAACGATCAGCTTTAAAAAAGGATTCGTAACTGGAAAAAACGAATGAAAAAAGAATGTTAACAACAAATACTTTTTCACACCCAAAACAGTTCTGCGGAATCAGAATGAACGTTGAGTTTAAGCAAGCGAATGAGCCAAATGGAGTAAAGGCATGCAGATTTAAATTTTTCCCACTTGTGACGAATGCAGCTATCGATTTTTTTTTTGCATGCTAGCATGCTAGTTAAAATTCGTGTCAGTCAACTGTTGGATCTCACGCTGTCCAATAGAATCTTCCTGCCTATTCATGGCAGCCATCTACAGCCTCTAATTCTGGCCAGTAGAAAATGATCGCAAACTACATGAAAACTGCCGTAGAAGCATGAAAAAATCGATTATTTTCACTATCGATGGGATTTGGGAAATGCAACGTCGGTCTTGACCTTCCCGCTAACTTGGAGCATGTGCTTGTAAATTTTGGTACAAATCCGTCGAAAATTTCGGCCGTGCATCCGTTATGCACACACATCCTGCCTTATATATATATATATATATATATATATATATATATATATATATATATATATACGGCAGCCTTTATGGCACAGACGAAATAGGTGGATATATATATATATATATATATATATATATATATATATATATATATATATATCTTTGTTCAAAAGCTGCGGATCTCCGAGTTGGCGGAACTAAGGAATGTAGCCTCTTTGAACATTTTCATGGACATTGCAATAGAATAGAGAAAGGCTTGCAACGTTTGAAAAATGAGATACGCATCCATAGCAACATATGAATCATTCTTGGTTTGAATAATGCTGGCTACGCGTGATCAATATGGAACACTAAATGAAAATCATGGCTGACCGAAAAAAGGGGCATTATCTGCAACAAGATCTGCGGGTGCACACCTGTTATGGCAGATTCCAATGTCAGTAGTCATTCTTGCGATTTGCAATAAAGCTCACCCACACCATTACAAAGAATTAACTGGCCTGAACAGCCTCCTGGTGACAAGCGGTCTTCTACGCACACAAAATCGGCTACCTGCCAGACAGAACTGTAAGGGTGACCCATCTAAGTGGGCATGAAGTCCCAATCTTCGACAGCCCAGTAGTAATATCCTTTGGTCCAGGTGGACGTAATTAATGTCCTGATGTCCGTTATGCTATCTTTGCACGTCAATTACGAAACCCAATGAAGGCAGTAGAGTGCATTGACTGATGGGCTAAGCGGCGCCAACTTTGAAGTTAGCGTGATTCGATTCAATGTTCTCATTTATTCAGTAGTTAACTTTCAGGTTAGACACTAGCAATCAAATTCTTGTAAGAGCTTTTGTGACCTGCCATGCTTGTATTGATGTCTAACCAGAATTCAAACATTTCTCATTTGCTAATGCTATTGTTTTTGCAGGAAAGTATTGACAGATTTGAGATCGTTGGGACCAGAAAGATGGATCACTATATCATTTTGCGGTTAAACAGTTTAAATCCACTTCAGAACTTATGCTTTGCACAGCTACACTGCCTTTTAACCATTACGTCATAAATAAGCCATCCACTTCAGTTCATTTGTGCAAGCGTGCTTCCATCTCAGTCTTTTTTTTAATATTTTATTAAATTTTCGAACCTTTGTAGTCAGTTCACTATCCAAAATCTGACTAAATGTCCATATAACAACTTATTTTATAGTGAAAACATATTAGTTTTACTAAATTTTTTCAGTACCCCTTTCCTGTCTACTTTACGAGACCACTGTTGGGCAAATGCTTTTCCCGGCTCCATCCATCACAAATTTGTACTAATCTCTGTTATACTGTACATTATTATCACTTTTCCGTGTTCTCTAGTATTTCACTACTGCGTTTCTATACAGTAGTTAAGATTCAACCGCCCTTTTGCTCCATCTGTTATCTTTATTTTTTCTAACTGTCTATTCCACCTACATACTTCATATTTGCGGAAATGAGGTTTGACAACTGACTTGATTATCTGATTATATTCTTATGTGAATAATATTCAGTTTCTCAAAAAAAATCTCCCAAACGGAAAATAATTAAATAAATGTCGAATATTTCATTGGATTCAGGCAATTTTGTGAATTTTTATCTTTTTTTTAAAATGTTTTGAAAATAAGCATTTGATTGCTAAGCAAGTGTTCATACCTACAGTTAAGTATATATAATAATAAAAATATATTTTACACGTTAAAAATAATATGGTCCTGGGTATGACTATAAACTATATCCAGCAGAAAAAAAACCCTCCGATTGGGAGCTTTTCAGGAGCATGGAACCACCACTTAATTGCTGTTGTTCCCAGGACCACACAGACCCAATGTGGTAGCATCTGTTAGGGTTTCGGTGAACTCCCAAACTTGGGTGAAAACTTTATGACAATATAAAAATATATTTTTGTATTAGAAATATCAGCAATAAAATTTCATAGTAAACAAAAAAAAAACAAAAACAAAAAAAAACAGCAATGCATTATTGGAAATTAGAAAAGAAAATTACCATCACAATATTTTTGAAAAATAAATTTACAAAGCTCTCAAGAAAATTAAATTTCCGCATTAAATGGCCTATTAAGTGTTGACTCGCCATTAAACAAACCAAACTAAAATTAATCAATATAATTATAATTATCGCGCCGTTTGTGACTTCCCATCCTCTTCTGATAATTACGAGAAATTGCCGAGGGATCTGACTCTATAAAATGAGAATAAAATGTCTGATGATCACACTCATATGCAGGGATTAGGAAGTTAGAAAAAAATTACCTTTACCGCTGATTTTTAAACGTTCCCATATTTTGTCTAAAAAAGTATCACAGTGGGTTTCTTGAAAACGTAACGAGCAGAAGATACTTTTCATTCGCAGAGACGGTCATGTTGTGCCACAGATTCGTCAGTATAAGAACATGAGTCCGTAATGATTGGGTTTACACGCACGGTTTATTAACAGATTGACTTGTTATTTTACGGCTTATCAACGTTTTGCAGGTTATTTAAAGCCAGATGTTTTTAGATTGTAAGAATTTTGTTGGAGTTAATAATGATTTACAGATACAATTTCTACTAATTAAACCATAGCTGGAGGAGAAGAGGTGGAACTTTCCGAACGGTATTTGCGCGTAAGTCAATATAACGAACCCAAATTGAACTAGAACTCGGAGGCCCGAGTTTTAATTCCGAGTCGTTTTCCATTACATCACCTGCACATCAAACCTTAAAGCAACGGGTATTCCCAAACAGTCACCCATCTAGGTGATGACAAGGTTCAACCTTGCTTAACGTATGAGAACCGGTGTTTCAACGTGATATGCCCGTAAACATTTTACATGCACGAACCTAAGTGTTAAATATACAGTCATTTTGTAAGAACTGACAATAATTATTTTATATATTAATTCTAATTCGTAATATACTTATCATAATTATAGATTTAATTTGGTTCTAGTGATGGAAGAGATTATGTAGTCAACTGACCTACACATCTACATACAAGTAACGTTTGCGGACAGTTAGCCACTGAGGGAAATAATATTCAGTCGACAAAGGTCAGTTATATTATTCTCTTTTATTTAGTCGGCATCGGTTAAAAGAGTTATCGACTCACCAGGATCTTGTCTGGTTCTTTTTCAACCCAGACTGCTCTTGCTCTTTATTATGGTTTCTCTTAACTATATTTCTCGCCTTATTGTCTCGCATTTTTCTTCCTCCCTTCATTTTAAGCCGTCTTTTTTCTCTTCTGTTTATCTCATTCTCAGTCTTCGTCTTCCTGTCAGCAGGTTTCTTTTAGAACTGAATTCACTGCGTACCTATCATCCTGTTCGTTTTTACTATGAACTCTGTTTATTCTCTTGGTAAAAAAAAAAGAACAGTAAATGTTTGACGAATAAAAACGTGACTGTGAACTTTATAACAACATGGCTTTACAAGTTTATCGATGATGATAAGAGTTTTACTGATGGCATAGGTATTTATAGTTCGGATAAAAGCCAACATTCCGTATTAGTGTTTCAAGAAGTGGAACTTGTTCAACACATTTTGTTGTATACCCGCCTTCCTTTTGGGAAGATCTTTTGGTTGACAGACGCGATCATAATAAAGTTGTCTTTCTTCTCTAAGCCGAGTGATCGCTAGTTAGTTCGGGGTTAAAATCTGAACTTCAGCAAAAGGGACGTTTAACTTATCTGTTTTATTAAACACATCGACATGTACAGTTTTAACTAGTCAGTAGGGTTGCTATACCACCCCACTGGGGAGGAGTATCTACACACGGAAATAACACGTCTGAATTCTTCGACGCGTAAAACTAAACTCCCTGAAAACACTGACTTTAACATTCCCACGTTCAGCTCATCCAATCAAAATCCACAGCCCTATTTTGTCTAACATCTGTCCTTAAGGTCAACTTCAAAACGTTTGAGCTAAATACTCTGTCACTAAAAAGCATAATTGGCTGAAATTATTATTTAACACTTTCCAAAGCAGAAACTGTGATATGGAATTGGATTGCGAGCAGTGATGGCACATACCCTAATTGCAACGTAAAATTTCAGAAAATCGAAAGCTTACGGCCCCAAAGCATTCAAACAACGGTTCCCGTACGATCACTGAAGTTAGCAACCTCGAGGGTGGTTAGTATCTAGATGGGTGACCGTTTGTAAATATCAAGTGCTCTAGACTTGGGTATACGGGTGGTGTAATGGATAATGGCTCGGAATTGTTAATCGGAGAGCCGAGTTCCAATTCCATTTGGGTTCGTTAAATTCACTTACACGGAAATACCCTTGGAAAAGGTATGGCTCCATCTCTTCTCCCCCAGCTACGGGTTAATTAGTAAGACATGTATCAAGAAATCATTATTATCTTCTTCCCACAAAAATGATCTTACAATATAAAATGTATATTCAGGCTTTTAATAACATTGCAAAAGGTTTGATAAACCGTAGAAAACATTTAAGCACTTCAAATATTCTGGTATAATGGTCGTTTTTAGTATGGGCGATAAATTAATTTAACACTGATGTGGCCGCACTTTAGGTAGTACGATACAGCATATTGCTAAGGAAGCAAGCCATTGAACTCTAGTCATGTTCTTAAATAATTCCCCAGATCTAGACAGCCACACATATGTCATGTATGCTGTCTAACCCGTTCAGTAATGTCTAAGCTGTTATTTGTGTAAAAATATCTTCTCAGACTAATGATTAAAATCATTTAAAAGACGGCTCTTCATTAGAGACATGCGCTAAAAGTCACAAACGAAAGCATTAACCTGAGAATTCGAATTAATGGCACACAAAAAATTACAAACCACATAAAATAAAAATAATTATATATTCTATATTAAAAATATTTTTACAAAATTTGGGAGCGGGTTCCATACACCAAAAGAAGGATAAAAGTTCATATAAATATATGTCAACAAATCCTTCGTTTTCGTGTCGTTAAGTTTGAAGTGAGTTTACCGCAGATGACGCTGTGTTGCTATGAAGGCGACGTTAAATGTTTAACTCCTGTACATTTGTAGCTAGTTTGTCTTCAACGTTTAACGTGTATAGTAGTGCTTTAACTAAGAAGTGTTCCGTATTCGTATCGCAGTCGTTGAGCAGTCTCTGACTGTGTGCGACTTATGTCGAACTCTCTGCTATGACAGAGAGGAACCCGGACGAAGCTTTGCCGAAGGGCAAAGTTGCGTCCGGGGAGGTTGACAGTCCCTGAACCTGTTTATACGGGTTCAAAGGGAATATTTTTGGCCGAGCCTATGAGTTCGGAGAAACCCTCGTTAAACACGGCCTTGTGACATATGCATTCCTTGTGGGGGGGACTGTTAAATATAGCAGGATATTCATATCGCAAGCAGGTAGATATGATTTTTATATACGGCTACGATAATGGTAATGGACTCGAGACTGCACGTCTGTATCATTTTGTGTTTCTAGACCGGACATATACGGACTTTTGTCCTTGTTTTGGTGTGAAGAAACGTCCCCCAAAAGAACTTCTGATCCACCCTTCATTACGTTCCAAACAAGAAAAAGGAATGAGTATAAAAAACAAAAAGTGATAAGGGTTTTATTTTTAGAATGATGCTCACCTTGTACAAGGTCCTGGATCCACTTCAGATAGAAGTTTGCAACTCAAATAGCATAGCTTATGCCAAGACTTGAACAGGTTAACATCGTGGTATTAGGAGAAGTATAATCCTGGGAGTTGTTTTTACTAAACAGCGTATCGTGGGAAGAAGCTGCTCGCGTGGAACCAACATGTCACGAAAGGAATACGAAGGGAATGAAAGCGGTTCGCTATGATGCACGTGACATGGCAGGTCTTAGCCGTGAAGGTAAGAACCGGTGAAACGAACTGTTCGTCTGAATACTTTCCATGGAAATAGCAATAGAGTAACGAGAGGCTTCGTGACGTTTCGTTCCTGAGAAATGTCTTATTGTGTGGAAAATAATCAGTCATCCACAAGGAAGTAGAGATGCTTTTGGACTTTTTATCGAGACTGGAAAATGAAGACTGAGCTGCTCTTGTGCATATATATCTGCAGTGCGTCATTTTTTTTTTTTTTTTGCCTGACCTAGAAGAGTCAGGTACTTATTGGAGCGGTACAACTAATCGACCATTTTGCAGTTTCATTAGCGATGGATCGTATTTACGACTTCAACATGAGGTGTGGATCAAATTTGAGTAGGTGCTCAAAACTTAACATGAGAAATTGAACTCCCGGAAAAAAAAAAAAAAAAAAAAACACTTCAAGAATTTTTTTATAAATTTCAACACGTACATCCTCATTCCCTTTGTATTCCATTAGTAATAAAGAACTTCCGTTCGGATAGCTTCTTCCCAAGGACTTCTGCTTTATGGAACAGACTCCCGACAGGACGTTTTCACAATCAACATAATCTTGACCTCTTCAAGTCTAGGGTTAACCGTTTCTTGCATAACACAATGAACTAAACCTCTTACCTTTTCTAGCGGTCAAACAACACGAGGGAACAACCCTCTACATTGGATGACTCTAGGGCCTTATTCGGAGTCAACATTAGTATAAAATTAAAAAGAATATCGCTAAATGTTCGCTCAATAAATGCTGAATGATTCCTGTATGCAAACGGATATTTTTACTCTTAGCATCACTATTTTAAAACTGGAGAAATATACTCCTACAAGATGATAAATTACTTCGCATGCAAAAAGAAATTCATGCCAGACCTCTAAACGCCGGTCTCGCTTAACTGTAAACAGTGGGGCCTTAACAAGTAAACTGTAGCTAATCGATAAAGCTTATCGTGTTAGCGGGTCACTGTTCTCATGTTTCTTTTTTTTTATTTACCCGTCTGATTCGAGTAAAGTTTATAATTGATAACTATTAGGTTGGTGCAAAAAATAATGTCGTTTTCTCGCATATGTTACTATGTGAGAAAATGACATTATTTTTGCACCAACCTAATACATTAATGCTTTCCAGTAAATGTCTACAGAGTGCCTTAATCCCAACCTCATCTACAGAAGATTTGCATGCAAGCTCTTGCAGCGTTTCACCATTCCTGACAGATCTTCTAATAGGGCAGTGTGGAATATCGACTTACAAAACCTCGAAATTAATTCGTCCCGATAATGTCGTACGTATATGAGTACGACAGAAGGATGCTAGAAATTTTAGATTTTTTTTTTTCAACAGAAATGTATTTGAAGTCCTCAAGGATGAAAAGCGTGACAAGTAAACTTTTTCCACTTTGTCATAAAATTTCCAAAAAAGCGTCCTTGATAAATAAAAATATACATCCTTATCTCATATATATTTATGTATATATTAGAATTTAGGTGCAAAGTACACGATGAAATAAGATTTATAACTGATGTTGCTTTGCTATTACGCATTATCTGACCGTTCCAGCAATGATGATTGCATCATTGTTCTTTCAACGTACTCAAAAAGAATATATATATATATATATATATATATATATATATATGTGTGTGTGTGTCTTTGTGTGTGTTTGTCTTTGTGTGTGTGTGTGTGTGTGTGTGTGTACAAATTTCAGATAGGATATATCTGTAAATGGATAATATGAATTAAAACGATAATAAAACGTATTTCGTCCTCTGTGGGACTTATTCAGGCATTTGTCTTAATAAAGTCCCATAAAGAACGAGAGATGTCGGCTACGATAAGATATCTTTATGTCTTCAGTAATATATATATATATATATATATATAAATATATATATATATATATATATATATATATATATATATATATCCCAATCTGTTCCTATCTATCTATCTATATATCTATCTATCTATCTACATTTTAAATCTCATTATCTATCTATCTATCTATCTATCTATCTATCTACATCTCACGCCTCATTATCTATATATCTACATCTTACGGTTCATTATCTATCTATCTATCTACCTATCTATCTATCTACCTACCTATCTATCTATCTATCTATCTATCTATCTATCTATTTATCAACATCTTACGGTTCATTATTTATCTATCTATCTATCCATCTATCTATCTATCTATCTCACGTTTCCCTCCATTATCTTCCTATTTTCCTAATTCAGTGTGATCAGATCGATATCTATATATCAATATCAATCTGTTCGTAACTATTCGCCTCTTTCATTCATTCGCCCCTTTCATTATTGCTTCTATCTTTCTTTCTTTCTGTATTTCAAGATGTCCACTTCTCACAATTTTTACTCTTTCCTACATACACACGCATGCGCACAGTCCATCATACGCTTACGCTGTTTTGTTTCCAATTTAATTCATTAGAAATTTGAAAATACACTGAATTCTCTTTTGTTATGATAGTCGGCCGGATCCTATCGCTTGACATTTCGAATGATTAGATGGAAAGTCATCGAAAAATGTCAGTACAATGATCGTACCACTGGCGAGTATTGTTCTTGATCTTTATTTATTAAAGATGGAAAATGAAACAGAGGCAAGTGAAGTGTTTACTTTCACTGTTTAGAATTTCAAAACCTAAAGCCGAAAATGTTTTGTCAAGAATGCCAAAGACATTTAGGAATTGAGTGGAAAGTAATACCAAATTTTAACTGAATTCCTCCGCTCCCTAATCATATCAGCGTAAATAATAATAAAAATAAGAGCAATTAATTTTTTTTAAATTTAAAATTATCCATTTGTTTCACGGTCTTCCTTCATCCTCCTAATTTTTTAAATAAAATCGCAATCATAATTCATATATCTCTACTTCCCAGTAATCATATGTGTTAATAGGATGTATTACTCAACACTAGTAAGCGAATTCTAATATTTACGGTTAAAAAAAGAAATGAATTTTTACAAATTGGAGATGTAGACACAGAAATTCCAAGGTGCATTCGAACAAAGAACCATGCTATCATTAAACTGAACAAAGTATGAAGAAATGGGGAAATCCCGTTATAAACTAATAAAAAATGGCTGAAATTGCATCTTGTTAATATCGTTCTAATTCTGTCTTCAATTTTACGACTCACATCGCTTCACTCATGGACGGCATCAACAACGAACATTTGACTTTTTATACTGCTTTATTTTTTGCGGGGGTGGGGTATAGTAGTTGGAGGTGGAGGACGTGAGAGAGGTTTGATGTCAGCCACTTGGTCAAGATATCAACACTACGGACTGGCCTGCCTCACTGTGGAATCTGGGTGAGGGAAGGCATCTTGATACTAAATATTTATTTCCATGCAATATTGGTTTTATATCAAAATATACATGCAATTCCTCACTGTCAAAATTCACGCCTAAGGTGTTCAAATATTTCGGGTCATCAGAGTTCTGATAAGTAGTTTGCTATTCAACCTATGTACTGTGAAACACTATAAAACGGGATATTTCATTAGCTAGTAATCCGAAAAAGTTATTAAGACTCCGATATTTATTTTTTCTTTTGTATTAACTATCTTTGGATGTACTTACATATAAGGATTTAAAAAGCACAATTTCTACCATCTCTGACCATTGAATTTAAGCAGGTACAGAAATCTACCTGTCTGAAGTGTTTTTGATAGATGATGGAACATTTAGTACAGAAATACGAAATCACAATGCAATAGCGAAACATTTTTTTGCAAAGCTAAGCAAAGTTTAAAAAAAAAACGAAAAACATCATTGGAACCAAAGAAAATATTCTTCGAATTGTATGCAATATCAAACCCCCTATGTAGCGGTAAAATAAATCTGTGCAGTATTTCGTTTGGTAGAGAAGGGACTTAGACAACAGAGTCGTTGTTCTACAGCAGAATGCTGAGAATACCATAGACTGGACATGTGAGCAAAGACGAAGTTTTAGAGAAAATGGGAACAAAACAGACACTCATATTTATCACCAGTTTAAATTTCCCGGGTACACAAAGAAAAAAAGAAGGCTTCGAAATTTTAATAATGATGGCAAGAGGGACAGGGTAAGCTGCATATGGCATTCCTAACGAGTTTGTGTACATGGATAGCAGAACAGATTAGGAGAGAAGAGGAGGAGGACATTTTAAGGTAAGTGGAAGCAAAAAGAACGTGTATACTTGGAATCGGAAAGATTTGAAACAACTGGGAAATATAGCGAAGAAAGAAATTTTCGAAATTTCGACACTAACGTGACATTTTAAAGCAGAGAGGGACAGATGGAAACACCAAGCAAGATACCTAACGAAGCAGAACAGGGAATTGGGAGTATATAAAAAAAAAATACATAGCTAGCAGCTACAAAACATAGAAAGGTTTTGTTATATAAGAATAAAGTGTAGCTGCCGACACTTGAGTGTGAACATAGATCGCTAAGTGGATCACGTGACCATGGAGGAAATAAATAAATAGCAGATGGCGTGGCGTTTGATGGATCGCTATTTCTAGTCTATATTCTATTACTATTCTAGTCTGTTCTTTATGCTATTCACTATACTATTTCTCTATTCTGTGGTTACTTTCCGAATGAGTACTATCGAGCAAGTACTATTAGCACGAGTGTTATTCGAACGCGTCTTACACTAGTATTGTTCAACGGCGTTACTATAGTTGTATCTGCGATTACAAAGGCTCTACTACAACGAGCATTACGAAAGTGACAACACAAAAGTTGCAACGAGTGTTCGTTGACATCCCAAAATTATTGAAGAGCCAGAATTCGCCATGTCCTAGCGGGTCATGGTACATAAAAAGATCAGTAAATGAAATTCCTAGTTTATTCCATACAGAAAATATCACAAATACAATGCAAAATAATAACATACTTATATCAATTTCTGTCGAGACGAGGTATTTTTGGTCTTCAGAATTTGCAACAACAACAAAAAAAATTAAACAATATTTATTTATTTATTAGATTTATTTATTATTAGAGTTATTTAAGTATTTGGTTTTATTTGCAAGGATAATTCTATATTTAAAATAACTATTACAAATTTATTAAGATCACTACTACAGAGTAATATATAATTTACCAAATTTATAAAGGCATAAATATGAAAACCGTTTTTTTATTCATAAATTTATAAACATCTGCCAAATTATAAAAATATTCCAAGCTTATCATTTACAATTTTATAAAGTTTGAATCAATAGACAATTAGCCGATGTTTTGCCAACCATTCTAATGAACAATATAATTAATAAATAGCAAACAAACAATCTAATAAATAATGCTTATTATTTTTGTTGTCAGTTCTCAAGAACAAAGAAAATGTCTGAACTAACCTTCATATATTTAGTTTTATTATTAGGTTGGTGCAAAAATAATGACGTAATAGTGTCGTTTTTTGACGTTATTATTACGTCATTATTTTTTGCACCAACCTAATACAATTTTAATCGTCGCTTTTTAAAACAATAAACATTGCCTGGGAAGATGTAAGCGTCCTTAGATCTGACGTGCAGTTCGAACACAAAGAACATTTCCCGGTCGAGCAAGGCTGTATAGTGCCTTAACCCGAAATCATTTTCGTCATAGTCTCTGCTCAGTTTCGTATCCAATTGTTCAAAAGAAATAATGGATTATTTATCTAATTAGATTTTATGACTTTAAAATTAGTTTTAGTAGATACATATATTTGAGTAGACGCTCCATTTATCTATTAAACAGTATATTTATTTAACTTCGTCAACCGGCATGAATATTCGAGAATACAAGTATCATATTAATAAGTGAACTTAATAAGATTATTAAAGATAAAAATATGCGCTCTCAAACAGAAATCGAACCTGCGTCCACCCCCTGGGCAGAGGGAAACGTCGTTAGATCCGACGTGTTTTGACCGAGTCGATAAAATACAATTTTGATTAAAGAAATATTTATTACTAGCAGAATGGCCCGGCGTTGTCCCTGCTTGATTCAAAAATCGTACGACTCATACAGCAATCGCTATAACTTGACTTAAAATATTTTTGCCCTTCCTTGCCTTTAAAGGAGTGCCCTTTGCCGTGCTGATGTTGCTACATGCCTTACCTCTTGCCTATCTCACACTGCAAATTTTTTTAAGCTCTATACTAAACATTAAATCTGTTACGAAAAAAGAACTAAACAAAATGAACACAAAACGATCAGCTTTAAAAAAGGACTCGTAACTGGAAAAACCGAATGAAAAAAGTATGTTAACAATAAATATTTTTCTCACACCGAACCCAGTTCTGCGGAATCAGAATCAACGTTGAGTTTAGCGAATGAGCAATTTGGAGTAAAGTGCCATGCAGATTTAAATTTTTCCAACTTGTGACGAATGCAGCTCTCGATTTTTTTTGCATGGTAGTTAACATTCGTGTCAGTCAGCTGTTGGCTCTCACGCTGGCCAATAGAATCTTCCTTCCTATTCATGGCAGCCAGCTCTCACTCTGGCCAGTAGAACATGGCAACAAACTACATGAAAACTGCCGTGGAAGCATGAAAAAATCGATTATTTCCACTATCGAGGGGATTTGGGAAATGTAAAGTCAATCTTGACCTTCCCGCTAACTTGGAGCATGTGCATGTAAATTTTGGTGCAAATCCGTCGAAAATTGCGGCCGTGCATTCGTTACAAAAACACACACATCCTGCCTTATATATATATATATATATATATATATATATATATATATATATATATATATATATATATATATATAATGTATTGAGCACTTTTTTATTATTTTAGCTGTTGGTAGGGAGAGCTTTACCATTGATTCTGGTAGATGCTATTTTCAGTACCCTTATTATTTTATTAGATGCTTTTGTCAGTACCCTAATTATTTTATATTCAATGTTTTGTGGGGGTTTTTTTAAGCATTTCACCCCAAGCAATTCAGAAGTGCCATTAACATAGATTATCACACAGGGGGTTATGGAGAGTGAAAATGAGAGAAAAGTGTGAATGTAGGGGGGATTGAAGAAAGGAAAAAAGAACAGGTATCAACACAACAAAACATGATGACTGATGTTGCATTTAGGTTTTTGATGATTGTAGTTATCAGGGAAGCAAGTGAGAGGAATGGAGTTCCAATATGGAGAAGTGCGAGGAAAGAAACTGTTAGAAGTGCGGTTACATTTAACTATTTCAACAGTAAAATGTTGGGACCTAGATGCCAATCTAGTAGTACACTTAAATTCATGTAGTCAGGGCACCAGGGAAAAAATGCTCATCAGTGCAGTAGCCATGAAAATATTTGTAGCAAAGACAGAGGGAAGCCACATGACGTCTGTGAGAAAGCGGCTGAAGTCAAGAAGCTAATTCAGTACCGATTCCATTACAGATCCTACTTGAGATTTTTTTTTAGAATATTGCAGTAAGGGAAGGTATGGGAAAATTTTATGGATAAAACTTTAACTGGGCAACCAGTAATAAAAATCACAGAAATGCAATCTATGTTGTTATTCATTTAGACATCATCATCATTTCATAGTAACAAATATATATATATATAAATAATATATTTAAAGTAGCCCGGAGCCAACTGATATTTAGCTACCCCCACCACCACGAGGGTTACATGTGGCACAAGGCCGGGTTTAACGAGGGATCTCCGAGCCCGTAACCTCGGCCAAAAATATTCCCTCTTTGAACCCGCATAAACGGGTTCAGGGGCAGTCAACAACCCCGAACGAGACTCTGGCTTCGGCGGAGCCTCGTCCGGGTTCCTCTCCGCCCGAAGGTAGAGAGTTAGACTGCTAGCTCTACTTGGTGGAAGAAATCGGCTGTATTTAGGTCGGCTGCGGTAGCATCGTAGCCGGTTGGCAATATCTTTTGGTTGGTGACTAAAAATTAACTTCCGCATTTTGACTGTACACATGGGTTTCATTTAGACACCATGTGTATTTAAAGTAGTTTCCGGTTATTATTTTTAGTTAGGAGGACTTGTGTATGTTTATGTTTCATTTGATTTACTTTTTGTGTATCGTTCTCTGAAAAAAATTGCTGAGTCACCGGAACTTAACGGCATTCGGACGTTTGGGTAGCCGGCAGTAACTTCCGGCCGGGCGCGATACCCTTAACCGTGCTTTCAGATTGATTTCGTGCAAAAACTATTGTGTTTTTTTTTTTCATTTTTGGCACTGTCAGAAGCACCGCCGAGTAATTTTACGTAGTCCTGTGAAGTTTTGTTGAAATCGGTTGAAAAATGTAGGAAATACGATCCCATATAAAAACGAACACACACACACACAATCTGCGTTTTATAATAAGTAAGATTATTTTATTTATTTTTATTTTTTGTTACGTTTTCTATATTTCGTACGATTTTCAGTGGTTTCCGTTGAAAATTTAAATGTGAATTATGCGATATTTGAGTAATGTTGGCTGTCAAAAACTATTAATCAAAGAGTGTTTATTGTTCAGGTGACTATATGTACGTATTGTTATTTTTCTGTCTGCTTTAGTTTTTTTCTTTTTTTTTTTTTTTTCAAATATATTAGGTTGGTGCAAAAATAATGACGTACTAATGTCGTTTTTTGACGTTAAAAATACGTCAAAAAACGACATTATTACGTCATTAGTTTTGCACCAACCTAATAGATAATTCACACGTCATTCCAACTAATACTTCAGACCTGTCTTTTGCTAGAAAGTTACGGTTACTATGTGACGTGCAATATCTGCTGCTGTGTCACTTCGTGCTTGAGAAATATTTCTATTCACATTGTAAATTTATTGAAGTGCTACTGTGTGACAGTGTACAGTCAATGTTTTGAATTGGAGATATGGCTGTCTTTGTAATTTGCTTTTTTAATATTCATATTAAAATTATTGAACAAAAATATAATTTAATTTGACTGATTATATTATTGTAATAAAGAAAATTATTATTAAAAATGTATATGCATTCTATAGGTAATTAATTAATTTAACAATTTTATATATATACTTAATGTAAAAATATGTGGTAAAACTAATGTCTAAAACACGTAATGTATATAATGTTATATATATTCAAAAGGCTGCCATAGCTCTGAATGATCGCGAGAAGCTCTCAGTGTCTATAAAATGCTTCCATAGCATATGTCTCAAATAACCTTTGAGAATTAATTCCAGTTCCAAGGCTTAAAAAGTGCGAAGGCGGAAAACTGACGCCTCATAACCAGCTGTTTGGGAAGATTAAGCTCAACAGCTCAGAAAATTAGTTCATCTACGGGAAGGAAAACCCTGATTTTGAACTTTCACGGTCTTGCGGTTATATCCAAAACCCGGAAATGAGGTATTGTAATTATTTGTACTTTTTACATTGTTCGGAGTGTTGTCATCATCTTTGTTGTCATATTCACAACATTTCGAACGTTATACTTTCCGGACTCCTTCCAATCACCTGAAGAAGTCCGGAGCGTACAACAGTCGAAATGTCGTTAATATGTTAACAAAGATAAGGACAACAGTCCGAACAATGTAATTAGTGTAAGTAAGAGTTTTTTGTTTCGTGCTTCTCGCTTGTGTAAATATTTGCCGGCCTACTGCTTTCCAGTGAACATTGAACATCAAAAATTTAAATTCAATGTCAATCGTTAAATTCTGTCTTTTTCTTTCATCATGTTCATTTATTGTTCTTTTCTCTTGATAATGTTTTCTTTTTATCATATTCTCTCACACGCAGTAATCAATTGCAACTTAGCGGCTTTATTGCCTTGTTTGCGGTTAAATGATTAAAAAATATACATACACATAGTTTTATATGCGTATTATTCCTTAAGAAAATTACTCGCATTCAATCTTTCATCTGAGTATCACATTTTCCAAGCCTTACCCACTTTTTTACGAGAAATGTTTACAGTCTCTTCCTGGGGTAAAAACAAATGTAACCGTTTTGTCGTCTTTGTCTCAGGTAAATATATGTTTTAAAATACAAGAACAATGGTATCACAAAAAGAAAATATACATACACATATTTATATATGCGTAATATTCCTTAAGAAAATTACTCGCAGTTTAATTCTTCCCCTATATCTTCCGATACGGCGTTTGTGAATATTGTTTTCAAACCGTCTTTTTTCCTTATGTGTCCTATTACCTTCAACCGCCTTTTTGTAATTTTAAATATGAATGTCTTTTTAATTCCTATTTATTTTTAAAATTCTCTACATATTCTGTAGAACCAGCTCTCAGTCGTTTTCAGTTTGTTCTTCATCTTTACAGAGATTGTCCAACATTAAGCCATATTTAACAGTGTATATCAAACAAGAAATTACAAGTACAATTGCCACCTTCGGAAGAAATCGTAATGTTGCTCTTTGAATTCTGGAGAGAAATGACTTATGGTATACAACTATCCTCATGTGTTTTAAGTGTGGCTGTGTCGGTGGATTCTGGATGTCGTTTCAGAATGTGCACCTTAAGATGGCCGCCGAAATGACGGACGTTTGTAATGAAATGTCCCACGAGCTGCGTTGATGGCATAGTATGGCGTGTGACATACATGTGTCCATTTAATATTTTATTTAATTTTTCTTTTGCGCAACACACTTAAATCAAGCCATATTTGGCAGTGTATATCAAACCAGAAATTACAAGTACAATTGCCACCTTCGGAAGAAATCGTAATGTTTCTATTTGAATTCGGGAGAGAAATGAATTGACAAGGGATAGTGTTTTCGTATTCTACGGCTGTTTTCTGGAATACAACGACCAGACATTTCAATGGAGTCTTGAGTATGATCTTTTATATTCATTAACATTTGTTCAATGTTTAATGTTTTGGCTGAAAAAATGCTAGACAGATTGGAACAAAAAATCTCTTTAAAAGGATGTTTTTGCGAAATATGTTCGTAGCTGTCGAATCGTAATTTAGAAATACTAGTAAACTTACAGTTGATGACTAATAGAATTTGGTGACAATTTTGATTTGTGTTTTTCGGTAATTTGATGTGGTGAAAAATTAGTCTTCATTTTTAGCTGTTTTTTATTGGCAATTTGTTTCCATCGTGATTCCTGGTAGCAGCGCTTGACATAACACCGAATGAAATGATTAGCACGCTTCCAATAATTGTTTATCCTCATGCAAAATCATCTTATGCTCAAAAAACTTCGTGTTTCATTTTATCGGGTGATAATTATAGCCAGAATTATATGATAAATAGATAAATGAGGTAGGTTTACAAATCGTCTCTTTCATTTTGAATTATATTAAATTATTTGAAAATATTTTTAAAGGCATACAATCTAATAAAAGAAATGAAAGTCTGTAGCTTTTTTTTAAAAGCGAAGCAACCGGTTTCGCTCCTTTTCAACAACAGAGGGTGTGCTGCTAAATTAATGCTGACTGGTTCAGTGTTTTGTCCTTGTCACACTCTCTATTTCATCTCAAGGTGCTGGAGGTACTTTATATCGGGCCCCGAAAACCTTCCTTGTGTAAACAGCGTGAATATTTTTGGGGGCTCGCTGTTATTTGTCTCTAGCTCTTTGTGTTCATTTTGTCTCTTGTTCATTACACATTTTCATGTTTTAATCTGTTAAATCTCTCGTGGAGGCCTGAAGAGAGGGAGCGAAACCGCTTGATTCGCTTTTAAAAATGGCATGTAATATTAAGCTACACACTTTCATTTCTTTAATTAAATTATTATATTAATCTAAAGCAATATTTACGTTTTGTTCAGTTAAACTTAAAACCTCTTAATTTTTGAGCTTCTTTTTCTTTTATGTTGTGCGTCCTTTCAGGACTTTCGCGATCTTGGCTCTCCACAATTTCTTTTCCTTTGCAACATTTAATAACTTTTGTTTTGTTTTTCCATCTCTCTCATACACATGTCTCGCCATCCATTCATTCAAACTCTTCAGGTAGGTTGTGATTCACTTCTCTCTCTCTCTCTCTATCTATCTCTCTCTCTCTCTCACACACACACATTCGATCTTTCATTTGAGTATCACATTTTCAAGGCTTTTCCCACTTTTTTACGAGAAATGTTTACAGTCTCTTTCTGGGGTAAAAACAAATGTAACCGTTTTGTGGTCTTTGTCCAAGGTAAATATATGTTTTAAAATACAAGAACAATGGTATCACAAAAAGAAAATATACATACACATATTTATATATGCGTAATATTCCTTCAGAAAATTATTCGCAATTTAATTCTTCCCCTATTTCTCCCGATACGGCGTTTGTGAATATTGTTTTCCAAACCGACTTTTTTTCCTAACGTCTCCCATTACCTTCAACCGCCTCTTTCTAATTTTACATATGAATGTCTTTTTAATTCCCATCCATTTTTTTAAATTTCCTCGCTGCTCACGTATGTTGTTCACGGTATTCTCTACATTGTTCTGTAGAACAACTTCTCAGTCGTTTCTAGTTTGTTCTTCATCTTTACAGAGATTGTCCAACATTCAACCGACATAAAGAAAAATAAATATGGCATAGTTATTCACCATTATTATTTTTATTTTTTTGGTTCTAACAAAATATTTATGTCTTAATAGCATTCGTAGACGTTTATCTGCATTTCAATATACCCTGGGATCTATGAGAAGCTTACGGCCATACACGTGGAAACACGGCTTCTCGCACTACCACCGAAGTTAAGCAATGTCGATTTTGGCAAGTACAACTTCGTGACCGCTTTGGAATAGCAGCTTCTGTAAGCTTCGATGTGCGGGTGGTGTAATGAATAACGACTCCGAATTGTTTATCGGTGAGCAGAGTTCCAATTCCAGTCGGGTTCGATATATTCACTAACGCCCAACTACCCTGCTAATAAACGTGTCAATCGCCCCATATTCTCCTCCCACCCTAAACGCAAGCCACCAATATGCCATTTGGTGGAACGCCACTAGCGTTTACCGCTTGTTTTCATCTCAGCAATGTCACCAGTGAAAAATGTCACCACTTGAAAAATACATTCCTTACCCCTTAACAAAACGTAACTAATAACAGATACAATAATACAGACATAATGAACACCCAGACACCGCTTGTCCAGTTGAAGTAGATTTATCTGTAAACTTGGAAACTTGAATTATGATTTTAGCTGTGTATTTTAAACCCAGTAATTTTAAAAGTTACTCCAAAATTTGCTTGAGAGTGTAATGGAACTAATGTCTTTAATTTAATTACAAAATTAAATTCGTAGCTTTTAGCTTCAATTTTTGAAACATGGTTAGAACTGTGTAGCAAAAAAACATATTTTAGATAAATCGATTTATAATATTAATTCTCTGTAAATTTACATTGAGCACTATTTTGTAAAAATAAAAATATTTGTAAGAACACCGGATTATATATACTGTTCTTTATATATATATATATATTATATTATATTATATTATATTATATCCTTATCCTGTCCTGGACATTGAGTTCTACCTGAATTCTATCCTCTTGGGAATTTATTTACATATATACATATATATATATATATATATATATATATATATATATATATATATATATGTAAGTAGTATATACACTACTAATATTAATTATATATATATGTATATATATATATATATATATTATATGTGTGTATGTGCATACGAACTTTCTGGCTTTAAATAACATGCAAATGGTTGAAACTAATCAATCGGATCTCTGTGTCGTACTTTCCGTCAACAATTCTTATTCTTTCATTTCCCTTTTCACACAAGGCGGTGTGATGTTATGGCCAACCTTAAGTCGATTAGACCATTTACTTCCAATTAGGATACGAGCCTAAGGGGATTGCGTACGATATTATTCTACTGTTGGCTCAACAAGAACAAACTAAGTCCCGTCAAAATTCTTCACCTGTTACAGATTTTAAAAATCATTTCACCCCCAAGCAAGGTAATAAAATCATTAAAACTCAATGAGCAACTGAGCGTAAAATAATGAGGAAGAACAAAAACGTGATTAAGTTCAGAGAACAATAAAAGAACTGGAGTTAAGAAGATATATCAATTGAAATGGTGTTTCAATTTTTGTAGATCAATGTTGTCTGGAAAGCGAGAAGTGCGAGAGAAGAAACTGTCAACATAGAACTTAAGGTTACATCTAGAAATTTCAAGTTTAATAAGATAAGAATATGCCGTCATTCGTGTACTGCACTTGAAATTTGAAAAGTTGAGGGAACAACGATGAAACATCATTTTTTTTTAAATGTTTATGAAAAACGCACAGGGAAGGTACGTTACTGCGATAAAATTAGACTGAAGCCAAGATGCCAGGACAGGATCGATAACATTGCAAATTCCTCTATGAATTTTATCAAGAATCTCTAGATACATATCCGAAGCACCAGGCCAGATGTGATACAATATAAATTGCATGTGAGGAAGGGTAGAATTATAAATGTGTAAGACAGGTTCTGGGAGAAAATAGTCTAGCACGAGACAGTAAATAAATTTATCAAGCAGCTGACCAAACAGTAGATTCAATATAGCCGTTTCACTTCATGTTAGTGGAAAACATTTGCCTGTGAAGAACCACAAAAGCTTTCTCGGTGGTTAGTATCAGCCATGCATATTGAAGGAAAGAAACGGTGTCGCCGAGTATTGTGTAATATCTTCTTTCCTTAACCTCCTATCTTCCTTATTATTACAAAGAATTGAAATGTCATGTATTTCTTATAAAACTTTTACCTGCTCATCCTTTGTAACCCTCACATATAGAGCATAAATAACAGTAGGGTTCAAAGAGTACCAAATGACCTACCAGGATTTATCGCCGGAATTCATGGTTGTCATTAGAGGCACAGCTCAAGAATGGAACTACAAGCCTGAGATACCAAAATCAAACAATTACAAAATTTACATATCTAAGTACTTTTATAAATGAGGATGGAAAATTGACAGGGAAACCCTTAGGTGCATTTGATTGACCGAAGGTGTCTTCCAAAAGCTAAGCAAAGTATTAAGAAACGGAAGATCCCGGTCCCTGGAATTTAAACCCAAGCAAGGCGTTAATGTCACTAGGTCGCTAAACAGTTACTGTCACTGAAATCAAATAAGAAGACATTAGTGAAGAAAAAAGGAAAATAAAAGAACAGATTTTAAGAGGACGAATAATGGCAATTGACGTTGCATTTAAATTTTTGAAGGTTGTAGATGACAGGAAAGCAAGAGGAGAACAGCGAAAAAAGAAACTATTAGAATCGAACATACGATTGTATCTAGGGAATTCAACAGTAAAACAGTGAGACCTAATTGCCAATCAAGTCGCACACTTAAATTCATGCAAAGAAGCAAGAAGAAAAATTCATCAGAAGAATTGGCATTAACATATTTGTAGGAAAGACAGAGGGAGGCCAGGTCACGTCGTTTAGAAGGTGACTGAAATCGAGATTCCAGATTAGGATCTATTATATTACAAAACCTTCTTTGAATTTTGTCAAGAATCTCTAGATATATAGTTGGATCATTAAACCAGATATCGTTGCAAATTGTCTGGCGCGACGCAATAAACCAAATTTCTTAGTAGCAGACCAAGCAAAAAGGCGCAAAGTGTTGCTCTCCGGTAAGTTAGCAACAAACATACTGATAGCAGGCAGAAAAAGTTATCTATGGTGTTTAAATGAAAGCAGTTTTGTTTTGGAGACATTGAAATGTACACGCAAGTTTGGGCACCTCGCGGTAGTGTAATAGTTAGCAATCTTGTCTCGCTAAAACAATTACGAATGAGTAGTGAGTTCGATCCTCACTGGGTGCCCCTTACTTTCGGCCTTGTGCAACATCCAAGCTACGCTTGGAAAATCACAAAGTACACGTAACTTCTAACCGCCTTTAACCATTGTTTGGGAGTCGTTTTCGAGATCTTTTTTCTGATCGAGTTCACCCCATGCAAGTCATTAAAACCCCTGAGTCACAAAGGGTTACTCGGTGGAGAACAGAAAGAGGAACACTGTTATGGAGCGAGGACCAAGAATAAGTAATCGGGAGGACAGTAGATACCGATTGACATTGTTGGAAAGTACGAGAAAAGAAACTGTTGGAGTAGAAATGGTGGTTGCATTTACCTACTTCAATAGTAAAATGCGTGGGACCTAGATTCTAATCTACTACCACGCTTAAGTTCATGTATTCGGGGCAGCACGAGAAAAAAAGTCAGAGCAGTTGCCATGAAAAAATATTTGTAGAAAAGACAGAAGGAAGCCAGGTCAGGTCGGTGAGAAAGTGACTGAAGTCGAGATGTCTGGTCAGGATCAGTTACAATACTATACTCTTCTTTGAAGAACATAGCGTGATGAAATTTTGCGGAGTATCAGTCCTCCTGTATGGCAGTGAATAGTCGACAATCTCATGACAGATAGAGAAAATACTTCAGACAAGAAAAATATAGTTCTACAGAAGCATGCCGAGTATACCATGACATGAACAGGGGCGTAACGACACAGTTTTAAGGAATATGTAAACAAAAAGTACACTTATATACAGAAAAAGCAACGGTTGACGTGTCTGTGAGACATAATGTTGAAAGAGGGTGTGGAGATATTGAAGACTAACAGGATAGAGCAGCGAATAACCTAGCGAAAATGCTTTTTATAAATAAATGAAAGAAGAGGAATTAGGTCGATAGCAAAAGGAAAGCCATTACTCAGAGCAACAAAAAAAAGGGAGTAATGTAGAACAATTAATTACCCACGTTCTGAAGGTACACTACTTATAAAAGAAGAAATTCTACTGGTGCCAAAGGGGAAATCAAGGAATTCGAATGCGGATTTGGCGACACGCAATAATCCACCTCACATTCCCACTTGTGCCTTAGTACGACATTCTTAGTAAATATCGATATTCCTTCTTTAAGAATAACACAGCAAAAGCCAAAGACAGCCGTGTTGATCAGAAAGGCATTTTGAGCTATCAACACTGCCAGTACTTCTTGTAATATCTTACGCTTGAGACATTTTGCACACCCAGACCTTGACACGCATAAATATGTCAATATTTAAAGGAAATAAAATATTTTGTATTTTTCCTAAATGTTTGTTCATCTGAGTAATTCTTCCTTTTGGGAGATTTATTCGGGTTCTTTCTACTGATCTCATTATACTAAGATTAAGAATTATTTCCAAAGTCAGTATTTTCGGAAATCCCAAGACAAATCCATTCCATCTGAAGGATTCTGGTTATAACAAGTCCGATTGTCTTAGACTATTGTTTGTGTCTGCTTGCCGCCTCCAGTAGAAAAATAGAACACATACTTAGCCGTCGATGCTGTTCTCATAACAATTTCTGACATTTCCTCATAATCGGCGTTTTCTATCGCGTTGATAAACAATATACTTTGTGAATCAAAGACATGGCAAAAAGATGTCTTGTTTATAATTAATGTAAATGTTCAATGTCTTATCGTTTAGCTGTAACATTGTATGTTTGATGACGAGAAGAATAATATTTAGGATTCTTCTTCTATGTGTCGTGTCCCTTTAGGACGCAGGCGATCATGGTTCTCCACAGTTTCCTGTTCTTTGTAGCTCTTAATATTTTTTCTTACCTCCTAAACCTTGCCCTGGCATGCATTTCGCCAGTTAAGTTATACGTTTTTTTCTTTTATTCTTTTCTTCAATCTGTCCCATGAGGACAGATATTCCAGTCTCTCTTTCCTCATTATGTGCCATATAAATGACAACGGTCTATTCCTGAAATCCTTTTAGTTTCCATTTTCAATATAACTTCATCTTTGCTCCTATTTTCGCTCCATTGTTTTCCCTGAATCCTTCTTTAGTGCCATATTTTTGCCGCTTCAGGTTTCTCCATCACTTGTGAGGTGATTGTCCAGCATTTTCTGACATATATGAGAATGTTACAGAACAATTCAGTACTCTTTTCTTTGTTCCAAAAGAAATTTTTCTGTTTCTTAATACATTGTTTAGCTTTTGGAAGGCACCTTTTGCTATCCTAATAAGCCTTCGGATTTCAGAATCGCCTCACTGTAAAGATTCAATAAATCTGTATGCAGGTGGTTTTATATATATTATATGTTCTGGATTATTCTAATTTCTTTGTCAACTATGTCAAGGTTACCTAGCTGTTCCAACATTTCTTCATGTCGTGCTTCATCAAGCGCTTTTGCATAATCTATATATCATAGGTATAGATCCTTATGGTATCATTCTGTGAATAAAAGTAGCATACCCTGTTTCAATGTCTTTAACGAATCTGCATCGTTGTCCTTTTTTCGGATTTTATTCTGCTTAGGATTACGAAAAGAAAAAAAGTTTTCGAAATTAATGAACAACTACACAGGTTGCTAGAATTATATTGTATTTCTGAAATACGATATACTTGATACAGTCTGTTGATCGTTACAAGTCCCACATAAAGGAAAAAATGGTTTTGGCCATTTGGGTGCGTTTTTAATGCCCCGTGAATAAACGAATCAGAAATTAGCAAGAAGGAGAGATTTCTTTGAAAAAAAAAATTCCCTCCATAATTTTTCAGTGAGGATTTTGGGTTGTTAGTAAACAAGCGGTCTGAAACTTAGAATGGAGATGTCTCCCTCAATCACTTTTCCCTCCCAGTCACTGACAAATGTCAGCAAAATCTACCTACTGGGTATAATAATAGTATCATTATACCATAAGCGTTTTTTTCTAGTTAATAGCGCAAAAATGAAACATTGCACTCTGTAGAAAGACGTCTGACTTGATTTCCAGTAAGACAAAGAGAAAGCGCTACTTTGGTTCATTGTCCTGAAGACAGTCGTGGAGTCTAACGTGGCGATACAACCAACTCGACCCTCGACGAAATAATGCCAGTGGTCGTCAAATAACCTTTCGGGCAACTTACTTCGCCACTAACGATGTCGTGACAATGTCACATTGTTTGAGATTAAAATGAATGTATTTGCACGCACAGACAAATAAGAAAGACATAAACAAAGTATCGTCAGACGAATAATGACAAATAAACTGAAAAAAACAACAAATACTCATCATTCACGGATTTAAAATTACCAGCATTTATATTAAAGTCCAAACCACACAAGACTCTCATGATTCATGGGTACTAAATGAAGTGAGGTTCATGAACCTAGAAAGAGGTAACGCTGAATTATCAGAAATTCAGTGATTTGACTGCGTATGCCTTAAACTTAAAGACCTGAATAGATGAAACTAGCGTACTCGGTAAGACGATAAACTCCATCCAACAGCAAGGCCTCTGATCAGGAGATTTTGTGGAACGTGGAACCACCTTTTAATTGCTGGTGTTCTCAGGTCCACCCTAACCCGCCGGGGTAGCACCTGTTAGGGTCCCAGGTATGGACAAATATTTAACCCCAAAACACTATGAAAGTATAAAAATAAGTTTTAATACCATCAATACTATTTTGTAAATATTACCAGCAATGAATTTATGAAAATATATTTATAAAATCTGCAGACTCTAGTTACTATATTCTTAATATTAGATATAAGGCAAAAATATCACAATGATAAAATCGGTCAATAAGTATTTATAGCTATTTATATTGGGACTGATGCATGAAAGTAAAAGTAACACATACTAATATTTAAAATTTTGAAATCATATTTATGTTTGGCAAATGAAACTGTTTCTAAATAGTGTCTTTCAATCATTCTGCCTCACCTGCTATCCTCTTCTGCCTCACCGGCTCTCCTCTACTGGCTCACCTGCTATCATCTACCGCCTCACCTAATCTCCTCTTCTGGCTCACCTGCTATCATCTACCGCCTCACTTAATCTCCTCTTCTGCCTCACCTGCTATCCTCTGCCGCCCCACCTGCTATCCTCTTCTGCCTCACCTGCTTTCCTCTTCTGCCTCACCTGCTATCATATACCGCCTCAAATGTTATCCTTTTACGCCTCACTTGCTTTGCTCTTCTGCCTCACCTGCTATCCTCTTCTGCCTCACCTGCTAACCTCTTCTGTCTCACCTGCTATCCACTTCCGCCTCACCTGCTATCCTCTTTTGCTTCACCTGCTATCCTCTTCTGCCTCACCTGCTATCCTCTTCTGCCTCACCTGCTATCCACTTCCGCCTCACCTGCTATCCTCTTTTGCTTCACCTGCTATCCTCTTCCGCCTTACCTTCTACCTCGCCTTAGCTGTCAGGCGCCAAGCACGACTTAGAAACTACTAACCCCATTCTAATGACTATTTGGAAATTTTAATTTCCAAAAATATTTATTAATGTTTGGTAATATCACAGAAATGAGAAAACTTTGTTATAAAAAAGGCATAATGACATACGTCTATATTTCTGAGATGAGGTATTATGTACATTATTCGGACTATTGTCCTCATCTTTGTCGCCATATTTAATTAACAGGAGATAACTGATATCTGACATCCATTAAACATGGTACGTGGAAGTAGAACAGTCTACCCCAGCGAGCCAAATAAAGGGTTAAGTTCGACATTACAACCACCTGAAGAAAGCCGAAACGTTGTAATAAATATGGCGACAAAGATGAGGACAATAGTCCGAATAATGTAAATATTGTATAATGACATCCCTTCACTTTAAATTCTATAGCCAACTTCAGTACCAATTTTTTTTGGTCGAAAGTTAGATACGTATATTGAGGATGCCATAGAAAGTTTCCTATACGGCAGCCTGAACATTTCGGCCACTGGCAACTGTGATAGGTTGGCGCCTTCACAAGAAGATATTATTCAGTGGACTCATATGATGAGTGACGGAAGAAAGAGGGACACGACTTGCTTGAGGCGAGCACATATCGTTTTTATTAATGTTTAAATCAGTCAAAGTTGAGAGGAAGAATTTGAAATCAACACCTTTACAATCTTTTGATTCACACTTTTAGAATCTTTTGTCGATATAAAAGATTAATATGGGTAGGGGTGGAGATAAGAAGCGATTTCGCGCGGTAAGAAAAGTGTCTGAATGGCGAACGCGAAACAGAGAAGAATGCGACTGAGTTTTTGTTGTTGTTGTTGTTGTTTAAATAAGTATATAATAACATAACGAAGATGAAGAAGTGAATATGCATAAATCTCCTTGGATGTATATGTAAGTACCACACACCGGCAGCGATATTGCACGCAAACACATTCACATGAATACACACGGATACATATATTCATAAATCTATTTCGAAAAAAAGCCGGGTAGAGGGAGAAAATGGCGAATGAAGAGTTAGAGGAAGCGGAAAAAAGAAATATATATTGATAATGAATAAAAATAAATAGATGTGTATTTTGACACTTACATATAAAAGACAGACAGTGATGTACAGATGCGATTAAAAATATAATATAAATTATATTTTTAATATTATTATTACAATTATTATTAACATTATTATTAGTAGTATTAGTAGTAGTAGTAGTCAACCCTTTGCGCTCTTACACACACACACACACACACACACACACACATATATATATATATATATATATATGTGTGTGTGTGTGTGCGTGTGTGTGTGTGAGTGGGTGTGTGTATGTGTGTGAGCGCAAAAGGGTTTATACACACGATTTCATTAGAAATATTAGGTTGGTGCAAAAACAATGAAGTAATAATGTCGTTTTTTGACGTATTTTTAACGTCAAAAAACGACATTATTACGTCATTATTTTTGCACCAACATAATACATTAAAATAAGTAGGAGTAGTAGTAGAAGCAGCAAGCGCCACTTTCGAATTAGAGTCGTGTCTCGTTAGATTCAATTTCAGAAAAATAATCACAGGAAAGATATGAATACATCTTCCCTTTCCCAAACTAAGGATTAAATAACAAAGAGGACTGCCATCTTTAGCTATGGTTGGCAACTAGTCTACTGAAGCACGCGCTATGAAACTAATCAAATAACAGGAAGTTCGCATTGACTCCGATGGATTGTTATTAGTACTTATTGTATGCACGGTTCTGCTACAGGATGTGGGCGATGATGACTCTTCACAACTTCCTTTGTAGATCTTCGGAAGTGTTTTTCTTTTCACAATCACTCCTAATTCTTGTTATGCACAAGCTCATTAAGGAGAGTATTCGATGTTTTTTCTGTCTCCCTCTTGTATTCATTATCTCCTGTGAAGGTCAGATTTACCAAGCACTCTTTCCTTATTACGTGCTACTACTGATACTTATTATAGTATTCATTTAGAAAATACTTCCACTGAACATAGATTTATGTTATATATATATATATATATATATATATATATATATATATATATATATATATATATAGGCGGTCTGACGATTGCGTCTCGCATTAAACAGACTGTCGCCTCTAAGTGTTTACTTCTATGCTCACTTTTATATTTAACCACACTCTATCTCTGTCATTGAGCAATTTATCCCATAAATATAGCGCACCTTAAGACTATATTTCTTCACACACACACACATATATATATATATATATATATATATATATATATATATATATATATATATATAATGATTTTCTAAGCATAGCTAAGATGTGGCACTACGCCGAAAGTATTGGGCACAGAGTGACGATCGAACTCACTACTCTACTATTGTTCTAGCAAGACAAGCTTGCCTGCAAATGTCATATATATATATATATATATATATATATATATATATATATATATATATATATATATATATATATAAAGTTAACATTGAAGTCAACACTCAGAGGCGACAGGCTGTTACATGTATAGACAAAATCGTCAGACAGCCTTACGATTGCGTCTATCATGAAACAGCCTTAAGCTTCTGAGTGTTGACTTCAATGTTCACTTTTATATTCATATTTACATAAGTGGTCTATCTCTGATATTGAACGCTTTATCCCATAAATATAGCATTCCTTTAGACTATATTTCTTTATATATATATATATATATATATATATATATATATATATATATATATATATATATTTATATATATAGGTATGTGTATATATATATATATATATATATATATATATATACGCACACATATATATATATATATATATATATATATACATATATATATATATATATATATATATATATATATATATATATATATATACATATGAACACAAAATGGATTTCATACACAGAATTTCATTAGAAATACATTGAAATAAGTTCAACCGTAAAGAGAGTGAGACAAAAAACGGGAGTGGGAGAAACAGAAAGTGAGAGAGGCAGAAAGTAGTCGAAAATTGCGATACATCATTCTCCGGGTTAGTTTTGGGTTACATGGTGAGTCCTCTAAGTTGTTAGGATTGAGAGAGCGTGACATTTCGTGTCAAACAGCATTGAAAGCATTTGTCAAGTATTCGCCATTGGAACTTGACAAACCCTTGAAAGCATATTCGAGTATATCATCCCCGGGATTCTTCGCAGTTCCTCCAAGAGCATATCGCGTGAACTGTGCCGTTTTGCATTTCTTTTATTAAATCCCTGCTTCTAATATTTAATCCTCGCCTCCTCAGAAACGACGGTGCCAATGTGATGGACATTTGTGAAAAAGTTTCCACTTGGCGAGAGAGCAAGCAGGAGAATATAAAAGGACAAATAGTCGAAGTGATTCCACTGTGTTGAGATCAGCAACAAAAAAAATAATAACAATGATAATAATTGAAGATATTGGATTGTGGTTTGGAAATGGTATAATTAAAGTGTATGGTTGCTCGAAATAGCCAGAGCCCTTCGAAAAGTACAGGGTAGCGTCCGTTGGTGAAAAGACTAAATTACTGGTTTGTTTTCTTAAGCCACGAGAGACCAATAAGTAATATCATATGCTGCGCGGAAAAAGCTTAGTAAAATAATAAAAATAATAATAATAATAATAATAATAATAATAATAATAATAATTATTATTATTATTATTATTATTATTATTATTAAGTTCTCCTATATTGCTGGGAATGCTGGATAACCTCCTCACTGGTGAAGAAGAGACTTGAAACAACAGAAGTGTGGTTCTACAGAAGGACACTGAGAATATCCTGGATCAAACATGTCAGCCACAGCGAAGTTCTAGAGAAAACAGTAACAAAAAGGACACTTTTGCTTAACATCAGACAGTTTCTAGGGTAGATAATTATAGAAGGGTTCTTCGAAAAATTGAACACTCATAGGGCATAATAGAGGCAAGTGTGACAAAGGAAAACAGCGACTATCCTACTTTGTAAAATGGATGGTAGAACAGGCTATAGGAGAGAGGTCAAAAAGACAAAATTTACTAAGAGCTACAAAGGACGGTCAATTGTGGAGAGCTATGAATGTCAACCTTCCGAGAAGACACGAATAGATTTACCGTGCAAATACTTGTAGAAGAGACAGAGGGAAGCAACGGAACGTCTGTGAGAAAGCGACTGTAGACGAGACGACAGATTGGAACCTATCGCATTTTATATTCGTCTCTGGATTTTGAGAAGGACCTCAAGTCGTATAGCGTGGCACTGAAACATATATGACAGCAATATTCCATAGAAGAACACCCCTTGTCCAGTTGAAGTAGATTTATCTGTAACCATGGAAACGTGAATTATGATTTTAGCTGTGTCTTTAAAACCCAGTAATTTTAAATGTTACTCCAAAATTCGCTTGAGGATGAAATGGAAATAATGTCTTTAATTTAATTACAAAATTAAATTCGTAGCTTTTAGCTTCCATTTTTGAAACATGGTTAGAACTGTGTAGCGAAAAAACATATTTTAGATAAATCAATTTATAATATATATATATATATATATATATATATATATATATGTGTGTGTGTGTGTGTATGTGTGTGTGTGTGTGTATGAATATTGACTCTCTTTACCATAAGACTCACTTGTATACATTTTCTACATTTCATTTCCGTTTTGTTAACCATCTAAATAGGTCAAGGTTCTGTCACACCTCCTATTCCAATATAAAACATACTTAAGAGAGATATAAAATTAACCCCTCCCTATACTTTATATTGTCTGTTCAACTGCCACTCTCAACCCCCTCTATTAAATTACAAAAATTACACTACCCACCAATTTCTAATCCCATTTTTCCTCTCAATTGGTTGTTGGAAGTTTTACCTGATGATCCTGAATCCTTAAAAAAGGATTTAGGTGAAATAAATTATCGTAATGTTACCTTAAAGTGGTTTGTTTTTCATTACATATATATATATATATATATATATATATATATATATATATATATATATATGTGTGTGTGTGTGTGTGTGTGTGTGTGTGTGTGTGTTTGTGTGTGTGTGTGTATATAATGATGTTTTATTTTAGATTTTAATAATATTTTTAAGATAATAATGAATTAATGATATAGGTGTTACTAATTATCCCATTGCTGCCCTACACACAATCCGCCTTTGGCGCGCTGGCGGGCCGCCGATCCCAGCGGCAGCGGTCCTCAGGTGGCAGCCACCAGCGGGCCACAGGTGGACCTCTAGCGGTCTGCCAGTGGTTATATTGCTGAGACGAAAACAAGCATTAAACGATAGTGGCGTTCCACCAAATGGCATATTGGTGGCTTGCGTTTAGGGTGGGAGGAGAATATGGGGCGATTGACACGTTTATTAGCAGGGTAGTTGGGCGTTAGTGAATATATCGAACCCGACTGGAATTGGAACTCTGCTCACCGATAAACAATTCGGAGTCGTTATTCATTACACCACCCGCACATCGAAGCTTACAGAAGCTGCTATTCCAAAGCGGTCACGAAGTTGTACTTGCCAAAATCGACATTGCTTAACTTCGGTGGTAGTGCGAGAAGCCGTGTTTCCACGTGTATGGCCGTAATCTTCCCATAGATCCCAGGGTATATTGAAATGCAGATAAACGTCTACGAATGCTATTAAGACATAAATATTTTGTTAGAACCAAAAAAAATAAAAAATAATAATGGTGAATAACTATGCCATATTTATTTTTCTTTATGTCGGTTGAATGTTGGACAATCTCTGTAAAGATGAAGAACAAAATAGAAACGACTGAGAAGTTGTTCTACAGAACAATGTAGAGAATACCGTGAACAACATACGTGAGCAGCGAGGAAATTTAAAAAATGGATGGGAATTAAAAAGACATTCATATGTAAAATTAGAAAGAGACGGTTGAAGGTAATGGGAGACGTTAGGAAAAAAAGTCGGTTTGGAAAACAATATTCACAAACGCCGTATCGGGAGAAATAGGGGAAGAATTAAATTGCGAATAATTTTCTGAAGGTATATTACGCATCTATAAATATGTGTATGTATATTTTCTTTTTGTGATACCATTGTTCTTGTATTTTAAAACATATATTTACCTTGGACAAAGACCACAAAACGGTTACATTTGTTTTTACCGCAGAAAGAGACTGTAATTATTTCTCGTAAAAAAGTGGGAAAGGCCTTGAAAATGTGATACTCAGATGATAGATCGAATGTGTGTGTGTGTGTGAGTGAGAGAGAGAGATAGAGAGAGAGAGAGAGAGAGAAGTGAATCACAACCTACCTGAAGAGTTTGAATGAATGGATGGCGAGACATGTGTATGAGAGAGATGGAAAAACAAAACAAAAGTTATTAAATGTTGCAAAGGAAAAGAAATTGTGGAGAGCCAAGATCGCGAAAGTCCTGAAAGGACGCACAACATAAAAGAAAAAGAAGCTCAAAAATTAAGTGGTTTTAAGTTTAACTGAACAAAACGTAAATATTGCTTTAGATTAATATAATAATTTAATTAAAGAAATGAAATTTGTAGCTTAATATTACATGCCATTTTTAAAAGCGAATCAAGCGGTTTCGCTCCCTCTCTTCAGGCCTCCACGAGAAATTTAACAGATTAAAACAGGAAAATGTATAATGAACAAGAGACAAAATGAACACAAAGAGCTAGAGACAAATAACAGCGAGCCCCCAAAAAATATTCACGCTGTTTACACAAGGAAGGTTTTCGGGGCCCGATATAAAGTACCTCCAGCACCTTGATATGAAATAGAGAGTGTGACAGGGACAAAACACTGAACCAATCAGCACTAAATTCAGCAGTACACCCTCTGTTGTTGAAAAGGAGCGAAACCGGTTGCTTCGCTTTTAAAAAAAGCTACAGACTTTCATTTCTTTTATTAGATTGTATGCCTTTAAAAATATTTTCAAATAATTTAATATAATTCAAAATGAAAGAGACGATTTGTAAACCTACCTCATTTATCTATTTATCATATAATTCTGGCTATAATTATCACCCGATAAAATGAAACACGAAGTTTTTTGAGCATAAGATGATTTTGCATGAGGATAAACAATTATTGGAAGCGTGCTAATCATTTCATTCGGTGTTATGTCAAGCGCTGCTACCAGGAATCACGATGGAAACAAATTGCCAATAAAAAACAGCCAAAAATGAAGACTAATTTTTCACCACATCAAATTACCGAAAAACATAAATTAAAATTGTCACCAAATTCTATTAGTCATCAACTGTAACTCTACTAGTATTTCTAAATTACGATTCGACAGCTACGAACATATTTCGCAAAAACATCCTTTTAAAGAGATTTTTTGTTCCAATCTGTCTAGCATTTTTCCAGACAAAACAATAAACATTGAACAAATGTTAATGAATATAAAAGATCATACACAAAACTCCATTGAAGTGTCTGGTCGTTGTATTCCAGAAAACAACCGTAGAAGAGGAAAACACTATCCCTTGCCAATTCATTTCTCTCCCGAATTCAAAGAGCAACATTACGATTTCTTCCGAAGGTGGCAATTGTACTTGTAATTTCTGGTTTGATATACACTGCCAAATATGGCTTGATTTAAGTGTGTTGCGCAAAAGAAAAATTAAATAAAAGATTAAATGGCCACATGTTACATTTCATTACAAACGTCCGTCATTTCGGCGACCATCTTAAGGTGCACATTCTGAAAAGACATCCAGAATCTACTAACATAACGACCCTTAAAACACATGATGATAATTACGTATGCAAATTACCTACGTCCCGCTTCGTGAGAATGAACATAATAACGGCAATGTCTACGAGATTTATACAAAACTTCTTAGCAATTAAACAAATTACAAGATGAGCACCATCACCTTTTTAACCTGTATATATAGCTGGTCACTCGTACTCTAGGGTACCCGTTTACTAGGGCGGCTAGACAATCCCTATTACAGACGCTTGTTCAGGCGCATTTGTGTTTATTCAACATCTCAGAGATCCCAGCTTTGGTTTATACTACAACTATGCTAAGCAGACCTTAGTTACAGTTTATGAGAAACAGCATGTTATCTAGCGCGATGAACCTATTCAACAAGGCCAGCACACTCAAGCCTTCGGCCACGAAGACTTGAGACTTCGTGGTAGCGCATCTATCGATAGCCCACAACTCTTCTGTCTAAACAACTTCACTCACAAGGCTTTGGTCAACCTGTGATATGGTTTTCAGACACTTTCCAAAAGTGCCGAAAGCTGGGATCGACCCCTCCAGTCTGATTACCTCAATGTCCTTCCTGTTAAATCGACCATGGTGTGATTCATACCACACTTTTTTAAAAATACTTAGAAGACAGATATACTGTTGAAATATTGTTGAACATTGTCAAACACTATTTCTTTTCTTTTCATTTTTTAAATAATCCTTTTAAGCGTAGCACAATATTGTTTGAATTACTTTAATCATTTTGTTTTATTATTATTATTATTATTATTATTATTATTATTATTATTATTATTATTATTATTATTATTCCCTTTGATATATGTCGTATGCACATTTCCTTCTGGATCCCAACCAGAGACCCAAGGTCAGAAATAGCTTCATGACAGTTTCCACTGATCCTTCAAAAAAAAAATAAAAATAATAAAAAAACAAACATCACACATATTTTAAACGGATAAAGCTGTCCATAATGTGTGAAGTGTTCTTTAAGGCATATTAGGAATCGCTTCAATGAGCCTATCGGAATATGTTCTCTTCAAATCCGAGGACTCTAATTAAAAAATTGGAATTATAAATGTCCTTATGTGCCACATTTTTTTTAGATTTCCTCTGCAATATGCTTCTATTTGATATTTTTAAAGATCTTCAAAGAAACATTAGAATCTGCAGGTACTGTTATGTCAATAAGTAAGCAGATTCTGTTATTTTGGTCTTTGATCACGATGTTAGGGCGACTAGCTTTGATTATTCTGTCTCTGTGTATTGTAAAGTCCCATAGAATTGTTAAAGGTCCTATCTCTGTAACTGGTTCTGGGTGATGTTCATGTAAGTTTTCTAGAGCTTCCTTCCCGTAAAAGTTGCATATTTTCCAGTGCAGATATTAACCCATTCTATCATGCCGGGTATTATATTCAGTGGGTGCTAACAGTGTGCAGCCTGATACAAGATGGTTAATTGTTTCTGGATATCTATTACAGAATCTGTACTTGGGATTAACAATATATATATATATATATATATATATATATATATATATATATATATATATCTTGTATATGTTATCCCAGGTACTAAGATTTCATTTTTTTTAATCGAATTGAAGATATTTTACCCTATTTTCCCACTTTGAACATTATGTTATTGGTGATTTATTCTGTTTGATACAAGCATTGGACGTTATTTTTAATCATAGCCCATGGACGATGTATTGTTCTTTTGAAGAGGCAGGAATTTTAATTCATCGAAATTTCATAAAATTAAGTGGCGGTAACATATATATAAAAATTATTCTTACTAAGGTTTTCTAAGAATGAAAACTTTCAAAAACAATTTCATTCATGTGTGAATAAGTTCTGAAATTTCGAACGAACACATTTAAACACCATCTTGTGACGATCAACAATTTATAGTTGTTTCAAAACACTAGTCTGTTTACGGACGCTAACCAATCCTTGTTGAAGACGCATACGCATTGTTCAAAATCCACAGAGTCTATATGTGATTCGTACTGCTGAGCGGACATGTGGAAGAGAGCGCATGATGTGGCCCTTGAAAAAGGACAGTACCCTCACTCGTTTTCCTACAGTTGCCTCATTCGTTTTCCTACAGTACCCTCGCTCGTTTTCCTACAGAACCCTCGCTCGTTTTCCTACAGAACCCTCGCTCGTTTTCCTTCAGAACCCTCACTCGTTTTCCTACAGTTTCATCAATCCAAGCCTTAATATGGTTTTCAGAAACTCCCCAATATCACGCAGATGACAAATCGGCCCCGGTGCAACTCAAACCCGGGCCACATAATCAGAAAGCAAAAAATCTAACCATTAAGCCATCCGTTAATATACTTTAATAATAACCGAAGAATGAAGCAAATGTAAAGGAATGAAAAAGTCTTGTAGAAAGCTAGAATTAATCATCTTAAAAACAATATGTCAAGTAGTGGATGTACCATTTCAAGAGCACCACCACATGGACAAGAATGAATTTGAAATGAGTTTTTAATGTGTGGAGCCAAGAAAAAACAACTTAGCAATATGGGGGAGCCAGTTCGGCGGAATAATGAATGGAATGTCTGGAACTGTTTTAAATATCCGAGAAAATAAACGGAAAAATAAATCATCATATGGGGATGAACTGAAGTCGGCACCCCCTCCCCCCAAAAAAACGATACCTAAGGTTTAAAATAATTTTTTTTTTTTCAAATGAAAAATCTTTTTTGAAAGTTTTATTTAGTTTTAATTTCAATCTAATGGATGAAATTTAACATTTTCAATAAGCGAAATTCTTCGCTGTATTTCAAAAATTAATTTAAATACATTTAGTATTTGCTGCCTTTTATTATCGTCTTTCGTCGCAATGTAATGGTCTTCATTAACACATCCCCCAAATATAAAATATCCTTTTATGAAACTTTATTTGTGGAATATTAGCTGATTTAAAGTGTAATTAATCTAATTTGAAACAAATAATTTTGCTTTAAGTTTAAAATATCGCAGAGATGCATTTTTAACCCGACAGTAGTTGTGTAGAGGTGCTGACAGCGTAATGACAGATCTTATATTGTTCGATGGAGACATTACTTGTAAAACATAATTTAATTAAATGACGTGAGAGTTTATATATATATATATATATATATATATATATATATATATATATATATATATATATATATGTGTGTGTGTGTGTGTGTGTGTGTGTGGGTGGGTGAGAGAGAGAGAGAAAATATATAGAAAAGAAGAAAGTAACTTGTTTGGTAAATAATCCAAAGTTCTTTAGTATTTTTGTTATTATTTTTAAAAAATAGTGCTCGATACAAAAGTAGAGCAAAAATATAATTATTTATTTAAAAATATGATTCCAACACGCGTGTTGGAATCATATATTATTATATATATATATATATATATATATATATATATATATATATATATATATATATATATATATATATATATATATATATATATATATATATATATATATATATATTAAGTACTTAGTAATCTTAAAAAAATTAAGAAGATATACTCCATAATATAGTGTTTTATTGAATTTTAAAAATGTTGGCTTTAATTATAGTTGTCGCTCTTATGTTCTGGAAATGTTGTGTATGATCGACCGTAATTATACTTATCGGCACGTTTATACATATACAAAAACATAAAAATTCCTTTTAAAACATTAGTGTTTGATGATTTGCGTGAAGGTTTCAATTTCTGATTAGTAAATATAGTTTTTACTTAATAATAACACCATCTAACAGGCTGAGATTAATATATAATTTAAAAAAGATTTAATCAATTTTAAATTGATATTTTTTTTAAATTAAAATTTAAAAAATGAAATTGTAAAAATACATTATTTGTCGAAAAATATTTTCTTAAGACAAACAGGGTCCTTAATTAATAATTATAAACACTAGGATCCTAATCGTATTGATAAAAGCATTTAGTAGCTTTTAAATAATAAAACTATATTTAAATAATATCATAGTTTTTTCGTTCCATTTTTTTATTTTACGATTCAGAGATTTTCGGTCAATGGCGATTCTGTTAAAAAAAAACAAAACAAACAAACAAAACAAATTGATGCTTTAAACTAATATGGATATTACCAAGGTTTTCTAAGAATGAAAAATTTGTTATCCCCGGTACTAACTTATCATTTTTTTTTAATCGAATTGATTTTAACCTATTTTCCCACTTTGAATATTACGTCATGAGTGATATATTCTCTTTGGTTCAAGCATTGGACGTTTGTTTTTAATCATAGCCCATGGACGATGTTTTGTTCTTTTCCCCAAGTAGTGAATGTTACACTTAAACTAAGTTAAAACTGTATATTTGTATTTCAGGTTCTGATTCTCTATTCATACCCAACTCCGACCCGTATCCATCTATAACAATCTGGCACGTGTAGTGAATATACAAGTATCTCTTTAACCTCTCCTCTCAATGTGTCTTTTAGACCTCTAACTCATGAGCGAGTTATACGTACATAACTCGCGCCGTGGTGTTCTAAGAATTTCCAAAACAATGTATTTTTAACGCCAATAAAGACGCTAAAATTTCCAAAATAAATATCGACGCCTATCATACTTGTACGTATCTCTTCAAATTGGCACTTCAGTTTTCTGAATAAAACTCGTTCTTTGTAATAATTTCTCTGGATGTTAAGCCCATTGTTGGTTGTTTTGTTTTTGATTATCTGGTTGTATTTTGTTTTTTGTCTTTTTTTTATTTAGTAGTAGATAGATTATCCCCTCGACCGGTCAATACTCCCCTAACTTCTCTTGAACAGGAGTAGAGGCTCATTCCTTGTTTGCTGTTTAGGAACGTGTTCCAGGAGGGTACTTTCCGTTTACTGGGCTTAGTGCTGTCGCGAAAATCTTGTGATATGTGCTGTTTGTGGCAATGTCTCTTCATACTGAGTGTACCGGGTTGACAGTTTTCTGGTTGTTGTACCCGACTAGGAGTCACTCTTGAGAGGCTGCACTGGTCATCAGTTGCCCAATATCGGGTTTCTAGTAGTGCATTGACGCGCATGGATAGATGTCCCTGCATGTAGCCCCGGTGAGCAACCGCGAGGGCACATTATGTTGCCGTTTGCACCAGTCCCTTTCTCCTCATGTCGAATAAGATGACCGACTGCTAGTATTACCTGAGGCCTTTTCCTTGGCAGCATAAATCAACACGACCATCAGCAACCAAAAATGTAAATCTAAACATCACCTAAACCCTTTAACATTTCCTTCTCCAACATCCTTGATATTCGTACCAATTTCTGCATTGTGGAATTTTTCCTCTTTGAGTCTCCTGATATATTACCTCTCTGCGAGACTAATCTTAAATCGTCAATGCCTTCCTCTGATTTCTTGGTTTCTGGCTACCTTCCTCTCCTTAGAAGGGACTCTAAAATCTACATGCATCGCCTGGAAGTATATGTCCGCAATCATCTCCCACTGGCTAAGGAAACTCGCTTTGGAATTTCCAGACAATTCGTATATATGACCCCGTCTATCTTTCCTCATTTCAGTAAGCTTTGTCTACTTTCTCTAACATTCCCCTTTCTCTCAAGACGGTTGTGTATTCGATAGCATTTCTGATAATATAGACAAAGCCATCTCTCTACAATTGTTTGCAAATATATTCATGTTCGGCGAATTTAATGCCCTCCACACCATGTAGCTTAAACATTCTGTAACTGACCTCGCTGGCATCCACACACTTAACTTTTCAATCACTTAATATCTCATGCAAGTAGTTGACTTTCCCACGCGTTTTCCCAGTAACTCTGACTGTAACGCTGTGACGCAACCACCCCCCACCCGGTGTCGCTGCGCCAAATGTGACGTCTGCCTAGCCGTGTCCGTCGTGCTATCCTGTCCTGTGACGACCAACTGGCTTGGTTTTGGTCGTGGCACCAAATTTGACGTTCTAAACTTTTAGTGATTCGGATGGGAATCTGGCTAGATTCGGTATCAGCCTTGTCGTTCCCAGCTCGCCTCCAACGTCTGGTTACCGAAGTAACTGTTTTGATTTCCAGTCTAACCTACCCACGTTGTGAATTGACCTTAGGCAGACGAAATCAATCAGTCGCCGGGCCGTAATGCATGTCGAGTTCGAATAAGGGTGATATCGCACAAGTATATGTAAAAGAAAATAAAATAATAACTCGAAAAGCTCAAATCTGTTAAAAAAGGATAACAATATTTTATATATGGTTGCTGAATACAGGACTGCGTCTACTTCCCAACCCGCTATATGGATTCGTGACACTTTGTGTTTGTTAGGCGAGTCTTAACATCTTAAGTTGTTTGTTCTTTAAGAAACTGGTTCTTGGTGTATCTTCAGGTGATATTTGTAAAACTTGTTTTGGTGGTGTGAGTCTAAGTCGTTCTTCAAAAATAAATTGTTCTTGTTAGAAATTGAGTTCGGAATTTGCGCGAATCTCAGTCAGCTTCTTCGAGGCGGGTGCAATTCCAACTGCGAACTTCACTCAACTTAACTGGAACTCGAACTGAACTTAACTCGCTGCGACTCTGCTTATATGGACGCCGAGCAAAACGGGGTGGGCTTGTCGCGGTTTCAGGTTCCTTGATAATCGCACAATCCACTTCTTTGTTTTCTGGTCAGGAAAATTTTATTATTTTCCATTTTTGGAAGTCTTCCGTCTTTCCACCTTCTGTTCTCACCCATACCCTCAGAGGGTGTCAACGGGTTTCCCCTCTCCCTCACAGTGGCATCTCACACCTATCCCTTCAGGGGGCTCAACATGCCTCCCCTCCTTCTTCACATGATCACCTCCGCCTAACGCTCATGCCACCATTCAGCCAATGGGCGCTCAGCAGCGTGGATGCGGCCAGACTAGCCTCGGTTTAAAAAATCTTTTCCTTTTCTCTCTTCTGTTCGAGGAGACCTCACGCCCTAGACTCTTTATCTTGACCGGATCACCTGGAATTCATCAACCAGCTTTTCGCCAGCATCAAGTGGGTGGTCATATGATGAGATCGCATTCTTGCGTTAATTAAAAATAATTTTCTTATCATAGCCAGACCATGGCACAAAACAGATGCCTTTTCCAAACGACCTTTCCGTAGATAACTAATGTTTTAGTCTTTTGTTTTTTGTAATTCTGCGGTTGATCCAACGGACATTTTCTGCGACCTAAATAATTTTTATCTATTTAGAATTCTGCCCTGTAGGTCATTTGACCAGCCTGGAATTTTCACCCGCCCCGTAACATAAATCATATTAAATCCAGTATCTTCGTTTCTCGACAAAGGAAATAAAAAATTTTACCACTTTTCTTTGTCAGAAAAATTACACCGCTTAGTGTCCTTTTCGTGATGGCTTCTTATCACCTAACTTTAATTCTCGCCTTTCTTTTTTTTTATTTTAGCAAGCCAAATAATGTCACAACGCTTCCTTTCTCGATCGCTGTTTTTCCACTATCCCTGATTCATGTCGCGGTCTGCAGCTCTGCTCTCTTCCCTGACTAATATAATCTACAACAATTTAAATGTAATTTCAATCGACATCTGCTGATGACTCGATCACCGTTTTTATTTTTATTTTTTCCTTAGTCCTCCTATCAGTTCAGTTATGTGTCATGCGTTATACACGCTTAGGCGATTATGTATCTTTCGATACATTACTGACGAGGCAGATTTTTCCCGCAGTAGGTTACCACCCAAGGTTATAGAACTAGGTCTGTCCTGCTATTTACCCATAGGTGTGGGGAGGGAAAGAAGAGGATTCATATCTTTTCGAAGTGTATTAGCAAGTGAAGGTAATTCTACAGGAATTCGAACTCGGATCTCTGTAACCCCTTTCATACTAGTGGTACTCCCGCCTTGCTTAGAGTAAAATGTTTCTAAAAAATAATGTCGCCCACCTACTGACGAAAAAATATACAAAATTTCGAAAATGCTTGAAAGAATTAAAAAAATTAATAAAACAATAAAAAAAATACTTTGGTCTTTTCTTTTAATGATAACAAACATTTTGACGATAAAACGTTATTTCTTATCAAGCTTGGGGCGTTTTTCTTTGTGGAAAATTCTTATTTAGAAAATCTTTGGCGATACCTAAATTGAAATCATCTCGACAAAACAAGTGCCAAGATGAAAATGAAAAGTGAAGGTAATATTGGGGCAATTAAAAGTCTTGCTGTCACTTGTTCTCTATCGAGATGCACGTGTTACTGTTGATGAGTGAAAATACGAGAAAAAATATTAATATTAATAGTAATGACTAACTGAAACTATAGAAATTCCACGGGTATTTCACGAGTAACAATCATTATTTATTATCACAGACTGTTATTCTTCTCCTTACACCTTTTGCCTCTCTCTTCCCATTCTTTTTTTATCCCTTCCAATCTTGATTTATCTGTCATACTTTGATGGAAAAGTTATCAAATATTGATTCTGCATATCTTGCAAATAGGTTACGTATACATTTATGTGTGTCTTCTTCCCTGGTTAACCTCTACAGCGAGGCTATCCTAAGAGATCTGGAAACCCAACAAGGATATATTATTTGTGGGTGTAATCTTAGAAGTATAAAATAACACTGACACGGTAACTACAGGACCTTCTAGACAGTGTAAGAGAAGAAAGCGTGAACAAGGGAGAACAATCCAACCTAAAAAAAAGGTTACCAACAAGAGAAAAGGTCCAACAAGGGAACTACGAATTGAAAATCTACATCAAACAAGTACACAAGATTAAATATCTGGGAAATTCGACATCGAACTCGAAATGCTCACTGAATTAGCAAAAATGCTAAACTAAGTCTTAAGAAACAGGAACATTTCATGACAAACGAATCAATGTCCACTGAAGTATTATGTATTATCAATTTTCTTATACAGTAGTAAATGCTGGACAATCTCCACACAAATGAAGAGTAAGTAGGAAGCAAAAGGCATATGACTCCACGGTAGGCTGATGAGAATTTCATTGACGGAGTGCGTAAAAAGTGAAATAGCACATAACCAGAATCAGAAGAAACAGCTGAAAGACTGCGTGCCACCTACCTGACCAGCTTGTGTGAATGGATGGCGGAACAGGGATTATAAGACTTGGCAATAGAACAAAACTTGCAAACGGATACAAGGGATAGAAATTTTGGGTTTGCTTATTTCCCGAAGGAACGAGATACAGCGAATACTACTACTACGGATAATAATAACAATATTTCCTATTATATGTATATTTATACTAATTTATATTAATATATAGAGTGATATTATAGAACTGGAGGGGGCCGATCTCTGCGTGCGACACCTTTGGAAATTGCCTGAAAACGATATCACAGCTTGACGATGAGTGAAATTGGGCCGTCTATAGCTGTGCTAGCACGAAGTCACAAGTCAACGTGGCAGAGGGCTTGAACGTGTTCAAATTTTTTATCACACTAGATCTTTTCACAGAAACTGTAACTAAAGTCTGCTCAGCATAGTTGCAGAAAAAACATAAATGCGCCTGACCTAGCATCTGCAATAGGGATTGGCTAGTCGCTCTCGAGGACGGGTCACCTCGAATACAACTGGCCAGCTATACATACATGAAATATTTATAGTAAATAAATAAAAATTACGAAAAAATTATCTTCCGGCTTCCGCAAATATACCGCTCATTGGCGTTAGATAGACCTCTTGAATTCATTAAAAGGTATCATACGCTATATAATTTTATGTGACCTTTATATATATATATATATATATATATATATATATATATATATATATATATATATATATACCAGCAGCATGGCCTGGTGTTGCCCGTACTTGATTCAAAAATCGTACGACTCATACAGCAATCGCTATCACTTGACTTAAAATATTTTTGCCATTCCTTGCCTTTAAAGGAGTGCCCTTTGCCGTGCTGATGTTGCTAGATGCCTTACTTCACACTGCGAATTTTTCTAAGCTCTATACTAAACATTAAATCTGTTACGAAAAATGAACTAAACAAAATAAACACAAAACGATCAGCTTTTAAAAAGGACTCGTAATTGGAAAAACCGAATGAAAAAAGAATGTTAACAACAAATATTTTTTCACACTCAACCCAGTTCTGCGGAATCAAAATCAACGTTGAGTTTAAGCAAGCGAGTGAGCCAATTGGAGTAAAGTGCCATGCAGATTTAAATTTTTCCCACTTGTGACGAATACAGCTATCGAGTTTTTTTACATGCTAGCATGCAAGTCAACATTCGTGTCAGTCAGGTGTTGGCTCTCACGCTGGCAATAGAATCTCCCTGCCTATTCGTGGCAGCCAGCTATAGGCTCTCACTCTGCCCAGGACAAAATGGCCGCAAACTACATGAAAACTGCCGTAAAAGCATGAAAAAATGGATTATTTCCACTATCGATGGGAGTTGGGAAATGCAAAGTCGGTCTTGGCCTTCCCGCTAACTTGGAGCATGTACATGTAGATTTTGGTGCAAATCCGTCGAAAATTGCGGCCTTGCATTTGTTGCACGCACACACGCACACACACACAGACACATCCTACCTTAGTGAGAGATAGAGATATATGTGTGTGTGTTTGTGTGTGCATGCGTGTTTGTGTGGTTTTTTTATGTTTTCCTGTCATGTTTTCTTTTCTCTTTCGTCTAACATTCTTCTTGCCTCCTACCTCCTCTTCACATCCTGCTCTCCTACCTCTTCCTCTTCTTGTATTTTCCCAATTCCTCCCCACTAATTATTATTATTATTATTATTATTATTATTATTATTATTATTATTATTACATACATTTCTTGGCAAAATTTTATCATTGATTACAGCTCAGAAAGAGTCGAGATTTATCTTATTTTTCTAGATGTCCTGTCCCTTCAGGGTGTGGGTGAAGATTGTTCTCCATAGATTTTTATCGTTTGTAACGCTGAGGAAAGTTTCTTTTCTTTTACTGTCTTTTCCATGTCACGTTCTGTCATTTACACAAGCCCGTTTGGTAGGTTATACGCTGTTTTCAACTGTCACTCACGATATGTTTTTTGAGCGTTGCATTTTCAAAGCCTTATGCATCCAAGAAATATCAACTCTCCTTCAGTTTCTAAGTCTAAACGTGGTGAAACGGTAACCAAATGTGTATCGAAAGATCAGTTATGACTGAGTAGTAAGTTCGATTCTCATTGTGTGATCCCTACTTCCGGTCTTTTATCATATCTAAAGTATGCTTAATAGGCTGCTCTGAACAACAGTGGCATAATAACGGGATATTTGTAGTGCCATGTTGTGCATGGGTAGTTGTTCCTCCATGTATTTCCGGAGGGGAACCTTGAGGCTACATTATTCTCTGGTCTCAGACAATTTCTGAATAGTTTCTGTTGTCGACAGATAGAGATAATTATATTGGCATTTTTCCTTTTTCTTTTCCTCTTCAAAACAGATCTCCACATGACAAATACGATGGAAAGAAATACAAGGTAACCTGTAAACAAAACTGCCACTCCAAACATTTCCTTTTCCAATGTTCGTCGCATCCGTTCCAACATCTGCACTACAGAAACTTTTGAAACGGGCCTTTCTCGCACTTCTCGCTTGTGGAACTCCCTTCCAGTTCCATGATTTCCAGTCAATTTTAATCTTCAAAAATTTAAATGCAATATCAATCGCTATCGAGTGTCCTGCTGATTACTCATCTTTTGTCCACGCTTCTGTTTCTGTTTTCTAATTCTTCCCCATCCACTAACCACTTGCGCCTTGGTAGCTTTAATACCTTGGCTGGGGTGGACTCGATTTAAAAAGAATATATAGAAGGAGTAATATTACATATCGGTTCCCCAGACTTTACTTTGTTTCTAAGAAAAATTTTCTGTATCTAAATACTTTTTTTTATATCCACTAAATTTTACCCTATAAAGACCCCGAGAGTAACTCAAGGTAGAAAGCTCCTGTTAAAAACATTATCAGTGATGTGAGTTATACGAATGGAAGAAAAAGTATTAGGAAGTGAAGATAAGTAGGTTAGATAACAATTAACCTCCGATTTGAAGATTTTAAGATTGTAATGTCGAGGAGTCTGTTCCACAAAGTGGCGCGTCTTGGGAAAAATATCTCCGAATTGAATCCTCTTCGTAATTTTGGAATACAGAGAAAATGAAGACAATTCGTCTTCATGGAAGTAACATAGTGTATTCTAGGTGTAAATGTCCTGACTGGTGGAACTAAAAAATGAAGCTCATATGAGCGTTTGTCATGGAAATATCGATAGATCACTGATAGGCTTGCAACATTGGACCAGTTAAAATGAAGCTGCCGAATGAAAAATGAGTTCCCTCTTATAGGATCTTCTTTTTATGCGCCGTATTCATTCAGGACGTAGCAATCATGGCTCTCCACCTTCCCCTATCCCTTGCAGCTCTCAACAAGTCTATTCGCTCTGCTTCCTCTTCCAGGCCACGTTCTGTGATCCGCTTGCTTAAGTCTACCAGATGTGTCACGCGTTGTTTTCCCTTGTCTCTTTTTACCTCTATTCAACCCGTGTGTAGGATCACGGAAATCTAATAAATAATCAGTCAAAGTTGTATGAATTTTCTGAGATTTTCAAAGACACCATTTTATACCCAAATGCCCCTTCTGATTTCGCTTTTGTTTGGTTTGGTTTGGTTTTGTTCGGCTTGTTTTATAGCATATCAGCCTCAATGGGTTATTTAATGGCGACAAAATTTTTATTGCTGGTTATACATTTTATTTTCAAATATGTATTGTTGGTAATATTTTTCCAAAAAATGTATTGCTGATAATAATATCTCCAAAAAGGTATTGTTAGAATTAAAACCGTTTTCACCGCTTTTATGAGGGTAAAAAAATTGCTCATAGCTTGGACCCTAACAGGTGCTACTACCGAGGGAGACGTGGGAACACCTGCAATTAAGAGGTAGTTCCACATTCCTCAAGATATGACCAAAGTCCTTGCTCTCAGATGTAGTCTTACCCAGGATAGAGATAGATTTGCTATGCTTTATAGCATATCAACCTCAATAGTTTATTTAATACCAAGAATATTTTTGCAGCAGGTAATATTTTTTGTCTAAAAAATATATTGCGGGAAATATTTTTTTTCTTTCAAACAATTGTTGCTGGTATTAAAACCTATGTTTAACCTTTCATGGTGTTTGGGAACCTAACATTGCCAGGTCAAAGTGGGCCTGAGAACACCAGCAATTAAAAGATGCTTCCAAGCTTCTCAAAACCTCCTGATCAGTGGCCTTGCTGTCAGACGTAGTTTATCGTCTTACCCAGGACGCGGATTTAGTTTATCGTCATACCCAGGACAGGATGATTTCGCTGTTACTTTTTCCGTTTTTGGTTTTTTAAACATTTCACTTCAAGCAAGACAATAAAGTCACTAAGACGCAAGGGTTTACTGTGTGTTAAAGTGTATGCGAAAAATACTATGAAGGGGGGATAGTAAAATAAAGGAACAAGAATTAAGCACATAGAAGATACCGATGGATATTACATTTGCATTTTTGAAGATTAAAGGTGACTGAGAAGCAAACAGCCTGAACATCGTTCTATATGCGAGACGTGCAATAGAAAAAAAAAAACTATTAACGTAGAAATTACGTTTCCATTTAGCAAGTTTAACTGTAAAATGATGAGACCTTGCCGCTAATGTAGTACTGCGCTTAAATTCATAAAATCTAGGTACCATAGAAGTCAATTCACTAGAAGAAATATTATAACATTATTCAAAAAAAAAAAAAAAAAAAGACAGAAGGATGCTATATTACAGGGGACGGGAAGTTTTTGGAGCAATAACATTGTATTAGGTTGGTGCAAAAATAATGACGTCATAATGTCGTTTTTTGACGTATTTTTTAACGTCAAAAATCGACATTATTACGTTATCATTTTTGCACCAACCTAATATATTCTTCTTTGGATTTTATCAAAAATATCTAAATGTAAAACAGGATCACCAGTCTATAAGCATCAGCAATATTCAAAAATGAATGAATGTTAGAATTATAAATACAATGTAACCCGGATATAAGAGATACCCGGATATAAGAGAGATTTTCTCTGGTCCCAAATTAGAGCCATACTTACCTAAACTAAATAGACCAAACCTGTGTATAAGAGAAACCCGGATATAAGAGACGGCGTCTCCGGTCCCGGCATCTCTCTTATATCCGGGTTACACTGTATGTATAAATATGTAAGTTTGTTTTGTTTCGTTTTATGGCATATCAACCTCAATGGGTTATTTAATGCCGATAAAATTTTTGTTGCTGGTAATAATTTTTTTTTCCTTCAAAAATCTATTTTTGGTAATATTTTTTTCTTCAAAAATGTATTGCTGGCAATAATTTTTTACAAAAAGTATTTCTGGCATTAAAATCTTTTTTTACACTTTCATAGTGTTTTGACCCCAGTTTGGGGGTTAGCTGGGACACTAATAGTTGTTTCCATCCCTGGCCAGGGAGGACCTGGGGACACCAGCAATTGAGAGGTAGTTCCACACTCATCAAAACCTCCTGATCAGAGGCCTTGCTGTTGGACATAGTTTATTGCCTTACCCAGGACGCGCATGTAGTTTATCGTCATACCCAGGACGTATACATATGTAAGGACAGATTCTGGAGAGTAAGATTGTCTTGCGCAACATAATGAACTTACTTTCTTAGCAGCAAATCTATCAATTGCTTCAATGTAATCTTTCCAATTTATGTCAGCGGAAAATGTTAGCTCGATAAGTCGCAACGGGTGATTCTCCTGAAGGTTAGCATCAGCCGTGCTGATGGACGACAGAAAGAGGTTTCTTAGATTAATAGAGATATTTAAATTATTTGTACATGCTTGATTTGTAAGCTACAAGAAAACAGAATGCATGGTCACCAGTAAGAGGATGAGCCCAAAATTCGATTTGCAGGTCGGGAACACTAAAATCAAACGTGCGAAATTTACGTATCTGCGAAGTGTTCCGAGGGAAGAGAGTTAGTGCAACGCTGAGATCTTAAGACAGTTTGGGATGGCTAAAGATGCATTCCAGAAGTTCCTCCTATACGGCAGCAAATGTTGGACGGTAACCTCAAGGATGAAGAAGAGACTCGATGCGGCGGAGATGTGATTCTACAGAATGATGCTGAGGATACCATGGACCAAGCATGTGAGCAAGGATGTGGTCGTGGAGAGGATGCAAACAAGAAGGAATCTTATGCTTAACCTAAGGAAGAGTCAGATGAAATTACTGTGACTCGTAATGAGAAAGGAATGCCTGGAGAATATGATACTCGTGAGACGAATAGAGGGAAAGAGAGATAGGAGAAGTCAGCGCATGACATACTTGGCGGTCTTGGGCAGGTGGATGGCGTAGTCTGGGGGAGTTGGCAGAAACACAAAACCTTTTGAAAGCTACAGAGAAAAGGAATAAGTAGAGGACCATGATCGCCTACGTCCTGAAAGGACACGGCACATAAAAATAAAGCGTGATTTTGACATCTCTAATTTGTAGCCAGCATCTTGTACAACCATTCTTTCTAACCTTTTACATTTTATGGTCCTTGACAGACAAACCAATAATCCTGTATACAGGAAAACAGCACAAGAATTTTTTTTTTTTTTTTTTAAGTAAACATTTTGTTGTCTATTTCACTCAATTTCCCGCTTTTTTGTGTCATTTGTTTCTCTTTCGCATTCTATGGAATAAGCTTATGAGCCACTAAAAAGAACTTTGGGATTTCTTGTTGCTATGAAGTTATGTTTATTATGGTTTATTAGATCGTAAATCAGGATTTGTAAAATATATTTTTCAGAGAAATTTCGCAAGCCAATCTGTCATTCATTCTAAGCTAATATGAATACTGCAGAGGTGTTGCTGGCATTGAAAATTAATCCTAGATATCAGACGTTTTGGAAAGACGAAGCCATTTTATTCTGGTTTTAACTGAGATTGATGCCGCGGAGGGATATGCGATATAATACGTGATTAGTTGAAGATAGAAATGACGGGAGACCTCGTGCGTAGATTCCGCCAATAGCGTGAGACAACGAATGCGAAACACGCAGAAATCAAGAAAGATTGCGAGAGACTGATTTAATATTTTTGAGCTTCATCTGCATCATCTTGCATTAATACTCGTTTGCCGTTCGATAAAACGTACCACTACCCCTTTCGCCGCACACGTCATTATTTTTGTTACATTTTCTTCCTTACATTGTATGGTATCGCCATACACATAGTCTTCCTTTCACACATCACATGCATTCATACTCCATCATCCACACACATACAAACATACACACATACACAGTCTCCCTCCACATGTTTCTCTCTCACTCTCCATCACTATCTCTCTTCCTCCTCCTCCTCTCTCTCTCTCTCTCTCTCTCTCTCTCTCTTTATGTATACATACATAATGCCTGGCTATTCGTTTACGAACAGAACCGTTTGCCAGCACGGCTAGCCAATCCCTGTTACAAACACCTTCGCAAGTACATTTGCGTTTGTTCAGCATTCACAGATCCCACTCCTTTTTCATAATGCAACTATGCTGGGTGGTCCTTACAATATTTAAATTATTGTCCTTATCTTTGTCGCCATATTTATTACAACGTTTCAGCCATTGTACGCTCCGGCCTTCATCAAGTGATTGGAATGTCGAACTGAACCCTTTATTTCGTTCACTGGGGTAGACTGTTCTACTTCCCCGTACCATGTTTAATGAATGTCAGTTATCAGTTATCTCCTGTTAATTCCCCTCTCTACTGCCTTAACCGGGTATTGAACTCATACACTTTGGGCTCTGTCACTAGATCTAACCAACACATATATCCACTGTGCCATGTGTTCTTGAGGACAACCACCTGAAGAAGGCCGGAGCGTTCAACGACCGAAACGTTGTATTAAATATGGCGACAATGATGAGGGCAATAGTCCGAATAATGTAAATAGTGTACATAATACAACATCTCAGAAATATTGACAGATACTGGGTGGCCTTTAGTTTTATGATTTCGAGGAAACTGATTTACGATCTAACATGATCAACTACACTTTTTCAAGACAAATATGCCCACACCCTCATTTCCGATGACTTGTGACTTCCGGCTAGTACAACTATCGACGACTTCCGACCTATTCCGTGTACCTAATTTCACGCCCAATAAATCTATACAAAGCGGACCTTAGTTAGAGTTTCTAAGAGAAAACGGCGTGAACATCTCTTTGCAAAATATCACTACATTCAAGATCCTGGTCACGATGTCTTGTGAGTTCTTTTTAACACGTGAACCGACAGCTTTCGAATAACTTCAGTTTGCCAATTTCACTGAAAGTGCATGAGAAAGATGCCGCGTGTTAACACGTGGCATGATTTTTCAGTCACTTTCTAACGTTACCGAATAAACAGTAAGAACTGATAATGTGTGCATGGATGCGTGATTATTGTGATTTTTATGTCAACCCTAAAACGCCGACCAGATTAACCCTTTGAGCCTTGCGTTCTTGAAAAATTTTAATGGTTCTGAGCTCCTGACTCAAAATTCGCAAATAATTGGTGTGTAATGTTTCACGGAAGATATAAAAATATTTACCCACCGTTCAACCAGTAGCTGGACATTAAGTCATTTTTCATTACTACTGTCCAACGGGTGGTTGAGCATTACGTCATTTTTCTCTGTCACCGTTAAACAGGTAGTCAGACCTCAAAGGTTAATACTGGAAGCTAACGTGCTTTATGTCAAGCAGTCTTTGAATTATAAAGCAAAATGTCAAGAGAGAACATTACTAACAAAAAATTAAGCTTTTCTCTACTCTTTTTCAAAGAATTGCATCCATTCTCCAGGAAACTTGATTGTAAAATTCTACAATCAAGACGTGTTTATTAT
>OZ010583.1:97217847-97252847 GCA_963932145.1 Acanthosepion lycidas
CTCATTGCACCAGAGAGAGTTGCAAGGCTGCGGGCAATTTTTCTTCCTAGCCAGGGTGCACGCGAAGGGCGCTCCACATTAAACCGACCTTGTGTCTCAACCTGACCTCGTGTGTGTGGGTGGGTAAATACATACTCGAGTAGTCTGTCAACATTTATATTTACCGGTGCAAGGATGGGTCTCTGCGCTGGTAATATTCCACCAGAGAGAGGGATCGGTGCTTGCACAGAGGCTAGCACAACCGACAGATTCAAGCAATTTTTTTTCCTAACTCGGGTGTACGCGTTCGGGCTCACCACATTAAACCGACCTTGTGACACAACTTGACCTCGTAGCGTTTGAGTAAGCAAAAATTACTGTAGAGCTGGGGCTTTTTAATCTCAGAATTCGTCGGAGAATTGTGCTCCAATCTCGCATTTATTCATATAGGTTCCTTAATATATACGTTTTACTTAATTAGCTCTTATGTTTCTCTAATTCTTCAAATTTTGAATCTATAACAAATTTCTATTTTCTCATATTTACATTATATTATTTTTATCTCATAAATTGTCCCCTGTTCTGTCATCCATAAAATAAAAATAAATAATTGTTTGTACGGAAAATAAAGATTTACGTACATCAAATCGTTTTAAAATTATGTGGAATTATCGTAGACCTTTTAAAAGGCAAGCTTAAAAGATAATTCAATACTATAATGCATCGATCAATTTTGAGTGCTTCTGTAGTTTCTTGATGACTGTCGCATCTACTCGTCTCTAGCTATTTTGACGATGGCCAAACCAAGAGTCCGACACAGGAGCTATCGTAAATGCCGTACGATAGAGCGTCTTTTACGATAGCGCAAAATTTAAAGGTATTTGAAATTTTGGAGACAAAGGGAATATAAGAGGTACTCCCCTTGAAACATGAAAACAACGATAATGGCTATAATAATATATTAATATATATTTTAACCTCGCATAATCTGGCAAACCTGAGCTCAAGGAAGATCGTTACCTGCGTCTAACTTTTCTAGGGCCTTTGAATTAGCCATGAATCATTGAAATCGGTTCAGTGGGAGCGGTGGACTTACTTGGACACACACGCGCGCGCACACACACACACACAAGTACACTTTACTTTATATATATATATATATATATATATATATATATATATATATATATATATATAGAGAGAGAGAGAGAGAGAAAGAGAGAAAGAGCGATGGATAAATTGTCGTATAAATTAATCCAAAATGAAAATAACACTGACATCTCGTTTTAACAGATATATTTACCAAAATTACACAAAACGTATCTAAAGATATAAAATGTATGTGTAAAATGGCCATTGGCTTCAGCCACGACCACCAGACGACTTTGAAATCTCTTTCAGTTCTTCTAAACAGTCACCTTGTTTGGTGAATACTTCTATAATCCTTGCCTTTTATTCAACTTTGGTGCTACAAGGATTATTTTGGTCTCCGATTCAATTGCCCCCCACACATAATAATCAAGGGGTTGCACCTGGGGAGTTAGAAGGCCAACTCAAAGGGTTGATAAGGTAGCAGAAATTTAACAGCCATGGCTGGTTTCTCATGTTTGTGTGTCATGGAGCAAAATCCTGTTGCCAGATATAGAGCCTTCCAGCAGCCATACTCTTGACTCAGGGTAGCACTACCCCCTCAAGGGACTTGATGTAGGCCTGCCTGTTGGTTTCCTTATCAGAACAATCAGAGTGAGTTTTTCGAACCCTCGCACCAACGCAATCTCTATTAGACACGTCAAACACTTCCCTAATCGCCTGCACTGTCCTCAGATTGACACACAAACACTCTTAAATTTTCGTGTTAGAGATTCCGGCTTGAATGCCAAGGAGTACTACATGCCTTTTCCAAATTTCTAGTTGAGGGAATTGATAATCTTTTCCTCACAGAGATTGTCAAACTATATGTCAAACTGCTATAATGTGCGGTCGATAAAATAAAAAAATGCCTGCTCGACATTAAAAAGTATACGGAAATTTACCCAACACACACACTATATATATATATATATATATATATATATATATATATATATATATATATATATATATATATATATATATATATGAGACAGGTATAGACGAGGTCTCCATCATATCTGTTCGTATACTGAATGCCAACTCCAAAGACGACAGACTTCTTATCATGTAATTCATCATCTCTTGCGAAGATGGATTCGGTTTTCAATAGAAAAAAAAATGATCATTACATCAAAGTATAGTATTCTCGGTGCGCTGATAACTACATATGTATGTATATTCTCTAATAATTACCTATATATATATGTATTTCTTCCTGTATGTATATAGCTATATACATAGAAAATATCAAATAGACACAAGTTGATTCGGAGTGGAAATTATACAATATATATATATATATATATATATATATATATATACTAGCAGCATGCTTGATTCAAAAATCGTACGACGCATACAGCATTCGCTATCACTTGACTTAAAATATTTTTGCCCTTCCTTGCCTTTAAAGGAGTGCCATTTGCCGTGCTGATTTTGCTACATGGCTTCTTTCCTATCTCACACAGCGAATTTTTTCGAAGCTCTATACTAAACATTAAATCTGTTACGAAAAAAGAACTAAACAAAATGAGCACAAAACGATCAGCTTTAAAAAAAAAAACTCTTAACTGGGAAAACCGATTGAAAAAAGAATGTAAACAACAAATACCTTTTCACACACAACCCAGTTCTACGGAATCAGAATCAACGTTGAGTTTAAGCAAGCGAATGAGCTAATTGGAGTAAAATGCCATGCAGATTTTAATTTTTCCCACTTGTGACGAATGCAGCTATCGATTTTTTTGCATGCTAGCATGCTAGTTAACATTCGTGTCATTCAGCTGTTGGCTCTCACGCTGGCCAATAGAATCTTCCTGCCTATTCGTGTCAGCCAGCTATAGGCTCTCACTCTGGCCCGTAGAAAATGGCCGCAAACTACATGAAAACTGCCGTAGAAGCATGAAAAAATCGATTATTTCTACTATCGATGGGAGTTGGGGAATGCAAAGTCGGTCTTGGCCTTCTCGCTAACCTGGAGCATGTGCATGTAAATTTTGGTGCAAATTCGTCGAAAATTGCGGCTGTGCATTCGTTAAACACACACACATCCTGCTTTTTATAGATAGAGATATATATAGTTAACTTGTATTCGATTCATGAGAGTCAAGCAGCTCAGTTTCTAGGAACCGACAGCCGAGACACCTGCACATATGATTTGATTATGTTGGTGAATGTTTTGTACAGAACCATCCACACTTTTCGAAGGGCCGAATTCAGAGACCTGGTGCACTAAGTGTCACAAGATCCCCAAACGACGCTGCACAGATTTTGAATTCAAAGTTGTCATTCTCCTAGACCAGATGCCACCCATGGCTATAGAACTCAGTCTGCCCTGCTATTTACCCAGAGCTGGAGGGAGAAGACGAGGATTAATAACTTTCCCAGAGGTATTAGCACATAAGTGAATGTAATGGATTCCAATGGAATCTGAACTCGGCTCTCCGATTCCTCAATCCGCTATCCACTGTGTATTCTCTCTCTCTTTCTCTCTCTCTCTCTCTCTGTAATCATATATATATATATATATATATATATATATATATATATATATATATATATATATATATATATATATATATATATATACGCACTATGCTAAATATAAACATGTATTGCAACGGACTGTTTTTAGTTTATGCCTGACGATTGCGATATACATGAAATCTAGAAGAATTTTCACATGGATGGACGAGAGAAAGACACAGCGACATCCCTCTTAGCCGTATATCCGTATGCTTTGAACCAATAAACATTAATGAATCCGTTACCAATTAGATTAGTATCAGGTAATTGCTAATGTTCCTGTTCGATCGGAAAATTAAAAACAAATTTTACTTACTCACAAAAAATAATTATTATTAAAATACATATTCTCCGCTGTTTTTAACGAATGTCTCCAATCTTTGTACCAGCGTATTGGTGCCCTTTTCGTAGAAGTTTGTGAGGTAGTTTACGACTGATTGTTCAGCGTCTAAATTTTTGTCATTTGTTCTGGAGAGATCGCAACAAATGGATATCCCAAGGAACCAAGCCAGAAGAAAACGGTAAATCCAACAGAGTTTGCAATTCCAAATCTGTAAAGATCTTCAAGGTCTATTTTATAAGCATGCTGTCTTGCGTTGTCGTGTTAGAAACTGACACCTTTTCGATTTGTCAAAATCGGCCGTTTTCCTTGAATAGACGCATTTGGATCAGTGAGGAGTCTGCAATAGTGCTTTACAGTTATCTCACCAGATGGAAGAAGCTCAAAGTGAATTGTCCCTCTGCAATCCCACCAAACGGACAGCAATAAGTTCATTGAATAGAAGTCAGCTTTCACAACGGGTTATGCACATTCACAAGCTTGCTTCCAGCTTCGTTATCAAAAATCACCCATTTTTCATCGCCCGTAACAATTCTGCCCAAGAAAGTTCCCATTTCGTGACGTAACAGCAAAGAAATCCCTTCAGAAACACGATTTTTGAATGTGACACCCACGTGTCGAGTTTAGAAATGAAGCCAATTCTCTCAAAATGGCGAAAGGCAGTTGAGATATAAGTCTTACATATATTTAGCAAACTCTTCAGTCGAAATTTTCGCTTTATTCTCCTCGATGACAAGTTGAGCATCTTCGTCGACATTGGAAGGTCTCCCGAAGCGTGGTTGATCTATTAATTTAAAATTCCTCTGACGAAATTTGCCAAACCACTTTTTGATCCGTCCGAAGAGCTGGAGTACGATCCAAATAAACCTTTCGAATGATTTTTGGCACAGTTCAGACGCTGACTCCTTTCCAAACTTCACAGAATATAATATGGCAAAAGTGCAATTTCGTTATCCTCTTTCTTTAAGGACATTCATTTGTGGGATAAAACGACAACTTTCAACAAATCCTGTCACGCGACGGAACGACGCATGGTGTCATTCTAGAACCCTGACAACAAAATCGACAACAAAACAAACACCAGGGTCAATTTTCGGTCGTCTTTTATTAACAATGAAGATAGGGAACTAACTCCTCCAATGATTTGATAATTAATACAGCAAAAAGAAAAAAACAGAATTGGATATGACAGTCTATGGATGGCGAATTTAACAAAGGCAAGTATAAAAAAGTAGTATTTCAGGAGACCTTTTTTTTTAACTTTAATATTAATTTTTATAGCTCAGATAGTACTAAATATAATCTTGAAATGCTTATTGATTAATTCGATTTCTACAGCTTATCAACTCTTTGCAGGTTATTTAAAGTCAGAAAATATTTTTTTAGATTCTAAAAAAATATTTAGTGTTTCTGTGTGGGGGTAATAATCGTTTAGCCATAAAAGTATTGCTAATTAATCTATAAGTGGGGAGTGATGAACTCATGCCTTCCCAATTGGTATTTACCCGTAAGGGAACATAACGAACCTAGAAGGAATTGGAACTCGGCTATCTGATTATCAATTCTGAGCCATTATCCATTACGCCAACCGCGCTTCCAAGATTACAGCACCTGGCATTCTCAAGCAGTCACCGGTCTAGGTACTGACCAGGCTCGACGTTGCTTACAGGAGCCGGTGTTTCAACGTGGTTTGGCTGTAAGCCTGGATTTCAGATAGGAAAATGAGCGGAGTTATAATATTAATTCATGGTGGAAATCACGTGATAACAGGTGAGAAAGTTTTGACCAGATAAAAAGTCAACCAGTGTATTATCCGTATGTAATCGTTCAAATAGAAAGAACTATTGGAATATAACTCAATAAAGCAGGAGAAAAGAATTATGAAAAAAAAAAGAACATTTTGGAAACATAGGAGACTAAACGGAATAGCAGAAATCTAATCTACGAACACTTGGACGGCATCAGTATTAAGGTACGCAAAATCATACCTCGACTGGGACCAATAGGAAATCAAATCGATAGACCTACGGAAGAGATGTTATAGCTATACACAATGCTCTATACCCCGAAGAAAACGCAGAGAAATTATATATGTAAAGGGACGAAGCCAGCAAAGGAATTACCAATACTGGAGATGGTCCAAAGGATATAAAATGTGATTGTAAAATTACGTACAATACTGCCTCGAAAATATTTTGAAAATCCCTCAGGGTAGTCCAAAAGGAATTAAATCATATAGCAAACAAGGTTGTAGTGAAGAAAATAACAAGGCTAGTAAACATCACAAGAGAAAACACTCCACGGAAATGTTTAATAAGGCGGGTAGAAAATTTAGCGAATAAACTATTTCCGGTATGTCTACCAGAAGACAACTCAAAAGAGGAAATGTATTCTTTATTATCCAATGAAAATGCTACGGAAATAGATTATATATGAAAACAGCAGAAGAATTACCAATATTGAAAACTGTCTAAAAGTCTGAAAATGAGATTGTAAAAATACTTAGAAGATTGTCTGGAAAATATTATGAATATCCCTCAATACAAATGGGCCATTTTATTAGGTTGGTGCAAAAATAATGTCGTTTTCTCACATAGTAACATATGTGAGAAAACGACATTATTTTTGCAACAACCTAATAAATATTAGAAGGGAGTGGTTAGTAAATAAATGAACAATGATAGAAAAAATAAATAGAAAAGTAAACACTTCCCGTAAAAATTAATAAAATTTCCTGGTCTAATAACCATAGAAGCGGCTACGCAGAGGACAGTTGAAGAGAGAAAGAATATTCGTTATTATGCTAGAACAAATGCAACAGGAGGAGATAATATAAGTTAAGAAAAAAAAAAAAAACAGAAATAGAATTACCAATACTGAAAGCTGCCCAAGAGACAAAAGATGGGATTAAAAACATATATACTTTATGAATATGCTTCGGATTAGTACAAAAGAAAATTTAAAATATGGCAAACAATCCCGTAGTGAGTGAATAAAGCAACAAATCAAACAAAAGTGCGAAAATAAAAATATATCCCGAGGATATTTAATAAGCCAGGTAGAAAATGTCGTAAGCGAATATCCATAAATATGAATACGCAGAGGACAGCTGAAAAGAGAAACAGTATCGCTTGTTACCGCAAAAGGAAAAAAAAAACATCAAGAGAAAAATATATCTTTTGTGAATTATGAGATTATAATCAATCAATATCTCAAACAAAATACATTGAAAATAACCACAGATGTGGGTACGGTTGTATGAAAAAAAAAACAATCTATGGTGCTAAGTGAACATGGAACAAAGTGTGTTCCCATTACATGGTTAGGTAGATGTGTTTTTATGACAATGATCGTCAAGACGTAAATTTTTCTATCATATTTCTATGGAATCTTTCGAAAGATAATAAAATATTTTTCCCGCTGCCTTCTCCACCTTTTTGCGTTTAGAGTTTTTTTCTTTTCTTAGAATGGTTGCCACCCACTGCTAGAGATATCACTCTAGCCTATTATTTATTACACAGCCTAGAGCAGAGAATAGATGGATTATGGCCTTTTTTTTAACAAAGGCTTCATTCTTCTTGTTTTTCATTTTCACCCCAAACAAGGCAATAAAGCAATTTCATTAAACGCAAAACAAGGCGATAAAACAATTAAGACGAAAGTGTCCTTGAGGGAGAAAGAAAATAAGAGATCTTTATTGAGGAGAAAGGACAATAAAAGAATAGGATTCAAAAGAGATAGATGATGATGACTGACGTTACATTTAAATCTTGGAAGATCGTTCTTCACAGGAAAAACAAGAATCCAGGTGAGCGTTCCACGTGGGTGGGTAGAGAGAGAGGTGGGAGGAGAGGGGGGAGAAAGAGAAGAAAAAAAAATATAAATTACGGTTACATCTAGCAGCTTCGACTGAAATTATGAGTCCTAGCTTCCAATCGAGTACAGCATTTTAAATTTTTGAAGTCCAGCTATCAAAGAGAAAAGCATGGGAAAAATTAACTCAAAAGACTTGGTGAGGATTTTAACACGTCTCGACGATTCCAGTTACAAAACAGAGACCCGTTAAGCTAAAAGCAAATAATTCTCAGGCACCCAGTGAGGGCTGAACACATTTTACTCGCTGAAATGTTAAAAGACTTGATAAGTGTCCATATACTCTCTGGTAGGCGCTTTATTCGTTCCTACCTTGCTAGATGGTGTTAATCAGATACCCACTACTGATGGGACAGTCTATGTGGCATTCCAAAATAATATACCAAGAATTACTCTTAAACCGGTGCAAAGCCTTGACGTGCACTGTGGGCCAGAAGTTTGGGACCACACACTGAATCTAATAATTAGTAAGTTTCATACGTCCTTTGGTTTAATTTATTAAGCTAGTAAGATGAATCTATTAAACTCATGAAAGCAATGCGTACAAGAGGGGGGGGGGTAACAATAATTTTCAAAAGCACCATCCCTAAGTCTACCATTTGTCAGCAAGGGAAATGACACTTCTTGCAGGCATGGGTTAGTATCATTATTACTATTAAAATTGAATATGTGATAAAAACTTTCTGGGCCAACATTATGTTTATAAAAAGTCACACAATCTTCAATTATTAGGCGAGTCTTTGAAATCCAGAGGATTACCCAAAACTTTAGGCCTATAGTGTATGTTTATGCAAATAATAATTAATAGTTCCTTAGTAGTAAATCTAACCGTTTCGAAAAGTTCAAATTGGCAGCTGATAAAAAAAAAATGACCTACACTCCGTTGTTAAATGAGGCAAGGAGTGACTTCTTAGTTTAATGCTTCAAAAACGAAACTGCTCTCTTTTATCAATCAGCGAAAATCATTGCTACCTTCCGTCAGAATGGCTGATGCTAACCACCAGGGAATTTATTCATTGCACCTTCACAAACTAACGTTTTGCTGAATCAGTAGCTAAAGAATTTGTTATCTATGTTCTGCTAGACTATTTTTCTCTCAAAACTCTTACGTATTTATAAGTCTGTCATTCGGCCTTTTTTGAATATTGCTGCCACATCTGCTTTTGTGTTCCTGCTATATAATCAAAGATTCTTGATAAAATCCAAAGAATAATCTACAATGTTATTGGTCCTGACAAGGCATGTTGACTTCAGTCACTTTCCTACTGCCCTAATGAAGCTTCCTTGTGGCTTTTCTATAAATATTTTCATGTTAATTGTTCTGATAAACGTTTCTCTATGGTAGCAAGACTTTATGAATTTAAGCTCTTTACTAGATTGGCTGCAAAGTCTCATCATTTTACAGTTACAATTGCTTCGCACTTATCGCTAATGGAATTCTCGTCTGTCTTCTTGCTTCCCAAGACTCCTGATGAGGTGATTGGGGGTCTTGAGAAGAGTCGAAACACTCCTTAATTGCTGTTGTTCCGGGGTGGTAGCACCTGTTAAAGTCCCAGCTATGAGTAAATAGGGAAAACAAAAACAAAACACTATGAAAGTATAAAAATACATTTTTAAAGAATGACCAACAATAGTTCTTATCTGTAGTTGAAGGCATACAATTACATTTAAAATATATTTAGTTAAAGCCATAAAATTGTGTTCAAAATATTTACATTTCCGCATTAAATGATTTATATAGACATTGATATTCCGCTAAACAAAAGCAACCAATCAACATGAAAGAACTTTTTCATGACCTTAATGCATATAACATCCGAAAACAAACTGTATTCTGAATTATAGTTTCAGCAAAACTAAAACATAAAACACCCTTCATCCCTCAAGTAATCATGTCTCCACAAACATATATATGCCCAAAAAGTTGAGTATCATCTACCATGTATTCAACTGTGAAGGTAGAATAATATATTTTTATTACTTCAAATCTCCCCCAAGACTTAAATTTGCGCATTAAATTATCTCTAAGGAGTTGATATGACATTTAGTAAACATGAAAATCTTGCTTCACAGTCTACTTTGATTTTCAAAAATTCAAATGCAATGTCAATCGTTATTTTTAGTCTTCTTAAGTCTCGTTCTTTTATTGTCTTCTCCCCTTAATAGTATTTTTCATATATTTTTTAACGCTCAGTAACTCCTTGCGTTATAGTAGCTTTATTGCTTTACTTGAGGGAAATGATTTAAAAAAAAATGCTGGTTGAGAGATATGCATGTAGGTATGAAATCTCTATCAAAATACAATAAAAAATAAACTGATTCTCTGTGGATTCTATTTCTCTTTTTTTTTTTATTTCATCTCCAAGAAAGGTGATAATGCTACCAAGATGCAAGGATTTACTGAGAGATAAAGAGAATGAGAGGTCAATAAAAAAGCAAGATTCATGAAGACAGAAGATGACGATTGACATTGCATTTAGATTTTTAAAGAATCTAGGTGACAGGAAAGCAGAAAATCTGAACAGAGTTACACAGGTGTGAAATGTGAAAAAAAAAAGAAACGTTTTGAATAGAATTGGCGTTTGCATCTTGCTAGTTCAATAGTAAATCCTTGAGACTGAGTTGCCAATCTAGTAGCATGCTTAAACCCATGCAAGAAGAAAAACCCATCAGAACAACTGTCATGGAAATATTTATAGAAAAGACAGAGGGCAGCTACGTCACGTCGGTGGGAAAGTAACTGAGGTCAAGAAGCCAGGCTAGGATCGATTACTTTACAGACCCTTCTTCGGATTTTGTCAAGAATCTCGTACATGTACAGCAGGATAGACGGGATATGCCAGCAATATTCAATGCGCGGACGAATGACAACTGAGATTAGTGAAATGAGGTGAATGTAATCGATTCGGTAACAATTCGAGCAAAACTCACTTTCCGCGCCGAGAAGCGCCACGTTACCCGTAAATCTTGGGTAAGTTCGTATATGAATAAAAGGGGTGCTATGAAGCGAAAGCAAAACATGAATTTTAAAACCGTTCGCTGGAGTAAACAAGAAAGAATTTAATCAATTCAGAAAGGAATTAGCGGAGGTAAAATGAGATATTTCTGCACGGGAAATATAGTCTTGGAAATTCAATTCTACTCCATAAGAAGAGATAATGGTGCGCCAGGAATTGATCCCATGACATTGCTCGCTGAAAAGAAAAGTCATTAATTATATATAACATAAATAATGTTAATAAAATATAATCATTTATAGAAAATTATTTGTTTGAAAATCATTAATTGAGAAATATGTAAACATATTTAAAATGAGTATTGAAAAATGTTTTTCATGAAAATATTATTTAAAAAGGATTATCTATTTAAAAAAATGATTATTTATTTAAAAAAAGACAAAATTTCTCATTTTGAAATTCAGCCAAAGGGGAGGTTTGCCATTTTAATCGCGCGCTTGCGCATTAAATTAACGAAGCGGCAATTGGCTATGAGCTTTTTTCTTTTCTGTTGGTTTTTTCTGATACATCGTAATTGTTATGAAATATTACACTTTTCAACATCTATCTATCTATCTATCTATCTATCTATCTAAATCTCGAATTATGTATGCATGTGTATTCCCAAGATACAGCTGAAACAATACAAAATAGTCCAACAATTTTAGGAGCATATTGTATCTTCACCCACTAACGAGAGCTCTGTCACATTTCATTAAAATTAGACATGGAGTTCTGGTGCTAGTTTCCTTTCATTTTTTACCGACATTTCTAATGTATCAAAAACTAACAAAAGATGGATCCAAACTAAATTAAAGTGAATCATATATTTTGGCCCATATTGACATATAAATAAATTAAATTGACACACAATGAATGACAGGAGAAATAAGGAATATGAAGAAAAAATAAATTTTACTGGAATATGTAATCTGGCTACAAAAGAAATATCCAAAATTATTCTTCATTATGACAACGGAACTGTACGATACTGAAAAGGATTCGACTGATCTTCCTTACATTGGAGAGCTCTTCCCTTTCTCGAGAACGAATGTAAACAAAGTTAGTGCGGTATTGTATACATTCCATACAGGGATAGGATTAAATACTGCGTCTTCCAGCAATGAGATGAAAGGGTATAACCAGGTAGTTTCAATTGCGAGTTACCATGTAGATTCAAAAATGTCTACACTGAAGATACCCCCACCAAAAAAAGAATAAAAATCTAACGTATCATTTCGTCTGGCAAGAAAAGTCATTGGAAACATCGATAACAACTCAAACATATTTTAACCGGTTTGATGACTCTAACGTGAAAAAATATTCATTGATTGATTGGTTATTTTACCAGCATATAAACCACTATGGGTCATTAATGCCGAAATGTTTGGTTGGCTGATTTTGTTCAGTGGCATTAATGCCAAAATCCAAAAGTTTTGTACGCATCTTTATGGCTTCACGTACATTTTTTGTACGCCATTTTATGCTTAGAGGGTAAATGTATGTTGTTTTTTTTAGATATAGTTTATAGATAATAAGATGTATTGTGCTTTCTTGGAAGCAGACTGTGTCTTTCAGGTAACCTATTATTTGTGAAATAGATATACATATGAAAAGTTTTGTATATCATAGTATGTGTTGCTCTTTTTTTGTATTTTTGCAGTCTGTTAGGAATGGCTTGATCACAAGAGATACACTAAGATGCATTTTCTGATTTGAGTGCATATCTGTGAGTAAGATATGTATGTCCAATTCGATCTCTGCTGAGCACTAAATCCTGTCTTCGATCAGGTAATGGTCCTCTATTTTCCAATCTGACTGTCGACAGATGTTCCTACAGTTTGTTTTTTGAAAATGTATACCAAATTGTTTGTTATTTTTTTTAAAAATACATTGTTTGATCCTATTTGTGTAATTTGTATATGAGAGTATAATGTTGGTTATTTTCATTTTCTTTGTCTCTTTTGCCTTTGCACCTTACATGTTCAAGAAGCTAGACAAAGATTAGCACTTTCTGGTCTTCTATCAAATAGGGACAGGATTATTATATTTCCTGTGTAGCGTGAAAAAAAGGGTCTATAATTTTATCGGCTCTCACATGGCTTCTCGACATCAATCAGATTCCAACCGTCGTTACTTCACTGTGTCTTTACTATAAATATTTCCATAGCAATTCTCTAACGAGCTCCTCTCCTTAATACCTCGACAGCATCAATTTAAGCGTACTACCAGATGGGCAGCTAGGTCTCGGCATTTTATTGTTGAAATACATAGATGTAAGTTTTATTCTAATAGTTTTATTATTCTTACTTCCTGTGAAAATCTCTCCCGGTTTCTTGTTTCTCTAACACCTATGATCTTCAAAAATTTAAAATGAAACATCAGTCGCCATCTTGTCTTCCCGAATTATGTTCTTTCTTCTCACAAATGTTTTTTCAGTCTCTTTCACTTCCAGTAATGTTTGGCGTCTCAGTGGCATTATCGACTAGTTTGGGGTGAAATTATTGAAAAAAAAAAAAAAAACACTTCAAGAAAATTTGCTAGCTGGTTAAAATATGACTAAAGAAGGTACTAGTTCTCCAAGTAAGGTACTGATTCAGCAGTGCGCAGTATAACCGAATTTTTCTTCTTTTTTTTCTTTTAACCATGCGAATTCATGAAACAATATTAAGTGTAACATGTCTTTTATTATTGACTTTTATAAAAACCAATTATTCTCGGTATTTTTCGCACAGATAAAGTGTTTCCGTTCCCCCAAATAATCGTTACATATACCTAAATTTAACTTGCATTTTTTTCTCACTTCTTTTTTTCTTTCTTTTTCACGAGAACTAATAAGTTGCAAATCTACGTAAACATTAGATAACCCGAAGATAGAATTTTTTTTTTCCTTGTCAATCTTATTCAGCGAATATTTTTCAATCATCTCCCATTATTTCCTCGTCTGTACATAATAGCGACGCGTGAAATAAAATCAGCGGTCTCTTTTTCTAGATATTGTAATCAAATTGACATTAAGTGTCTATCAAACCTCAACGTCTGATCTTTTACACGAACTCAGACCCAGTCACCATTTTCACTCACTTTTTTGAAGTTTAATTTTCTTACTTTTCATAACACATTTCCTCCGCTATTTCAAAAAAACTTCTCCAGTCTGTCGTGATTCTCCATTACTTGGACGATCATGACACTCCAAAACTTCCTATATTTTGTTACTCGTAATAAGTTTTGTTTCCTTCGCTAAACGTCTAATTCCCTACTGTCGTCCATTCGCCCAAGCTCCTTAGCTAGGTCACTAGATGCTTTCTTCTGCATTTTTTGCCTACAATATACCCTGTGGGTGTCAAATTCGCAAAACCATCTTTTCTCATAATATGTTCGAGAAAGTTCGACTGTTTCTTCCTGGTTTGCGTATCTTTTTGTCTCTACTTTCCTTATAACTCCACCTTTACTCATATGTTCAGGTTGGGGTATTCTTGCTATCCAATAGAAGCATTCTTTCTTACCGCAATTTTCTTTATCTGTAAAAAGACCGTCCAACATTTCCTCTCATAGAGGAGGACTGATATTACATAGCGTACATGTCAGCGTACAAGGCGACATTTTAACATTGAAAAATCCCCCACAAAACAAAGGGACGTCTTATCCTCCAGGTATAAAATATGAACCTTAAATTCTGTAATTTATTGTAAGTTGTTAGCATGGAAGATTTTTGATGGTAGGCTAACGACTCCTTGGTAGCTATCGAAACAAATATTTTCTATTTGAAACACCTTAATTCACATTATTATAGTAAAATAAAAAAAAGTATAGTGTAAGAAAAGTACTCTTACCTCATATAATATGTGGTATAAATGCCCGACAAGATTAAAACGCATATTCGTCAAGAGAGAAATCCAACACCATCGTCACACACTTTAGATTATAGTAGTTGATTCACAATACCTCGCATAATTTTTAGATTATTCTGGATGTATATCTCAACAAGTCGTTGCATTCGAGAACAATGGAATGAGTGGATGTTTAGTAGGGAAATGTCATTCAGGCTACCGTAATAGCGTACCGTAAAACAATACTCACTGATAACGTATTTTAGATTATGCTAGTTAATTGACAATAGATCATCACTGTTTTTTTTTTGTTTTTTTTTTTTATTGGAATTTGATTGAAAAAGAGAGTATATGCTGATAGAATTTATTTAGTAAATGTAATACGTTTTAAAAGACGTTTTGGTGTTTTTTTTTTTTTTGTTTTTTTTTTTGTTTTTTTTCCTGTACGGCGAATATAGCCCGAAATCTAAATTTTAACTAGAAAATTTGGGGATCGTCTTATACGCCCAGTTGTCTTATACAGCCAGTCGCCTTACACGGTAACAGATTAGTAGCCTTTTTTTATTTGTTTCTGACGAAATTGTCCTGGGCCTTTCACTATTTCAATGCGTCTTCGGGTTTTAGTGTCGATTTTTCCGTTCACTTTTCTTAAAAAAAAAAAAATACACCGTACCTATGAATACTAATCCCAATTCTCAGAAATACTTTGGACACTCTTGTAAGTTGGGGTGATATCTTGTCTAAGCAGTCCACCACTAGAAGTCGTTTACCTACTGCACGCCGCTGGCGAGTATTGTACATTGTTAATGTTATAACGATAACCATTTAATTTCCAAACTCTGTTTTGGTTATTCCTCATTCAGTAACCTTTCCTAATTTACAACAAGAGCCAAATTTATGTTAAAGTTATTTTGTTTATCTGTAAGGTGACTGTCCAACATGACCTTAAATAGAGAAGGACTGATATTACATTATATATTAGGAGATTCTTTTTTTTGTTACTGGCGAAATTTTCTTTTTTGTTTTTTGTTTTGCTGAGCTTTTGGAAGGAATCGTTCACTATTTTTAATGCGCATTTGCTCTCGCATTTTGCGTCCTCTTTTGAAAAAAAAATCACCTGTTTCAATTTTAATACATATTGTATAGAAGTAAACATTTGACGCCAACGATATTCTGATGGTTGGTACGTGAATCGACTGATTCTAAAATCTGGCGTAATGTGTTTTATTTTCGATGTTGATTCCCAGTTTTTCAGCCTTCTACCAAACTAATTTTAATTATATATCAGGCATACCTTTGAAATATTTTTCGTTGCCTTCCTTATATGGTCTTCGTCTTCATCACGTGACGTTTATCAAATGGCAGTTCACGAGAGATCTCAGGCAGAACTCGTACGTTCAATTCATTGCTAAAAATGCGAGAAAAAAACATGGTAGGTCTGTTCTATCACGTCAGGAAATAATTAACTCCTTCTGCTATGCTTTAGGTTTACAATTGACAAAGTTCTTTTTTACCATTTCATCTCAAGCATAGGCGGCGGAAACCTCTTGAGTCCTAGGAGATTTACATCTCCTAGGACTCAAGAGCTTACTGAGAATGAAATAAGCTGAAAAAAAAACGAAGAAGGGGCAAGAAAAGAACAGGATCCAATATGGCATGAGATGACGATTGACATTGCATTTAAATTTCTAATGATTGTAGTTGACAGGAAAACAATAAGCCAGAAGAGAATTCCATAAGCGAGAAGTGCGAAAGAAGCAAAGTTTATCGGAATTTAGAAGCGGAATAGTTATAGTCTCCGCAAGAGACATTGTTTTTTTTTTTTTGGCATACAACGTGAGAAAGCAGGTGCGATGCTGTAAGCTCGTCAGCAGACAACCAGCCGAGTTAAGATAGTTTCGGTGGCTTAGGCGGTTCTACCAATCACGGTGTCACCAGCAGCTTTTACCACCGGACAGGTTATTGTTTATGTATACGTGTCGGTGTCTTGCGATTTGTCATTACAACTGCAACTGAGATTTTCAATGTTGTGTTAAAATATACAACGAGCACGTAGCGACCGTTATTAATGACGTATATTGGAAGGTAAACATAGGTGTTTCACGTCGGTAGTAGAATTGTGTTACGAGCATGGTTTTATTTAACTTTTAGTGATCTTGACCAGATCCAACTCGATGCCTGTTGAGCTGTTGTCTGGGACGATGTGAAGCACGCTTCGGGTTCCGGCAAGTGATGCCCCCATTCAACAGGAATGAAACTATTGATCTTCCAAAGATTCTACGGCACCTGACCTCAGTAGGTAGTGTACACACACACACATAAATATACATATATATATATATATATATATATATATATAGATACGCGCACATACACAGTCACACAGGTGTACACAAGTACAAACAACAAATACATAGACACTTACACAAAAACACGCAACAGAGAGAATATGAACCTTACACTAATAACTAGGGCATAAAAAGAATTTAAATGAATATAAAAATAACGAAAATGTGAATATCTGCAGTTAATTGCTGAAAGCTTCTGACGAGTGGACAGAACAATTACTAAACGGTTCTTCTGTGAATCTCCACCGTCTACGTGCTGAATATGGTATCAATCAGCTAAGTGACAAATTTTATTTGGATTAATCACACACACAAACACCTACACTCAACACACACACACACACACACACACACACACACACACACATATATATATATATATATATATATATATATATATATATATTAAAGACAAAGAATTTTTTTTTACTTTACCATCGCGCTGCATTCCCTGAGAGAATTTACCAAGGAAAACGTAGATATTTTATTTTGTAATATATATTTTTAAAGAGAAGGAAAATGGTGGAATATCATTCGGGAATAAAACACTGTATGAATGATTTATATAAATGTTAAAACTTTGCAAGATCTTCCTCAAAAATTTCGAGGTATCCATCGTTGATAAAATACTAAAGCAAACCCATATTATCCAAATGTTTTTTTTTTTATTTTGTTTTATCATGCCCGTTTATGTAGTGTTACCTTGTAAAGGTTAATGCCCGCATTACATTTGCTTGGAAATGGCTTTTTTAAAATCACAGAGATTTTAAATAGCGCCACATACAAGGGCTAATGAAAACGACTAGTCTTATATAGAACGCAAGAACAATATTTGTCGCAGCGGAAACTATACTGTAAGTGAGTTGCATCTTATATATTACTTAGTATGTATCTTGTAAGTAATACCACAGATATTGACTTATAAAAAAGACTCATACACAACACAACATGAACATTATACTTGGCACCAGGTTTACTAGATTTTAAGAAAGAATCTTTTTTTTTCTTTTTTTACTTTGTTTACATTGTTCGAATTGTTGTCCTCATCTTTATTGTCATATTCACAACACCTTGGCTGTTGGACGCTCCGTGATATCTTTTTGAATTTCGAACCGAACCCAGAATAGTCAATCTGCATGTTGGTGTTTCTGAAGATTGGTTCGATTCTAAATTCAAAAGATATCACCTCATAAAGTCTGCAACGTACAACGGCCGGAACGTTGTGACTGTATCAATAAAGATGAGGAAAACAGTTGGAACAATGTAAATAGTTACCTCATCTCAGAAATATAGACTTATTGGTTAGCTCTTTGGTCGTTGAAGACACAAATATATGCCTGACCAGGCCCGTTTGGAACAGATATTAGCTATTCACCCTAGCATACAGGCATACGCTTAAATGAGTATTCAAGTGGTGATATATACCTTGTAGGTCTATGTGCGCGTGTTTTGGAAGAAGCTTATCTTTCTCTTTTGGCACACGTTTAATTGAAGACCAGAGAAATATTTCTCTTGAGAATTGTTTTGTTTTTATTAAATTTGTATTTAAATGTATTTCCTCATTTTATTCCTCCGCATAATTTTAGGCATGTTAGCTACATTAAAACATGGCCCACTGGATAAAAGCGTTGGTTGAAATAGTGACTTGAGTCAAAAAGTGGTAAACAGAAGAGATTTGGATTAATAAAAGGAAAATAACTGGAACTGAGATATCCAGAAAAGTTATGGAAAATAAAACGAGAACAAGCTACCCCAGTGGAAGAAATAAAGGATTCGGTTCGAAATTCTAACGTATATAAACTGAGGAAGGCCGTAGCGTACAACGGCCGAAACGTTGTGAATAAGACAATAAAGATGAGGATAACAGTCCGAAAAATGTAAATAGTGTAATTAGCTACAATACCTCATCTCAGAAATATACATAGACCCTGAAGAAGGCCGGAATGTACAACAGCCGAAATGTCGGGAACATGACAGGGAAGATGAGGACAACAGTCAGAAAAATGTAAATAGTGTAAATAGTTTCAAAGCCTCAACTCGGAAATATAAACAAAAGAATTATCTTATGTAAAAGGCAATATGGACGCACGACCATATATATTTGACTTGAAGAAAGGCAATAAAGCCACTAGGATACAAAGCGTTTACTGTGTTTGTGAGCGAATATGAGAAAAAGAAAACATTATTAAGGAGATTGAATAATAAAAGAACGTTAAGAGGACAGAATATAGAGATTTATATTGAATCTAAATTTTGAAGATCAAGCTTGACTTGAAATCAAGTACCGGAAGAGACTTCAACAAGCGAGAAATACAAGAGAAGCAACAGTTATCATTGATCTAAGGATTACATGTAGCCATTTCAACTGTAAAAAGATGAGAGATTGCCGTCAGTCTCATACTTCGCTTGAATTCTTGTAGTCTAATGACAAAAAGAGGAAAGCTTATCAGAACAGTTACCATGAAAATATGTATAAAAAGGTACAGGAAGGCTTCGTGGCCGTGGTGGTAAAGCGTCTGAAGCTGATTATCAATGCACATTGTGAGATCGCATGTATTCTATGTAGGAGTTTGATGAGCAAAGGATTGTTTCATTTTTTGTTTTTTAATGATTCCAGTACTGATAATGAGTCTGCAAAAATAATGAATTTATTTGAGTTAAGTTTAGTGATGAGATCTAGAGCTAAATCAATGGCTGTAATTTCAGCACTAAAAATTGAGGAGTTGTTAGGTAATCTTTTCTGTAGAACAGTACTTTTAAAGATAGCTGCACATCCTATTTTGTTTTTGACTTTGGAGCCATCGGTATATATGTGGGCCCAATTTGGGTGTTGTTCATCCTCTTGGATAGAATGTTACATGGAGCTTTCGCGTAGCCCCAATTGTAATGTACTATAAAAAAAAAAAAAACTTCATCTTCGCCTATACGATGCAGCGTGAAACTTTGATTTTTAAAAACAGATCAAACACCGTAGCTGATGTCAAATGAAGAACACGTATGATAAACATGAAATATAGGGTGACCCCCAAAAAACTGGAATTTTTGACATGAGCAAGTGGCAACACTGCGAGACAGTGACCTTGAGCAAGTAAATATTTCGCCATTTAGAATTCAAGATGAAATTCACGGTATCTCAGCTGAGATGTTGCAGCAGTCAATGAGGAATCTCAACAGCAGATTTCAAGAATGCATTCGTACAGGAGGACGCCATCTACATAACTTTTAAAAAATGAAAATTCCATCATTGTTTCTTAAATGGCATGTTTTAAGATTTCAATTACTAGGAATAAAATATTTTTCTTCCATCACTCTTGGTTTTATTGGATTGTTAAAAAGTTCCCGTTTTTGGGGGGTCACCCTGTATATCGTTACTTACCGAAATTGTCCTTGACGTTCGCACTGGACTGCAACGCTCGCAGAAGCACCATGACCAATTGCAGCCTCTGGTATATGCACGCATAATGCAACACGCTAAGTCCGTACTTGTCACGCAAGTCAAGCGAACATCCTTTTTCGATGAGTGTCCGAGCCAGGCTAACACCACAGGTTTCCGGGATCACATACGCACACAACATGATCGGAGTCCGCCCTTTGTCATCTCGTTCATCCAAGTCGACGGCTAAGTACTCGACAACAAGTGGCACTTGACGAAAGAGTCCCCGCTTAATCACTTGCGTCAGATGTTGATACAACCGAAGAGCTCGCATCTGTAGCAAACAGAAGTATTGGGAAAGAGTGAGATTAATTTACGAAGAAATTTATTTCGATAAGCTAACAAATAATAACATTCTTCATCCCCCAACCCCGCGTCGCCATTTCTCTGTATTTGATTGACAGGAATAAATAAATATTTTGCCAGTGTCCAAGTACTTCTTTTCTCCATTATAGATATTAGATATTTAGTGATAGTGAAAATAGCCGAGGAGAAAGACAACAAATTTGTAAAGGTAAAGAATTCTTTTATGAGACCAAACAACGTATCCCGAGGAATAATATCAAATAATAAAAAAGAAAAATTCTCAAATCTATCATAATGATCACCACTTTGTAATACATTCAGGTAGATTTCTTTTCGATTTATTTTTAAAACGTGTTAGGTCATGAAAATATACTTTTATACCAAATGTACGTGCTACCTGGAAAAGTTATAGCGGTATGAATTATTACAGAAGCGTGCAGTTCGAATAAATGATTCGCTGTAAGTAATGGTTAGCGGATCTTATCGAGGTATCGAATAGCCAAGTTTGAATTCAAGTCGAGTTTATCACATCTGTGCTAATAACCTAAAGAAAGATATGAAACCTTCTCTCCTCCCCCAGCTATGGACAAAATAGCAGGACAGACTGGGTGGTACAGACTTGGATGACAACAGCTCTCGGAGAATCGCAAATCGTATTTACCTTTGGTGAAGCGCATACTGTAGGGCTAAGACTCAATGACTCTATGAGCACGACTGAGGTCAGCTTTGATGTGTGTGTGGTGTGGGGGGGAAGCCGACTTTGTATGTATAATTTTTTTTATTTTTAATCACGTGGAGTAGATGTTCACCTATCGTCCGGTTCACACTCCTCTCGGAATTTTGAAGGAGAGTAGAGGTTTATACTATGCTTCCTATTAAAGATTGGGTTTTCGGTTCCTTCTAAAAATCTACTGCAACTCTATCGTTGACTGTCAACAGTTTCGAATCTCAGCATTTGGTGCCATATCCGACCAATATAATCTGAAAACTTGGAAAATTTATCGGATTACATGCGAATCAGTCAAAAAGGATCTAATTGAAAGTTTGCGAGCTGTACCTCGTTGGCATGGAGCTAAGCTGGCAGCTCCATGTATAATGTTTCGGAAGTTCCTTCTAGTGAGGACAACAGCAGAGAAAGTAAGTACAGCCAGTGACGTCGTGGGACGAGGGGGTTCATGGAGAGGTTAACAGCCAGGATGATAATTCCTCCAATGGAATCATCTGTCACGCGGTCATGTGGAAGTCGAGCCTTCAAATCGGGAATATTGGCTGTGGTTTGACTTGGAGAGGGATGGACACCGCCCGGTCTAGTACACATCAATGAATTCGTACGGGAACAAGCGCAAAGTGCTGGTCAAGTTCTAAACTGCCAAGCGACTCTACGATCACGAACAATGCGATTATGATGATGATGATGGTAGTGGTGATGGGAGTGGTAATGATGATGATGAGGATGATGAAATTTGTAATTTGACAGTTACATCGCAAGATATACAGAAATGTAAATATTAAATAAGAATTATGCAAAAGCAGGAAAATTAAATTATTCATAAAATCTTTAACATTTCGAATAAAGTTTCATTTTCAAATAAAATCATTTATTATATATATATATATATATATATATATATATATATATATATATATATATATATATATATATATATATATATATATATATATAAAAGGTATGAATCCACTTCTTCTCTCCCCAGCTATGAGTAAATAGTAGGACTGACTGGGTTCTATAGCCTTGGACGGTAGGAGGAGGAGAATTCTGCGGATGGTCGTTTGGGTACCTTGTGGCACGTAGTGCACCACGTGTCTGAATTCGGCCCTTCAAAAAGTGTGGATGGTTTTGCACAAAGCGTTCACCACTATGATCAAATTGTATGTGCTGGAGTCTGGCTATAGGTTCCTAGGAACTGAACTGCTTGACCTTCATACGTTGAATACTACGCGAGAGTCGAATATATATATATATATATATATATATATATATATATATATATATATATATATATATATATATATATATATATATAATAATAATAATAATAATATTATTAATAACTAGCCAAATCCACGTCTTACGAACATCTGTCTTAATAACAGACTGGGGTGTTTTTGTACATGGCTCAGTCTCCTTACATTAAACTGATCTTGTGTCACATCCAGCCAGCGGAGCAAAAAAATACAATCGCTTCTCGGCCATTTGTCTGGGATAAAAGTGTAGTATCTGCCGTCAGGCAGTTAACGTACATTTCATTTCTCAGTTGTGTCTCTGTTTCCTCGGAGTGAGTGCAACTCATTTGTGTCTTTTGTCTGCGCAAAATAAAATATTGTCTCGGTAAACTGCTGTCCGTGTCAGTACCTCCCTCCCTGCAGTAAATAGGAGTGTGTCGGTAGTAATAATGATGCTAGCGTGACTGACAGTTTTAGGGTCTGGGCTATTTTGGGACTTGTTCTCGGTACACACGCCGTTCTCCCTACACGAATCAGACCTTGTGTCTGCTCCTGCTAACGTTGACGACAAGAAAATACAACCGCTTCTCGGCCTTTAGGCTAAGATCAAAATGAAATATTTGTTGTTACCACCATAATCCGATTCCATCTCTCTCTACATTTCCGTATTCCGTTCTGGCATTTTCTTACAGAAAACAAGTAGTGTCTTTCCCCACTCTTTCAATGCGATCAAAACAGAATAGTCGATAATTTATGAGGCATTGGCTGGGTGTAACGGCCGTGCGAACTAAAACAGTGCCGGGCACGCCAAATTATAATAGGATAATAATAATTAAAAAATGACTGATATGAAATATCCAAACAATGTGTGAGATTAAATATGTGAAAACTATTCAGTATTCTCATCTATAAGATATATAAGAGAGAGCGTCATCAGAAAATCTGAAAAAAATGTAAGGAAAAATCATTACGATGGCTACCAGCTCATTATAAAAGCTGCGGTAATTTGAATTATTAAAAAAAAATGGAACAGTTGATGATTCATATACCCTTATAAAAACCTCATGATTTGTTAACAGATATAATATATTTTCTGCTTATACGTTACTTTTATAGATAAAATTATTTAAGTAAATGTTCTGTTTATATTAAACAGCATTAATTATATCTACCGGCTTGAATGCCCTAGAAATTCTGTAGAAAATATGTGTCGTTCATGTAGGATACAGGTTCGATTCCTATCGGAGGACACATATTTTCTACGTAATTTCTTGGACATTCAGGCCGTAAATATAATACTTTCAATCTTTCGGTCTGTCTATGTCTCCCTCTCTCACACTTTATATATATATATATATATATATATATATATATATATATATATATATATATATATATATATATATATATATATATATATATATATATATATATATGATCATTAACATGATCATATATACCGACTATAGCAGCAAAATTGTCCAATTGTTAGGTGTAAAACGGTGTAGATTAGAAATGACTACAGCTTAGAATAATTATGGGAATTCTCCCGAGATATTCATAACACTATCGTACTCTACTTTGAACAGTAAGAATATATAATTACTCGCGAAGCTTAACAGAAGTATCGTAATGATCATAAACAAAAATGGCATGTCCATCATTAATTAAACATATCTAACGATCGGAAGCTCATGAAGCATTGAAATATTTCAAATATATATATGTGTGTGTGGGAATATATATATATATTGATCCAGGATCATTTTACAACTTATTCAATATCATCCTCGCCCTCTCTAATCTTCTAACTTTCTGTCCTGGAGCAACAAGTTGCCTCATATGTTTTATATACGATTTCATTTTCAGGTCTTTTTACATTACTCTTTGGACTGTCATAACTGAATCTCCTCTCTCACGTGCCAAAAGACTTTTGAATTAAAATGGATCTTTTCTAATTGATCTCTAAGTTCAAATGCTGAGCCCGCTTCCTGTTGTGACTTCCTGATCCAGTTTTACTCTCGACTGTTCCCGCTTTAAAAGTATTCACAATTTTCGTCATGGTTATTGAATGGACTTTGAAGATGGAAGCCTGAATATGAATGTTGGTGCCATCAAAGGATTTTTCAGTGATTCTTACAGAAAATTGTGTCAAGATGGCTAAACGTCTTTTCTAGAAAACAGGAATATTTCAGTGGCTTTTTAGATATTTTGTAGGATGGATAAATATGGTGTTACACGATACGATTTAGACAATTTTACTGTAACACTGTAGCATATATATATATATATATATATATATATATATATATATATATATATATATATATATATAGGATCTTCGATTGATGACAAATCCCGCTTTGAAGCAATCAGATGCCTAGACACACTGATGAGCTGTGATACAGCGAAAATACTTCTATGCGGATGACTATGATTATATATATATATATATTAGGTTGGTGCAAAAATAATGACGTAATAATGTCGTTTTTTGGCGTATTTTAACGTCAAAAACGACATTATTACGTCATTATTTTTGCACCAACTTTATATATATATATATATATATATATATATATATATATATACACACATGTTTCATTAAATGATATAGACAAGTGTTGTCTATTTATTTTATGTAAATTCTTTTCTTAACGCCTGATAAGCTTAATAACATTATCATTAAACGAAGAAAGAAAATCATCGTCGTGGCCTGACGATTGCGTCTAGCATGAAACAGCCTGTCGCCTCTAAGTTTTGACATTGACTACATCATCCTATTGCATGCTTAAAGACACACATACATACTCACACACACACACACACACACACACACACACACACACACACACACATATATATATATATATATATATATATATATATATATATATATATATATTATAGATATTCGGAAGGAAGGGAGACTTACAAATGTACAAGTAACATTCGAGCGAGCAATATTTATTCAATTGATAAATATCTCTAATTTATTAACTTGTAAAACTTTATCAAGATTTTCAAATTAACGATAGCATTTCTGAGTAACAAGGTTTCCATGATAACTATTTTTATTTTCCGTTCTTTTGATGCTGTTACTTTCGAATGAAATATTTACCACAGAATAACAATTTAACCATCCAACTTTAACCATCTAACTTTATATATATATGTGTGTGTGTGCATATGTACACACGTTTATGTATATATATATATATATATATATATATATATATAGTTTATATGCCTAACAAGAAAACTCATCTTACATCTCTATGACCATAGCACAATTACGTCTGATTTATAAACACTACCAAACTCTGTCTACAATATACTCGTTGATAATACAAATTTAATAGATTCATCCCCATGTAAAAATGGTTTAAAATACTGGAAGCATTAGTTTAAAAAAAAACAACAGTCAATAATATCAAGTAGAAATACAGCCACAATTTGATGATCATCTTTGGAAAATAAAACATTTCGATAACTCTAGATACATATATAAAACAAGCCATACATTCAGTTAAAGTAAAAATAAAATTCATCCTTGATAATGACTAAACGGATAGCCGAAACGCTCGGACATACAAAACATATAGACAATTTCGTTATAAAGAAAAGAAGACAATTATATGAACACATGAAATTTCAATTAAAAAAAAAAATAAAAATAACCACAGTACTTTCTTGGTCGTTTTTAATGAAAACTTTATGAATTTTACACACAGACACACACACACACACACACACACACACACACACACACACACACACACACACACACACACACACATATATATATATATATATATATATATATATATATATATATAAATAGATAGATAGATAGATATTGACAGTAGCATGATAGAAAATTTTTTAAAACCTGAAATAGCACAAGTGAAAGCACCTTAATATTTAAAAAGAGAAAAATAATATAAGGAACCATTCGGCCAAGCCTTCGTCAGAGATCAATGGATTGTTAAAATAATTTCTTTTTTTTCTAAGAACAATATTCTACTTAGAAAAAGTAATTGTTGCCAAAAAAGGAATACGTTTTCTCTTTTAGTATTATGATCATTTAATTGTGCAAATGAAATACATATATATATATATATATATATATATATATATATATATATATATATATATATATATATATATATATATATATATATATATATATATATGTCTGTGTGTGCGTGTGTGTGTATTTATATAAGCATTAACGTGAGCACTTTCAAACGTTAGCAATGTAAAGTCTTTCCCTCAGAGTTTTAATTTTGATTGAAAATATTCACTTAATGTAGCAAAACCTTAACGCTATATCAAATTCAACCCGTCTTCACATAATGCAATACCTATATATAACGTTTTTCTTGTGATTAATAAGAGAAAACTTGAACGAAATTTTAAGCCTCATAATCAGGGTCGTATTTTACACAAGTTCACGTTTTCAGAAATTTCAACTTAAAAATACTCTTATTTGAAACAGCGCAATAGGTAATAATACACAAAGTCGGCAGCTGTTGATAACAATTGTTAACGAAATGAATTTTATATGTCAGGCAATATTTGTTGTTTGGGAATCAACGTAATTGAACTTCATTTGTCTCAAAGACAGGAATTTCGCCAAAAATTGATTTAAAAATTAATAAAGGGAATACACAAGATCTGTAAACTTTTAATAATATTAATGTTGCAACAAAGGACTAATTGTTGTATAAATTATTTACTTTTTTTTATTTTTTAATTCTCCTCCGCTTGAAAATGGGGTGATAATGTCTACTCTGTGAGGTGGCTGTTTAATATTCCTCGGTTTGTTGACAAAACGTATTCAGTTTTAAAACTTCAAACGATTCGATAAAAATACAAAATAGCTACGCAAACAGCCACAACATCATTATATCACTATATAGTGTATACTGGTGTTCGTAATTTTAAATCGTTAAATATTATATTTTATGTAGATATGATATTGAGATTTTAATTGATAATATGTTATTGAGTTTTTTATTTTTTTTTTAAGTTCACTCTTCATTATTAATGAAAGACAATTTTTTTTTAATATACATAGTTTATTAATATATAAAAATAAAATAAAGTTATATCATACAGAAAAAAGCATGATGAATTAATTAACACCTCAAAATGTATTGTTGTTTCTGTCAACACCTTTACCGGAAAATTAAAATAAAATATTAAAATAAAAATATAGCTTAAGAAAAAAATTTAGAAGAAGCACGGAATGGCATCCATTTTATTTTTATTCTTTCATATGGTGAAGAATAACATATTTTAGTGAAATGTATCTACAAGGAGATTTTAATGGATAATAAGATGAAAATTCAGTGAAATGTATGTACGGCATTGAGATTTTAAGTACAACTTTTAAAAAAAATATGGCGATGGCTGTACTAAGAGTTCGTATTATGCTCAAAAATGAAATTTATTTGCAATGTTTAGCTTCACAAACATGGGTACGTATTAAAATTCACACACACACACACACACACATATATATATATATACACATAAATATATATATACATATATATATATATACATATATATACATACACACATATATATATACATATATATATATATATACACACACACACACACACATATATATACATATATATATATATATATATATATATATATATATATATATATATACATACATATATATATATATATCCCAGACGAGGCTCTGCCGAAGGCCAGAGTCTCGTCTCGAGGACACTGACTCCGTTTTTACGTGATCCACAGAGAATATTTTCCCGAGCCTACCGGTTCCGATACCTCACTTTAAACGCGGCCTTGTGCCACATCTTGCTGCGTGGGGCAGTGGTTAAATAATTATATACATACATACATACATACACACACACACATACACATATATATATATATGCGTGTGTGTGTGTGCTTGTGTTGCGTGTGTCTGTGTGTGTCTGTGAAGCTGGGCTGAAATATTCACAGGCTGACTATGAAGGAAAGACGCTAGAGCTATGAAATCTTTCTTGCATTAATTTCAACTCTTCTTGTTAATAACTGCATTGTCTCAAACTGACTGTTCAAAGAAAAATATCCATGCTAATTCGCAAAAAGTCATCAACAGAAGATTTGAGATCATAATCACTACGATACTGTTTCGCACGTAGTATTTTTTTTATTAATTCTGGGGAACAGATGTTTGTCAACGCAATAAAAATGTAGAGATTGATCAACCAGTTCAAAATCATTCACGCAGACATTGATATCAAGGACTTGTGTGCTGGAGCATTGCCCTTATGAAACAAGACCACTTTCGTCAGTTTTCCTGGGCGTTTCATCTTGATGACCTTTCGTAACTTCCTATATGTTAGCATAGTACTGTCCATTGATGGCATGAGTCTTTTAAAGATAGTCAATAAACACAATGCCTTTTACATCCCTCCAAAAGTGAAGCAATCACCTTCCCTGCAAATGAACCTAGTATGGCCTTCTTTGGAGCCGGTGAGGAGGAGAGTTTTCACAGTTCGGAATTCCTCTTTGTCTAAGCCTCAAAGTGATGAGCACAACACACATTATGGGTTGGGACCCATTCAAGGAAACAGCTGGATCTGCCTCAATTGATGTCAGATTTTCCCGTGATGTGAACGTTTTTGTTCGGGTGTCAGAAGACATTTGACCCACTGAGCAGAAATCTTTGTCATGCCAAATTCCTTATGCAGAATATCCTCAAAGCTGTCACAGGATATGGTAAATACATTGGCTATATTATTTTCAGTAAATCGCTTATCATCTATGCCATGTGGTGAACAGGATAAACAGTAACAGAACCTCCAAAACTTGAGTTAACTTCATATTGAGACATCATACCCCAATGTAGCAAACATGCCAGCATGAATGTCCTTTGGATCAAACCTATCTTTTGTGCAGGTACATGATATTAGGTTGGTGCAAAAATAATGACGTAATAATGTCGTTTTTGACGTATTTTTAACGTCTAAAAACGACATTATTACGTCATTATTTTTGCACCAAATATATCATCACAAATTTTGTCCATTTTCAAGGGAAGTCGCTACTTGTTACATTTGAAATCTTCTTTGAACAGTTAGATATCAGTTTGCCTGGAAAAGAACAATGCAATTATTAATAAGACGTGTTCAAATTAACATATTAATGATTACACAACTCTAGCATCATTCATTCGTTATCAGCACATGAGTTTTTATACAGTGAGCTTCAAAAGTAAGAATAAAAAAGAAAATGTGCGGACGAAATGTATCGTATTGATTGTGCAGACATATTAATAAAAACATATCAATCCTTGAAATCTTCAAACTGTTTGTCCCCGTTATTCTCAAACTTTCCTTTAACTGGAAAACATTTATTACTCATTAAAAGTAATATTTTAATGAATGTATAATAATAAAATTATGAAAGTAAAAATATAAAAAATGATTTTGCTGAATTAAATGAAATCAAGTATTAACTTAATTCTACTATTAAAACACTGGTACAATACTTAGTGTATATCTATTTATGAAGGCCCCTACCTAGATATGAGAAATAGAAAAGTCCGTTGTTTCGTCGTTCGAAAGAATTCCTTCAAATTTAATAATGTTTTTATTGTTGGAATCATATACGTAGGGAAGCGAGCGCAATAAAATTAACGTCGGTTATTTTTTAGACGGCATCTTAAGATGAACAGGATTTTAGACGGCATCTTAAGCGTAACAGGATTTTTTGTCCATTTTCCAATTAATTACCAATCTTTACCATGATTATACATATATATATATATATATATATATATATATATAATTTAGATATTGAAAATATATTTTGAATTGAGCACTGTTGAATGACAAGCTAATTCTAAAAACAACGGTCACCTGTGTAAATGCAAAGCTCTTAAGCAAAATGAATGAGGCACTTTGGCTGCCTGGTGTCTGTTTACGTTTGTCAAAGCAATACGCTAGATTTGTCTGACTTGTTCTGTCGAGTGAAGATGGCTTTGCTAGAAGCTCTAACTGACTCCAAATCGGTTGGGTTTCGACCCGGACTTGAGAAATTCAATTGTCTAGTCGCAATGAGTACTGTCTGCGAATGACATATATATATATATATATATATATATATATATATATATATATATATATATATATATATATATATATATATATATATAATTGTAAAACGAAATAAAATGCTAAAAACGAAAACAAAAAGAAACTATATGAAATCGAACAGGTTATATACCTTAAATACTTAATTTTCAAGCTCCACCATTCTTTTGTAATCGTATCAATGCAATCGTTACATACATTAACCCGATGAAGTTCGAAATGATGAAACGCATTATATGAAAGTTTATATTTTCCCGCTTTCTATGTAGATCTTCCTAATATATATATATATATATATATATATATATATATATATATGCCACTGGCAATTTTTTAAAATGGTTCCAAAAGTAGTTGCTTTGTACTTTAAATATGAGAAAATTATTATACATAGTTTAAACAATTGATACACGATTTTTTTTATTAGAATTTTTTTTCGACAAAAATAAATATGATTAAATTTTGCTCTCGTCAAAACATCCACCGTTAGCACAATTTTTTGGATTCTTTGCAAAAGTTGTTCAACGTATAAGTTTCATAATTGATTCCATTCTATTTTCAATGACTCTCAGAACCGTTTTGATTTGATTTTACTCTTCTGTCAAATTTATCACATGCTAATACTTGAGGTGACTTCAAACATTTGAACTGTAGTGTATATGTATGATTGTGTGAAATATGTAAAATAATTGTGTAAATGGACAATATGAATAAAGAAAAAAAACAAGAACGTTTTCTTTATCAAAATGTTTAGTCCGCTAATGGACTTGATCAAGGTAAATGTGCTTATAACATGTATTTATAAACAGAAGTGAAAAACATCGTTAGATTTTCAAAAAATTAAAAAATATATATACTTGCGGCTAACTGTGAAAGTATTATCTGAATTTTATCACACACACACATTATATATATATATATATATATATATATATATATATATATAATTATTTATTTGAAAATTATAACATATATTATAAAATCACAACAAAATAGCCACTTTGTTTGAATACCTATGGTGTCTTGTAAAGTGATGATGTATACTTGTATTTTGCTTAGTCATTCCAGCTTATGTAACAGGGTTTCCCCTTGCGAGAGGGGGTTAATTAATATGAACCTTTTAAAACACTTTATTCTACGTTCAACATCATCACTTGATAAGACACCAAATGTGTTGAAACGAAATTGCTACTTTTGTAGTGATTTTATAACATATTCATGTTATAATTTTCGAATAAATAATTATATTTGCTCTACTCTGTATTTAGCACACTTTTAAGAACAGTAATTGTTGGTTATTGGAATTTATTCCGTATACACCAATCCTGTACTTGGATATATATATATATATATATATATATATATATATATATATATATATTAAGAAATGGACAAAGTCCGACAATTTATTTATTAAAGACATTTTTCATTTTTAACCTTCTTTTTATAGATACAAGTATTTAAGTAAATGCTCCGTTCATAATAAACAGTATTAAATAACATTTACTGGCCTGAATGTCCGAGAAATTTTCATAGAAAATATTCGTCCTTTGACAGGATTCGAACCTGCAACCTATACGGAACCGCCATTTATATATGTTTTGTGCGTATATATATATATATATATATATATATATAATATATATATATATATATATATATATATATATATATATATATATATATATATATATATATATTGGAGAAAGAACAGATGGATTAAAATGACACTCTTCGTAGCATTTACTTTTTAAAAAGTGTTCAATAAAAAACTAGAACAATATATTATTATTATTATTATTATTATTATTATTATTATAAAAGCTTATAATAAACATATTGAAATCGCTACACAAAAGCTTTCATGTTTCAATATTATGATTGTACTTCTTCAGGCGGTGGTAAGTACAATCATAGTATTGAAACATGAAAGCTTTTGTGTAACGATTTCAACATGTTTTTATTATAATCTCTTATAATAAAAATAATAACATATATATATATATACATATATTTATATGTACTATTATGTATACAGATATTTATATATAATATTATATATGCATATATTTATATACAATATTCAAATAATGTTAATATTTATAACATGTGTATGTTTTTCAATATTTAGTTAGAAACCCGAATGTGCGTGGTTAAAAAAATGTGTCTGCGCACCTGAGTGCGTGTGTTTGTGTGTGTTGATGGCAAACATATTTACATAGTGCTTCGTATGTACTTTTTTCAAGATTACACTGTTTGATTTATCTGTTTTCCGACAACAGAATTGAAAAATTTGATTAAAATTTCATCCCAACATTAAAATTCTTATAAAAGAAGAAATACAATATAAAACACCAAAGTCTAAAAGAAACTGTTTTCTGTCCTCAAGCACTGGTTTATTTCAATGATGCAATATTCATCGCGTTGCATATAATCTTTCGAATAAATTATTTTCCCAATTATTACTTCTCGATGTCCAGTGTTGGTTTAGTTTTCCAAGCCTGTCCTCGAAGAGACTTCAATTATATTGTGAAACCATTTTATTCGCAGACGCGCTCGAGTCTCTGGAAAAAGATAATTATTCCGTTTGGAATTTTTGTTTTGTTTCGTTTTGTTCTCAATCTGAACAATGAAACTTTAAAATGAACACAAGCACGCGTTAAAATCCCAAATTGCTCATTAAATCTGATTTCAGGCAAAAGAAACAAATATCCATTGCCAGCTACAATATTAAACTCTCATCTGCACAGAGGATACCTCCCACGTGCAACATCTCCTCATAATTAAAAAGCTCTGATCAGAGTGAATCTAAACTATTTTCACCCAGCAAACTATGTCGTCTGTGTAAGAGTTTTGCATTATAACGTGATGCATGTTCTTCCCAAGAAATATCTTCCTCTAAGATTATAAGAAAGACCTAGTCCCCTAAAATATATTTCGTTCTAATTAACATCACGTGTGTCGTGAAATTTTCACGGTAAAAACAAGATTAAATCAAGAAACTTTCAATAACCCACGTGTGTATATATTCTGGGATAATAGGTGCGACATTGCTCTATTTATTGAACAATTTAGTTCATGCCACATCGACTGAAATTAACTACTACAAGAAAAGATTTTTCCAATTACCATATTAGTAAAAAAAAAAACGCACTCTCTTTTAAATTTTCAAAAAATTCAACCTTAGCGTTGCGACTGAACGCTCCCTAATTTCTTACAGTTAACATTAACAATTTTCTAAAAAAACTATTTCGATTCACATCTAATCTTTCGTGTCCTGTTTTGACCTGAATGTATTTAAAAACAAACAAATCAATTTCCATGCCTGATCAAAAAAATTCCTTATAGAATTTGAATTTATTAAAAACTGCGATAACATCATTCATATAGGGGTTTGTGGGTTAATGTAATTTTAATAAATTTGTTTCCAAAGATGTATTCTCGCCATTTATATCATTAACTTCACTAATCTGTTTTTTGTATGAATGATTGATGTAATATATATATATATATATATATATATATATATATATAGATAGATAGATAGATAGATAGATAGATAGATAGATATCGGTTTCACCCCAAGCAAGGCAGGAAATACAAGAAGACACAAGGGGAAACTGAGATTGAAAGAATTACAAATAGAAACATTACTAATGAGCTGTTAGAGAAAAGTGTAATCTGAGGGAACTTTAGATAGCGATTGAACTTTAGATAGTGATTTAAATTTCGAGAGACTGAAGTTCGTTGGAATGCATGAAGTCGGGAGGAAATTCTACAAACCAGAAATGCGAGCGAAGAAGCTGTTAGAATAGAATTTACGGCTTAATATAGCCAGTTCATAAAAAGAAAGAAAGAAATTCAAGGGGCATAAAATCCTGCACTGGGATAGATATTCTCACAGCAGTTTACGACAGGAGTCGTCTGGCTTGAACTCATGAAGATGATGTTCAACTTCGGAATGCGAGAATAATATGAAATTCATGGAAAGTCCTGATCGTCCACGCCCTGATCGTCCACGCCCTGATCGTCCACGCCCTGACCGTTCACGTCCTAAAGAAATACAACACAAAAAATAAAAGAAAATCGGTGGAGAGCCAATATTTCCCACATACCCACAGGACACGGTATCAAATTT
>OZ010583.1:97257847-97344554 GCA_963932145.1 Acanthosepion lycidas
TGTAAACACACCAGTTTGTACATTTAAGATTTGAGAAGTGCAACAAATGATTTAATCTCTGCTCAGAATCTCTGACATGTTAAGGTAACTGGTTTACTAATTGCTTTTAAGTGGCTTTATCGGGCTACGAGGTGTGAGGAGCACAAGCGGTGTTTTTGTTTTATATATATATATATATATATATATATATATATATATATATCAAAATAATGAACCAACTAAATTTAAAAAAATGCATAAAGGGTATCTTTCAGAATCTGATTCTGAAAAAATGAAATAAGTATTGACTTCCCAAGATTTCTCGTTCTTGTATCCCTAGAAGAAACTCATCTAAAATAAACTTCCCCCTTTTTGAACTGCAAAAGTGTTATCCAGCAGGATTAACCCAAAACAGTTAAGAAATTTAGAAACGGTAATTTGCTAGTACACGTGGAAGATACGAAACTCATCGTAAATTTAATCAGGATGAAGACCTTTCATGACCTCAAAAAAATTTTTCTCCCATGGAAGGAGTTATTAGAAGCAGAAAGTTGTCTCCGTTCATTCCTGAGGAAATCACATCTGCCTTAGGTAACTTTTGGTCAGTGATTACCCTTGAATCACAATAAAAAAGAATGGAGAAACCAACACAACAGACACGTATATCCTTAATTTTGTCGCACCCCAACTCTTTAGAAATATAAAAGCCCCCTAAAACATTGAATCTCTGGAAAGACATATTCTCGCTCAAATAAGGTGTTTCAACTGGTCTAAGATTTGGACATAATAGGGATAGCCGCAGGAAAATGTAGCCAAAGGGATTCAGACTACACGGAAGAAGAATGCAACTATGAAATAATATGTACTAACTGTCAGATAAACCATCAAGCATAGTCAAGACCATGAGAGCTGCAAAAGGACAAAGAGATAGTCGAGGTTGAACGTAAATATATCATTCGTGAAGGCAATTTTTTGAAAGCTGTATGAAAGGCCCTGCAATGCTAAAATAACGCAAGGAAGGACCAAAACAATTACTAGTTAGCCTAACAAAGAAAGAGCCCTCATTGAGAAATCCGTACACTTGGAACCAAATAACTGGTCCAAATTTCAAAACTACATGAAGGACATATACTCAAAGGAGACTGAACCCCAAAAGAAAGACAACAAACGAATTGTAATAACAAATAAGGAAAAAACAAATACAAAATCTACCACTGAAACACAAACCACGCCTTCAAAAAATACAAAATCTTCTATAAAGCAAAGGTCACAGCGATTTTCTATCCCTTCACTAAAAACCATCAATCGATTTGACAAACTGGAAGAAATCGATGTGGAAAGCCAGAACCTACAAATGGCCCAAACCTCCAAACTTAAAACCTCTAAACATTAAATCATAACCACATATTAAGCTAAAGCATATAGCAATCATGTATCAAATAATTCAATGTAACTGCCGTGGAATAAATGAAAATATAAATGAACTGCTTCTGCCAATAACAAACCTCTCACCGGTAGATGTTTGTCTTCAGGAAATATTACTTAAGCAGAATGACAAACTGAATATAAAAGATTATCAGCAATACAACTACACACATGACATTGGACTTCAAGTGTCAGGCGCCACATCCATCCTAGTTAGGAATGATGTACCACAAAGTAAAATAAATCTCACTACTACTTTACAAGTGACTGCTGAAAAGTATCATTACACAGGTCGATAAACATCTGCTCACTATACATGCCACCGAATGAAATAGCAAATGAAGCTAATATTCATGAAGGCAACTCACTGCACCTCTTATGATAGTAGAGGACTTTAACTGTTCAGGCATCATATGGTGTTGTAAAGACACAAACGAAAAGGGAAGGACCTTGGAATAGATGACAAAAAGAAAGTACAATACAACTCTATGGACTCGGAATGAAATCTATTGTTGAAGAACGTCCTGGGTATGATGGTAAACTACATCCGCGTCCTGGGTATGACGATAAACTACATCCACGTCCTGGGTACGGCGATAAACTGCATCCAACAGCAAGGTCTCAGATAATGTTTTCAGAAAAATAATGTTGCCATCTCTAAGTTTTTGAAACAATAATGTTGCCAGCTCTAAGTTTTTTTTGTAAAAAAGTAATGTTGCCAGCTATACGTTTTTTGTAAAAAAGTAATGTTGCCAGCTATACGTTTTTTTTGTAAAAAAGTAATGTTGCCAGCTATACGTTTTTTTGTAAAAAAGTAATGTTGCCAGCTATACGTTTTTTCGTAAAAAAGTAATGTTGCCAGCTATACGTTTTTTCGTAAAAAAGTAATGTTGCCAGCTATACGTTTTTTCGTAAAAAAGTAATGTTGCCAGCTATACGTTTTTTCGTAAATGAATAATGTTGCCAGCTATACGTTTTTTCGTAAATGAATAATGTTGCCAGCTATACGTTTTTTCGTAAATGAATAATGTTGCCAGCTATACATTTTTTATTCCATACAAAATAGGCATTTAAAATTCATATAAACTGGATTTGGCATTAAATAACCCACAGTGGTTGATATGCCATAAAACCCAAACAAACTATTGCTGAAGAGATAGGGATATCTTTCTCAAACATACAAGAAATGTCTGAAGACAGTAACTCCCTATTTTATGTATGACGGAATCTCGCGTCTTGTAAAAATTATAGTTAAACGGGAGAGTTCGTCATAGATGAAATAGGAAATTACTTTTCAATCACTTTGTATAATAAGGAAAGACAGCTTGGTGAATATATTTTAGTGCATACTGAATGAGGGGATAAACAGTGTGTATCCACACTATAGAAATCTGAGTGACAGAACAAAGATAAGGAGCATGGTAAATAATTAAATTAACAAAAGAGATGAAGCTGTGAAGATGCATGATCCTAAAATGACTTAGCACATAAAAGAAAAAGAATTAATTTTGAAAGGTTGTTTCTAAGATGCAATGAAGATCGTTTTTTATGTAGTCGATAACTCTCTTTTGTTGTTTCTTTATGCTTTACGTGTCCCTACGTTCCCATGGAGCCTTCAAATTGTTTTTATTTTTTTTTTAGCTTCTATTTTTATAGTTCAAGTAATCATTTGTAACTTCGGCTGTTTATTGAATTTATCTCCATTTTTATCTTTTATTTCTGGCGAAAAAAACACATTGGTTATATAATTTAAGTTTAACTACAATTCTCGTATTTCATAGTTTCTATTTTTTTTTCTCCTGTTTACATTAAGATTCGAGTCGTCTGATATTGGTTTTCCCGAGTACTAGATATATTTGTTCTGAGTCATAAGCTGTAAGGTAATCTTCTTGCTACTGAATGCTGCTAGAAGCTCAAAATCCCAGCAAGATATTCGCAACTCAGAGAAATCCATCAACTGCTCAAACATCGGCAAGATAATCATTTGTACAGACACCAGTGTACTAATCTTGAAATCTAATCGGCTTAAATTAGAATTTTTTTTTTAATTTAATCGATGACGAAAAATTTTTGTTTAATAATCGTTAAATAATCAAAGCAGTCAGTAAAACGTTTTCAGAAATATAAAACTAATGCATCATCTACTATGAGAAAGCAAACAGACGAATATATTTAAAGTGGAAACGAGGGATATCAAATTGACTCTAAAAAAATTGAAATTATTAGGTTGGTGCAAAAGTAATGTCGTTTTCTCACATATTAACATATGTGAGAAAACGACATTATTTTTGCACCAACCTAATATTTCGAAGTTTGTTAATGGGCGCATTTAAATATGTATGATATTAACTATGTAAAACTTATGGCATAGTAATTCTGTAGTTTATTTAGGAAATCTTGATAAAATACAAAGAAGAATCTGCAATTTTATTGGCCTTGACTCCAATCACTTTCCATCGCCTAAACGGATGTTCCCTGTGCTTTTTCCATAAATATTTTCATGGTAATTGTTCTGATTAGCTTTTCTCTTTGGTACCTAGATTGGAGGAATTTAAGCGCAATACTAGATTTTCAGTTCGGTCTCGTCATTTTACAGTTGAAATGGCTACATAAAACCGTAAGTTCTATGCTTACAGTTTCTTGTGAATTTTTCGCTTGTGGCACTCGCTTCCAGTTTCTTGCTTTAAATTTAAATGTTATCTTTAAATGCAGTGTCAATCGTTATTTTCTGTCTTCTTATTTCCTTTTCTTTTATTATTATCTCTCCTTAACAGTTCTTTTTTCTTTTTCTCATTGTCTTTCCCACTCAGTAAGTCCTTGCGTCTTAGTAGATTTATTGCCTTAGTTGGGATGAAGTGATTAAAAGCAGTGTCAATCGCAAAATTCTTTCTTCTTAATTCCTGTTCTTAAATTATTCTCTCTCCGTAAATCGTGTTTACCTTTTCTTATATTCTTTAACCCTCCGTGACTCCCTTGAACTTTAGTGGGTTTAGTACCTTACTTGGGGTGAAAATATTTAAAAGAATGAGCAAGTTTTGATAAGGTATCAGTTTATCAACTAGGGATGAAAAGATATGTTTTAGTTTTTGATAAAAAGTTGGAGCGAATTGTGAATTATTTTTACCATTATATATATATATATATATATATATATATATATATATATATATATATATATATATATATATGTTATGCAATAGAACTTGTATCCGATAAGTGGAGTGTAAGCCTCTTGATAATGTAAACATTGCCAGCCTATATACTTACTTTATAGTCAGAGATACAATCTCCCAAAGCACATACAAAATGATATACAATGTTGATCTTTTCCGAAACACTAGTTGACAGAGAAGACTTATTGCGTGTGATTAAGTTGGTGTTAAATTTAGTATAATATATAATTAGCTGTTATCAAGACATTTTACACTTCATTTGTCGCATACAAGTTCTATTGCACAAAGTCATACTTGTCAACATTTAGAATACAGGAAAATACTTGTTGACTACACCAATATACAACACCACGAAAGTAAGAAGCAAAAACTTTAAATTCTCGATGATATCTATATCAAAAGCAAGCAACCAACACCCAAGAAAATTTATTACCAGTGTCGAAGCAACGTATTGAAGCTCTTATAACAAACATTCAATGCCATTTTACATTTCTATCAATTTCTGGTCACCTACTTTATATTAGGACGATTGCTTTGCAAAATATCCCATAGCTACAACCGATAAATGTAAAATAATTATAACAGAGCCTTTCGCACGTTTTTTTTTTAATCTCTGTCTCAGCGAAAGGCAGGTTTTATCACAGTACAATGCCTTTGTAATTCAATCCTGAGTATAATCGAAAGTACTTGGGTAGTAAAAAAAAAAAAAAAACTACGGCTCCTTGCTTGAATAATTTCGTCTTAACATCAATAAACTGATTATAGAAATGGAAAGCATCATTATAAAAATAAATAATCTGCATTGTCCAATGAAATATATACATATATATATATAAATATGTAAAGTACCAGGGTGAGAACTTGCGCAGGTTAGCTGGTCGTGATGAGTGAAAAGAGTCTCCCTGAGCCTTGGTTTGCAATATTTTCTGTGTTGGTTTCACGATAAAAAGACTTTATATGGGAAGGAAAATTCATGACAGCTTAACTTGTTCATTATATTGCATCTGTCTGCCGAGAGGCGTGTACTGGCTGATATTGACTGTGATCCGGAGAGGTTAAACTCCACGATAATATTAGGTTGGTGCAAAGGTATCGGTTTTTGACGTAATTTTTAACTTTTTTTTTATTTTTTTTTTTCACCTACCTAATAACACCTGAGGACTGTCGTTCGGAGTTTCGGTGGCAAGTCTTTTCCACCATTAATTTTTATCGACAGATACAAAACGTGTGGCTGGTCCGACACAAGCCTTCAGCACTTGAAATAAATCATTGTGTTGGTTTTCTGACAACTACATCTAATTAGTTCCGCACATATCCAGCTACTACGAAAAACTCTATGAAACAAGATCAACTTCATCTTGGCACACGGAATGTACGAACTCTCCAGGACAACAACTCAGCACCAGAAAGAAAAAAAAAACAGATCTGGTCGCATTGGAGCATAAGAAGTACAACATTGATATAGCTGCATTGAGAAGTAACCATCAGTAGACTACATGAAACAAGAAAGCAAAATAAGACAGTTAATAGTGTCCATGCTGCACTTGGATACAATACATTCTCCTGTATTGTTTGTGGTCTTTTGTGCAATTCTCGAGCCGGTCTCAAAAGTCATGCCCGTCATAGGCATGCAGATAATTAGTTCGTGGTCGTCGGGACCTCATACGTCGAACTCGACGGAAAAATCCATCATATATATATATATTAGGTTGGTGCAAAAATAATTTCGTTTTCTAACATATGTTACCATATGAGAAAACGAAATTATTTTTGCACCAACCTAATATATATATATATATATATATATATATATATATATATATATATATATCACGTTAAAACTAAAAAGCTTATCTGAAAAAATAGAATAAAAATAATTATTTAAAAATAGAATACAAAGTATCCATCTGATGCCTAGTAAGCTTAATTTAACACCTCATAAGTCAAACAGTTTTTGGAAAACCACTTCAAGCACCATCTGGAAGATTTTTCTCTCCCTGTCAGAGCCAATATCGTTAGGGTTCCATAGAGGAATCTACTTTCAGTCAATTACGCAGATTCGGACACCGACATTTAAAAAAATAAGTTTATTACTGGGATGTAGACATTACATATCTCTCTTTACTTAGTGGCCTTATGGAAATAAAATTTAGACACACAAAAGTACGTCGTCTCATGGATACGAACTCGCTTTAATTCTGTTTATTCGGAAATAAATCAAGGAAGGAAGTTTTTCTTCGAGAATCACGCCAATCGAGCGATAGGAGCATTTTTTTTTTCCTTTTATTTTTTTTAAGGAAACCAGGAAAATTAATTTCATCTTGTCGGTTACCACCTAGTCATTAGAAAACGTTAACATACTCAGGCGTGACTAATCGAATTTCTAACATGCCAATCACCTGCTGCAAGAGAATTTACATGTACTACATGGAAGGAAAAGCCGTCTCTAGAAATAGATCTATATTAACGTTTCTCGACTGACACAATCAAGGCCTCTGGTTGGCTTTTTCATACGTTTATATAAGATCTTTGGGTATTAAAATATAATTCTGCATTTTTAAGCAATTCTGAAATCAAAACAAATACCGTTTCCTTAGAACAGATTATATTAAAAGAAAACGTATCTAAATCACCTTTTTCTTTTTTTTTATCATTTCATCCCAAGAAAGCAATAAAGCCACAAAGACAGACAACTGACGTTCTACTTAAATTTTTGAAGATTGTAGTTGACAGATAATCAAGAAATCTGTAGAATGTTCTGTAGGCGAGAAGTGAAACGGAATAAACTACACTATTCCGCAAATTAATTGAAAAAAAAAGAAGACTCCCGTTAATATTTACTCGTTTTCGTATTTTTCCAATGAAACATGACCCGGTGCATATCTTAGTACTTAGTATAGCCATTTCAGATTTGACCAGATTCTCGATTGGATTTCAGTCAGGAGAGTTTCCAGGCCAGTCTATCGTACTTTGATTTACTCAATGTTTGCCAGCGTGTTCGTCCAGTGTTACAATTTCCGTATGCTACCTTCGAGTAACGTCCATCGCATTCAATAGCCGTAGCACAACTAATCGACAATCGAGACAATAGTGCCTGGGCGTGATCAAAATCTGATGCAATCAGGGATGACGCAATATTTTTTAAAGCCAAACAAATTTCATCATACACCCTGAAAATGACCCAAGCTGAAGAAAAAATAAAAATCGATTACACACTGTCACTCCTGTGGGTCTAAAACTGACCGTATGATGAAAGAAAGGAAACTAAAACAGTTGTTTCAATTAATTTTCAAAAGGATGTATTAAAACAGAACTTGCAGTTACATCTAGCGGCTTTAACAATAAAATAGTGAGACCTAACTACCAATCTAGTGCTTTGCTTAAATTCGTGAATATGAAGCACTAAATAGGAAAACATATCGAAACAATTGCTAAGAAATGATTTATAGAACAGGCGTAGGAAATAAATTTTACGTCGGTGGGAAAGTGATTTAAACCGAAATGCCGAGTCAAGACCGATAACATTGCATATTAATCTTTAGCTACTTAAGAGGAAAACTAAGCGAAATGTGGCAGCAACTTTCAATGTATAGACGAATAGTCGACTTAAAATGAGTATAATAGATTCCGATTAAACACATTGTCTCGCACAATAGAGTGAACCAGTTTTCCTAGCAGCAGGCCTAGACACGGATTCGTTGCAATTCATGTCCGTGGGAAACGTTAGACCTAGAAATCGCAATAATTTCCTCACCTGGATATTAGCAAAATACTCGTCAGAATAATTAAAATCAAGGAATGTAATGATTCTCTTGATTTCAGTTTTATATAGACGTTTGGATTTCAGTATCTACGTGGTTATGAAGTGACTTCCGATTCGTAATGTGACCCTCATTAAGGGGTCGATGAAGTAAAATCTCTAAATTAAAAAGCAACGAGCGAAACGGGAGGTTTGAGACAATCGCAAAACTTCTTCGAGGAACGGCATGAAACCGTTGTTTTCTTGTGTTCTCTCTTATTGCCACAATGTTTGACGGAAAAAAAGTAATTTGGAGAAGACTTGGAAAAATTATAATCCCGTAGCTACCTGACTTGGCTAGGAAATAGCATAAAAAGGCTGCTACACGCATATTAACCCTTGGCAAGAATTAAAAAAATAAACAATGTGAGAAGCTTATTTGTATTATACGGATTAACATAAATCTTTGTCGATATGATCAAAATCTTTCGGGCTTTGTGCCCCCAAGCTTTTTTTCAATTACCGATTGTTCCTGTCTTTCTGTCCAGTGGTATATAGAATCACAGCATGGCGTATTCTGAGTTCAATCCCTGGATCAAATTTTTCTCTCTGGAATCGATACTTCAAATATACAAATCAACCATTCCCCCTTGCATGGAGTATTGCTGCCATATATGGTCTGGTGCACCTTCTGTTTGACAAGATCTAGAGGCGGATATGCAATATAATTGGCCCTGATCTGGCATCTCCTCTACAGTTGCTCTCTTGCAGACCCACTGTCGCCTCTCTCTGTCTTTTTTTACAAATACTTTCATGGTAATTGTTCCGATGAGCTGCTTTCACTGGTTCCCAGACTTCATGAATTCAAGCGGCCTACGAGGCTGGCATCCCGCTCTCACCCTTTCACTGTAGAAAGTGTTAAATGTAGCCGTCGCTTCTACTGCGATAGCTTCATATCTCGCACCTCTCGCCTGTGGAACACCCTTCCCTATCCCTGTTTCCCTGAGAGCTATAATCTCGAACTATTCAAATGTAATGTCAATCGACATCTCTAGTTACCTTGATCTATCCACTATCCTTCTCCTCATCCTTTCTTCTATCACTCCTATCTGCTCTCGCTCCAAATCTTCTGCAACCTCCTGCATCTTACTAGCTTCCCGCCTTGCTCGGGGCGTAATGCTTGAAAAAAAAAAAGTTAGAACAAACCCAGACAGTCGAAACCGGACTAGGAATAACTTAGTAGTTAGTCAGCTATGTGCCATGCGTGATGCACGCTTAGGCAATTATGTACCTTTCGATACATGACTGACGAGGCAGATTTTTTCCCGCAGTAAATTGCCATTTCTTTCTGCGGTAGACCAGTTTCCATTCAAGGCTATAGAACCGTGTATGTCCTGCTGTTTACCCATAACTAGGAGGAGAAAGACAGGGTTCATGCCTTTTCTAAGGGTATTAGCACGTAAGTGAATGTAATGGATTCGACTGGAATATGTAATGACCCAGTCAGTTATGTGCCATGCTTAGGCGATCATGTATTTTTCGATACATGTCTGACGAGGCAGATTTTTTCCTGCATTAGGTTACCATTTCTTTCTGCGGTAGACCAGTTGACATCCAAGGATGTAGAACCTAGTCTGTCATGCAATTTACCCATAGCTGGCGGGGAGAAGAAGAAGATTCATACCTTTCCCAATGAAATTAGCACATAACTGAATGTAATCGATTCGACTGGAATTCGAATTCGGCGAACTGATTCCTCAATCAGACCCCCTACCCATGATACTAAAAAGAAAACCTGGTATCCTTAGACAGTGACAGAGATTAGAACGACATATCTCCGTAGATTACTAATAGATGACACAGAGTGACAAAGACCTGACGAAGGCCGGAGGACGAAAAGGCCGAAATGCAAGAAATCATCAAAGAGGAAGGCGTTAGTCCGATTGTAAATATTGTAAATAACAATAACGGATAATTCTAGAAATGGACAAGAAATTGGGAGAGTTTGCTTGGAACTATGTAGTCTGATTCCAGGTCATATTTTTTTCTAAAAGAAATCGATAAAGTAGTAACAGTTCTCAATTAAAAGTGAGTTCTCTCCTATTTATTATTTTTATCATTCAGTTTATTTACTATCAATTTGTCATAGAAAATCTCTGTACAAATCATGGTTACGGTTACGTACGGAAACTTGCTTGAGTATGAATTTGAGGGCATCGAGCAAAAAGAATAAAATAATATAACAGAAATTAAATGTTCGTACGGATCGTATAGGACTGCTTAGGCTTACGCATGGTAATGTGATAAATGTTCATATACAAGGATCGGCTGAAAAGTTCATAGGCTGACCAAGATATAAATTCATGTAGACACAACAGTTGATAGATTAAGAAAGGCAAGTGTAAATGTGTATGATGAAATTGGTCGACAGTTTCATCATATTTTTCCGCAGAAACTGAATTTCGAGTTTAATTCCATCATTGATTATGTGACGGTGATAGGATCTGGCTGCGAGCTTTGAGTAATAATTAGGCCTTCTGTCTCAACCTTCGACGCGGTGCTCCTCAGCCACTGATAATTTCTGTTAGTTTAAATCCGCTTTTTTACTTCATTTTTAAGTATTTGCCATTGCAACGCTTTATTCTCCCATTTTTTATTTATTTATTTATTTTTTGCAATTTCAGTTGGTCAAGTTGTTTTGCTTTCTGTTTTAGTCGTTTCGCATAAATGGTATTCGCTTCGTTTTTCTATTGATAAGATTTCAGGTATATTAACCTGTTTTTTGCAGTTTCTTTTTTCATGTAATGGATTTTGTGTTTTACAATATGGAAGACAGAGTCATTGGTTTTTGTTAGGTATGATTCCAATCCGATTTTTGTAAATTAATTTAACTTAACGAATGAAACGAATGAAATGGAATAGGACTTTTTTTTCTGTTCTATTCCATTCAATTCGTTAATTTAAATTACTTTCTACGATTTTAAAATTTTCTATTCCCAGAAAAATAAACTGGGATGAAACCGGTTGTTTGGTTTTTTGGGGGGTTCTTTTGGGTTTTTTTTTTTTAGCTTTTTCTTTTATAAAATGCCTTATAAATGTTGTATTTTACTATATATTATTAAATTCTGCACCACAAAAAACTGTATATCCGTATAAAATTTATTCTCGGGTTAATCAAACCGCGGATAATAGATGTTACTGTATTATTATTCAATAAGCAATCGCCTCTTCCAAAAACCTTAACTTAAACTTTCTTGAGCTTCATTTCGCTTCCAATAGTTGGCGGAATTGATTTCTTTACATCACTCCCCTGACTTGAGTCGATATCAAAGCAGCTGCCGTCTTATCCTGGCACCGATCATCACGATGAATAGCTGAAGAAACGAAGAAACTATTTTATACTCCTGAAAATCTACAACATTTCTAGGCAGGGCAAAAGACTATAATAAGAACAGAACCGCTTCCAAGATCGCTTTTCAAAATACCATTCTAACTGTAGTCACGTTCACCTTTATTTAAACAAAAGTAAAATATATTCACGAAGTCATTGACAGAAGTCTATAAAAAGAACGGATTCATTTCATCAACTTTGAATATAACGTTCTACAGTAGTCAATTTCAACCAATGAAATATACGTACGTTACTTCTTAAAGTCTTTATATTTTCTAGGTATAGGCAAGACTCTTTAAAAACGCAATTACTTTCAAAATCAACTGACAAAATATCTTCCGAAGAGTATGAGCATCTCTTTTAAATTTACGTACAAGGATACTCATGTTTGACACACGGTTATGATAAGATCGGACTCCAAATATTAATGTTAGCATTATGCAGAGTATCAAAAACACCCATGCACAAAATTACTCTTTTATTCAACTAAGTAAACCGTCAATTAATAACCCGCGAATATTGGACTTTAAGAAATGTCTCTAAAACATAGTTTTGTTTGAGGACGTGAGATACTCTTTTCTTTTATTCATCTTCCCGTTGATGCATATATCTCTATCTATAAAAGGCAGGATGTGTGTGTGTGTGTGTGTGTGTGTGTGTGTGTGTGTGTGTGTAACGAATGCACGGCCACAATTTTCGACGGATTTGCACCAAAATTTACATACACATGCTCCAAGTTAGTAGGAAGGCCAAGGCCGACTTTGCATTTCTCAGCTCCCATCGATAGTGGAAATAATCGTTTTTTCATGCTTCTACGGCAGTTTTCATGTAGTTTGCAGCCATTTTCTACTGGCCAGAGTGAGAGCCTATAGCTGGCTGCTACGAATAGGCAAGAAGATTTTATTGGCCAGCGTGAGAGCCAACAGCTGACTGAGACAAATGTTAACAAGCATGCTAGCATGCAAAAAAAATCGATAGCTGCATTCGTCACAAGTGGGAAAAATTTAAATATTCATTGCACTTTACTTCAATTGGCTCATTCGCTTGCTTAAACTCAACGTTGATTCTGATTCCGCAGAACTGGGTTGGGTATGAAAAAGTATTTGTTGTTAACATTCTTTTTTCATTCGGTTTTTCCAGTTACGAGTCCTTTTTTAAAGCTGATCGTTTTGTGTTCATTTTGTTTAGTTCTTTTTTCGTAACAGATTTAAAGTTTAGTATAGAGCTTAGAAAAAATTCGCAGTGTGAGATAGGCAAGAAGTAAGGCATGTAGCAACATCAGCACGGCAAAGGGCACTCCTTTAAAGGCAAGGAAGGGCAAAAATATTTTAAGTCAAGTGATAGCGATTACTGTATGAGTCGTACGATTTTTCAATCAAGCACGGGCAACGCCGGGCCATGCTGCTAGTGTGTGTATATATATATATATATATATATATATATATATATATATATATATATATATATATTAACGTTTATAGATTAACGTTTCTTTGAGATTTTGGCTTATCAATTAAAACCAAATAAATAATAAAATATATGTAGTTTTCTTCAGTTTCTTCTTTAAATAATTTTATAATATTTTAAACCTAATAAAAGTTAAATTTAAAATTGGTAATTTATATTTTTTCAATTTTATAGTAAAATTTAATATTAATCAGTTAAAATTATTTCTAATTAAGTTTAACCCTAACATTAAGGTATTAATAATTATAACCAAGGTTCGTTGTCAAGTTTTTTTTTAATTTTAACATACTTGCATTTTGATTCGCCCTTCCAACTTATGTAACAGTGTTTCCCCTATTGGTTGATTTGAACCTTTTAAAACTCTTTATTCTACATTCAACACCATTACTTGATAAGACACCAGAAGTGTTGAAACAAAACGGCTATTTTTGTAGTGATTTTATAAAATGTTTATGCTATAATTTTCGAAAAAATTATATTTGCTCTACTCTGTATTGAGCACTTTTTTTAATAATAGTATCCTTGGTTATTGGAATTTATTCAGTATACAGCTGATATATATATATATATATATATATATATATATATATATATATATATATATAAACGCTAAAAGCACATTAGGTCACTTAACCCTATATATCTATATAACTCCCGACTCTATTATAGGCCAATCTTTTCCCTCTTCATGTATTCTTTCCTTTTTCATTTTTACTTCCTTTCTATTTCTAATTTCCTGTGAAGAAACGGTTTATTCATTTTAGTAAAGCTATTAGCATTGATAAGTTCAGGGAAAACTATTTTCCAATGGACGAAATTATCATCTGTATGAAGTAATTCATTTGGATATCATTAATTGTAATTCCCGATATATATATATATATATATATATATATATATATATATATATATATATTATTATTATTATTATTATTATTATTATTATTATTATTGTATATTTAATACTTCTGTTTTATTACATCGATCTTTGTTTTGTTAACATCAGCACTATATATATATATATATATATACATATATATATATATATATATATATATATATATATATATATATATATATATATATATTACATGTACATATTATTCCTCACCGGTAGCACGTCTCGGAGTTTTATGCACAACGCGATAGTCAGGTACTAGCAGTTTCATATTCCTGAAGGTTCCGTTGTGAATGAAAACTGAATGAAACTCCGAGTCGTGCTACCGGTGTGAAATAATATATATATATATATAGATAGATAGATAGATAGATAGATAGATAGATAGATATAGATATAGATATATATACATAGATACATAAATAGATAGATCGATACATAGATAGATGACGCATGAAGCTCATATTATGAAGGGGCACGCCACACAACAGAAGCCAAATAAAGTAGAATAGGTAAACAGTTAAACGCGTTTTAGAGCTCTAAGGTACAAGAAATTGTGGTGATCGGCTATGTCATGAAGCAACATGACACTTGATGATGCCGACGGCGACGATAATGATGATGATGATGCCGACGGCGACGATAATGATGATGATGATGCCGACGGCGACGATAATGATGATGATAATTAGAAGTTTAATTTTTACGATATCTGTGAGCCTATCATTTCTCTTTCCCTGTTAAGTGCAGAACTTTCTCCATTTTTTTTTCCTTAAAGATGACATGTTACGGCTTCTCTTTTGGATATCAGACTTGAATTCATTCATACTATTTCCAGATTATTTACCCTCGGCTCAATTAAAGCACTATGGGTTCTAGAGGAAAACAACTGTTTCTGAACCTTGAACTAATTTCAATAAACCACCCAATTTGGAATATATTTGTTTCTAAAGCAAAACAAAACAAAAAATACCTTATCAGACAATTCCGTGTTGCTTTGAAGTCATAAGATTTCCCGGAGTCAGCAATTCTGTAAGGAAAGTGCCTCGTAGTCAGACTCTAATTACACCACAAACATATCTACAAAAGCGATCTGACATATGGGAAGCGGTAGTCTTCGAACTATTTATTATTGAGTAATTGAGAGCAAACAGGCGTCTTCATGTTCGGAGTGACACTTCCTCAGCCGACAGAATTGAAAATGCAAAGGAAATCGAAAGTCTAACAGAATTCAAAATCTAACGTGGTCTATACAAAATGTAGAAAAGACTTCAATTCACAAAGAATCCTCTGACGCTGTATCTGAAGAATCTAAATTCCATAGTCCTCCAAACTAAACGATGTATTCAAAAGACGCGGGCGAATATCGCTATGATTCCGAAAGACTCCGGTTTAAGAAAATGATTGTAAAAGTTGTGACAACCAATAAAGTAAAATATAAACTGTACATAATAACCAATTCCAACATTTACTTCATGAATATCTCTTGAAGAAACTTAGAAAAGTATGATATGCAATCAGAAGGCAGGTGTTTTATTAGACATCGCCCAATCGCGTGACATGAAACACATTCCACTCCTTCCCTACATGAAAGCAATCAGGCAAACTTGCAAGGTAAAATATCTGGAAATGATCTTGGCTAGGCATGTAATGACGATAAGATTAATTAATATATCAGAAAGCTGAATATGGGGCGAATAGGGTGTTGGTTATCGCACGAAAGGGAAATCAGCGAACCGAATTCAAATATTTGCCTTTCCCTTTCGCACAGAGTATAAGAACTAGACGAAATATCCCGAGACAGGGTTTGTGGAACGCGAAGTGTCTATCACCGTAGATTATCATAAAGAGTTCAGTTCGTAATTCCCCGTAGGTTATCCTGGTTCGATAAGCGCCTAATGAAAGCCTAGAGGGGGAGGTCACAACAGCGCAAACGTGGTGACAACAATAACAAAGATGGAAACCAATACTCCGCGCCGCGTAAATAATGAAAAAATAATCCTAATCCGCGTCCCAGAATCTTAGAGAGAAATAAGCTGTAAACCTACTTAATGAATATTAAAATCATTTCAGATTAAGTCCAGTTAACATTTGCTCAAACATAGAGAAAAACAGTTGAATATAATCATCGTCATCATCATCTTCAGTCCCATGACCAAGTGAAGTCGTAGGGTCACTGCAAAATTGAACACCTGATCCGCTTCTTCCACAGATCTCGCTTGCGTGACAATATCTAACCTGAAATTTGGAGAGGTGTCTCTCCATTTGTAGCGTATCATGAGGCAATAAACCCGGTGGAGCTCATCTGACTCGAGGTAAAACCACAGAAGATATCTTCCAAACTGACGGTTTGTCTGAGTCGAGTAGATTCCACCAGGAGAATCTTTTACCCAGAGCAGTAACCCCAATCTAGAGTTTATTTCTTCTCTTTTTTTAAGACCAGTTATTCCTGATCTTTCACCTATGCTACATTCACTCTCCTGTAGGTTAGCATTAGTCATGCTGACGGAAGGTAGAAAGTTGTTTTCAGATGAGTAATCTCTGTTTTGGACGCGTTCAAATTAACAAGCCATTGTTTGCCCGAGTTAATAACTGACTGTAAGTCGCTTCTTTTTGTGTCATCAGCGTAGATACGAAGTGTGGTAACGTAGGGAAGAAGAAGTAGTCAACTGCTAGAAGTGTGTCAAGTGAATTTCACAATGAATCTTCAACTGCAGACCAACATACAGTATTTACTACTGTATTTATGTGAATGGGGACATAACCATTATCGTCCCTAGGTGTGCTACAACACTATCTATCTGTCTGTTCTTTATCTATCTATCGATCTATATATCTATCTATTGTAACCTAAGTATGGTTACTAAATAGAATAATCAAACGAAGGTTGGTAATGAACGATTACTTAGGACAAGAACAACAGATATATGTTACGCCAGAAGTAGTCAACTGTTAGATGTTAGTCAAGTGAATTCCCCCAATGGATCTCGAACTACAGGATATCTACCAACTGCCCCAAGGGGTCAGATATGGCACAAGGCCAAATTTCATGTCAGGTATCCGAGAGCTCGAACGCTCGGCCAAAAATTCCCCGTAGACTCCATATAAAACGGGGTCAGGTATCTATTTCCCGAGATGAGAATTTCCTTTTGACATAGCCTCGTCTGGGTATCCTCTCTCCCGGAGGCAGTGTTTGACCAACACTGCTGAAGACTAATCTCCAGCTGCAAATCAACATACTGTATTTCCTAAAATATTTATTTGAATGGGGATAGACTCATTAACTTCCGTAGGTATGCTATAACAATATCTCAATCTGTTCTTTATCTATCCATCTATCTATCCATCTATCTATCCTAGGGAAGGTTACTGAATGGAATAATCAAACGAAGGTTGGTAATGAACGATAATATTGAGGACAAGGACAACACATCGCGTAGAAGAAGTAGTCAACTGCTAGAAATGAGTCAAGTGAATTACACAATAAATCTCCAACTGTAGACCAACATACAGTATTTACTACTGTAGTTATGTGAATGGGGACATAACCATTATCGGTCGTAGGTATGCTACAACAGCAGTTGGGGTACTTGCATTTTTGCTGGAGCGAAAGGAATACGTCTTTTCGCTATGGAAATTCCTCGCGTAAGAGATGGATTCTTTTAAATTTGATTTTATTGATCTGACCAGACGTACTATCAAGACAGTCATAAATGGATGTGTCATCAGCGTAGATACGAAGTTGACCTCTGATACGATCAAAAGGGCGATTACCTTGAATGACATGCAGAAAAAGGTATTAAAACAAACCATTACTAGTGAAAGAAAAATGAATATATTACAGTTAACATATTGCAGTGTTCAGGAACTTCATCATATAAACCAAGCACAACTGAACCAAGAACAACTGCCATACGTGACACACGGTTGGGCAAACGTGTCTTTTTCAATTCATCACTGATTAGGCAAAATAGTTTCCCGCGGTCGGTTGCTGTTTCTTTCTGTGGCTGACTGGTTGCCAGCCAAGGCTATAAATGACAGTCTGTCTTGCTATTCAACTCATAGCTAGATGGAGAAAAGGTCCATACCTTTCCCAAGGATATTTGCATGTAAATGAACGTAACGAACCCGACTGGAATTCGATCTCCGATAATTATAAAACACCTCACAAATAATATGATCATGAACCGCTCATTTGATGAAAAGATCTCAGCAAAAGAATATGAGAAATTTACAAAATGTAATGATCTTGAAAAAGAAATTGCCAGAATATGTCATTTAAACACAACCATGTGCAGTGTTTCTTCGGGGGATTATAGCTCTCCACAATTTTCTGTCCTTAATAAATTTTGTATTTTTGCTATTTCTCCTAAAACTTGTTCCGCTATTCATTTAGCAAAGCTCACTAAATAGGTTATGCGTTTTTTTCTTTGGCCTCTCTTTCCTTCAAACGTTTGTGTCCGTATCAGATTTTCGAAGCTCTCTTTCCTCATTATGTGCCCCAAAATTTACAAATTTTCTCTTCCTGATATTTAGCATAATTTTCCTTTTTATTTGCATTTTCTCTAAAGAAATGCCTCAGCATATTTCTGTAGAACGACATTTCTGTTGCTTCAAGTTTCTTCTTCATATTTGAAGAGATTTCTAACATTCACTGCCATATAGAAGGATTTATATCACGTAACAGTTCAGTACTCTTCATTGTTTCTAATGAGATTTTTCTGTTTCTTAATGCTCTGCTTAGCTTTTGAAATGCATCTTCGGGTAATCCAATGCGTCTTAGGATTTCAGTGTTGCACTTTCTCTGTCAAACTCTGTCAAAAAATTTCCCAAATATTTAAATTTTTTCACTTATCTGATTCTGATATTTCCAATTTCTAATTACATTTTGGACTCTCTTTTGCTAACAAAAATAAATTCTCTGTACTTAAAGTTGATGTTTAATCCTTTCTACTCGTTTTTATTAACTACACCCAATATGCAAATTAATTGAAACAGCTGGTGTAGTTTCCTCTCTTTCACCATACGGTCAGTTTTAGATCCTTGAAACTGACAGTATGTAATCGATTTCTATTTTTCCTCACATTAGGTCATTTGCAGTGGTGTGCAGTAATATGAATCTCTTTTCGGGGTGTATGATGGAATTTGTTTGGCCTTTAAAAATATTCCGTCATCTGTGATTTCATTAAATTTTTATCACACCAAGACAATATTTTCTCGACTGTCGATTAGTTATCCTACGCCTTTTGTCTTCAGTGGACGTTACTCCAAGGAAGCGTCCGAAAAGTGTAACGCTGCAGGAACACACTGGCAAGCCTTAACAGTGAACAAATCAAAGTACTATAGACTGGCCTGGAAACTCTCCTGTTTGAAATCCAATCGAAAATCTGTGGTCAATCTGCAAGAAACAACATCATGGAATAGATATACAAAGTACTAACATATGTGCTGGGTACTATTCCGTTGGAAAATACGAAAAAAGTAAATAATAATGGAATTATTCGTTTTGTTTCAATTAATTTGCACAAGGGTGTATCTTCTGTCGGAATTTTGTAGTTTTCTTTCCGTGTCTGCTATCAACGCTGTGTCATCTGTATATATTATACTGTTAAGATTGTGACTCCAAATAATGAATTCTGGTCGGATGTCTAATTACCTCAGAATTGCCTCGTTGTATAGATTGTATAAGTCCGGTGCGAATGATTAAAAAGAATAATTATAGACACATGAAGAAAATCGCAGGAAATCTCTAGATAGAAAAGATAGAAAAAATTTCCTTCATGATAAACCGCTAACATATTTAGAAAAAATATTTTAATTTGTTAGGCTCTTTCTAAAGAAGACCTTCCCTTATCGCAGGTCTCAGATCTCGGGTTAAAGATTTGGAGGAACACTAGAATAAATAATAATAGATATCTAATAAAATTATCATAGAATTAATAACAATGAGGACAAAAACAATTTTGTATCTGCATTGACGAGCAAAACAGATCAGCAGTTCTTAGGTCGTCTGTCATTATTCATTCACTGCAAGCGTTATCAAAAGAGGCGGAAAAGCAAAAGTGAAATGAAAAGGAACGGATGACCGATGGAATTATGTCGGAATGGTTGCTATTTTCATTGTTGTTTCAACAATATGAATTCTTACTAGACAGATGATCTTGAAGTAGAAAGAATAAGGCCTCGAAGCAGAAAAGCTGAAATATGGCAGAAATTATTCGACATTTTAGATGGGAGAGAGTTGGGAGTATAGAAAGCAGACTAGGCGAATATACAGATTGTGCCGAAGATTAAACAGGGAGGAAGAGATATGGATAGAGGGAAAGAAAATTAAGGAAAAAAAAAAAGAAAATTGAATAAGAATTAAAAAGTATGGGGATAATTTACATGTCAGTGCGTTCGAAGAATCTTTATTTTCAGGATATTAGATAAAAATATATATTTTTTAATAACAAAAATAGATTTATCGAACCTCTGTTGGTCGACTCACATAAATGACTGTGTGTTGCCTCCCTTTCCGTGATTTGTAAGTAAACACAGGCGGTGTCGAATGGTAAGCGCCTTAGTGGGCTTGGCTTCGGGTTTAATAAAGCATGACTTGAGGAATAAGGACGTTATATGTTACACCTGCTGTATGACTAATGCCTTCCACATCGAAAATAAAAAAATAGCTAACGTAACTACATCTTCATATAACGAAACAAGAACGTTGAAGAAATACTCTGTAAAACTTATGAAAGGTCGTCTGATGGTGGCCACATCGAAAATACCAAATAATTAACGAAAATAAAGCTAATGAATATTGGAACAGGACAGACATGCCGTTTAGATGTTGCAATAAACCAAACGGGAGCAATCTCCTTGTTCTATGATTATCTCCCTTTGAAGAAATATTTCGTAGGTAGAAGACTATAAATTATTACTAACCTTGTACAGTGTAACCCGGATATAAGAGAGTTGGCGAGAGCGGAGAAGAAGTCCCTTATATCTGGGTTTCTCTTATATCCGAGTTTGGTCTATTTTGTTTAGGTAAGTATGGCTCTAATTTGGGACCAGAGAAAATCGCTCTTATATCCGGGTTTCTCTTATATCCGGGTTACACTATATCAATTATTATAAACAGAATAAAGCTTAAGCCTTTTCTTGCTCCCTTTTGTCATTACAGATGTTATCGAACATCGTTTGTTCGTTTTCACATTTAAAATAGCAAATAACTAATGAACCCAACTACATCGCTTAACGTAATCGTGAAAGATTGAAATTATTATTTAGGAGCTCTCGAACGTTGTCTGATTGCGTCCATATCTAAAATAGTAAATTGATAACGAACCCACTGTAATAAAGTATCGGGAGTAATCTCCCTTGTTTTATGATTACCTCCCTTTGGAGAACTCTTTCATTTGTAGAGGACCATAAATAATCACTACGCTTGTGTCAATTGTTCTAAGCTTCTTTAAGCCCTGCCTTGCTCTCTTTTGTTATTACACCTACTTCTTCATTTAACGCAATCGGAACGAAGCAGAAGTATTCTTTATAGCAAGGCAGAAATATTAGTTAAAAATATCGAACGATGGGATGATGTCCACACCGAAAATTGCAAAAAGCGAACGAACTTATTGCTTCATTTCGGAGAGAGGCTGAAGTATTACTGACAAGTGATTTACCATAACAAATAGCTAACGAACTCCATCTTTTAACGAAACCAGTCCGTCTTTTAAGGAAATCACAAAATATTGGAATAATTATTTAGGATTTATTGAACGTGTTTAACTGCCTCCACATCTAAAATTACAAATTCTGAACGAAATATCTGCTTCATTTAACGAAACGTGACAGAAGCATTATTTACAAGTCATCAAACGCCGTAGGATGGTGCCTGCATCTAACATATCAAATAACCAATGGACCCACTGCATCGTGTAACTAAATAATAAAATGTTAGTAGTGTTATTCAACAGTTCTCGGAAGTAATCTGATTGCGACTACATTTAAAATAGATAAAGAAACCAATGCTTCACATAATGAAATTGAAAGGCGTTGGAATTGTTTTTTTATGAGTTTTCTAACGTTCTCTGATGGCGTCCACATTTAAAATAGCAAGCTGACGCTTGTCGTGATAGCGTCGGTTGCTTTCTCATGGCATTGTTCTTCGCCCTGTTACGTAAGGTTATGGGATCACGGCAGTGTTAGAGTTGAAAATTGAGGAAGGCTGACTTGATTGTTGCATTGTGGGAAATCTCGTAAATGTTCGTTAGATCTGTTTTCTAATGAAGGTCTAGATGAAGGTTAATGAAGAAATCCGGATGATAAATAGAAAAAAAATCGTTGGGGAAATAAATGTAGCGGATTTAGCATCAAGGGGAGAAAGCATAGGCTGATTTCAATAAGGGAAGGAAAAATAAAAGGTGGTGATAAAAGAGAATGAAAGAAGGGAAGGCATGGGAAAAATAAAGGAAGAAAGAAGGAAATTAACATAATGAAAATTGAGTCAAAAGAGAACAACCTTCGGAGCGATATAGAGACGGGTAATATTGAAGGGACTATAAATGAAAAATTATTGAAAAAGAAGACGAAGAAAAAAATAAAAATAAAAACAGCAAGAAATTCAGATAAAATGACTGATGAGAGTAAGATATAGAAAAAAATATGTCGGAGTGAAGTTAAGAAGAAATAATCGATAAAAATAAAAGAGGGGTAAACAAAAGATTGAAAAAAAAAAAAAAACAAGAATAGAAGGCTGTATGGGAAGATGTAAGAGAGGGAGAGAAAAGAAAGAAAGAAAGAATGTCATTAAAGGAAGAAGAAAAAGACAGTATGGAGAATGAAAAACAGAGACGAATTATGGAAAAAGGATAAATTAAAAATGAAGGAAATGACAATGTAGAAAAAGGACAAGAAATAAAAAGGAAAAAGAAAGAGTACATAGGAAAAAAAGGATGAGGAAGAAAAAAGATAAGTAGGATGATGAAGAAGAGGAAGGCAAGAAACCAACAGGGAGTATCAATATTAATAATAATAATAATACAAGACAGAAGAGTAAGATGGGAATGAAATGAAGAGAATGAGCAAGAAAAGCGGGAGAATGTAGAAAAAGAACATACGAGGAGGATGAGGTTGGTTGAAGAGGAGGAAGTAGATGAAGAAGAATAGGAGGAGGAGGAGGTAAAAGAGGATGAGGAATGAAAGAAGATTAAGAAGAGTGAGAGAAGCAGATATTATGGTTGACATAAGTAAAGGGAGAAGAGGAAGAGAGGAAAGGAAAGAAGAAGAAGAAGAAGAACAACAACAACAACAACAACAACAACAACAAAAAAAAATTACGAGAAGGGTGAAGATGAAAAAGAAAGGGACAAATGATAGCGGTAAAGAATGATAGAATGATGGGATGAGAGATAAAAATAAAAGAAGAAACGCGGAAAAAAACGAAAAAAAACGAAAAAAACAAATTCAAACTACAAAGTGAAATATGTTGTAGGTTAAGGAAAATCACCTGTGAAATTAATGCAAGAAAGACAGAAATGTAGAAACTGTAGAATATCAAAGACCTTAAATAGGAATGTAAAGAAAGAGATCGAAAAATGAAAGACTTCAAAAAAATATCGAGAGAAATCGAAAAAGCATAAATAAATTAAAAAAAATGGTAAAAGAAATAACCATAAAAAAATATTTTTGTATAGCGACAGAAAAAAAAAAAAAAAGGAACTTGCACAGAAGAGGGAACGACCAAATGAGAGTTCAGTGTAAGGCTAACAGTTGGAAATCCGTATGGAGAAATCTGGCAAAAAGGAAAAAAATTGAAAGACACGAGAGGAAGACAAAAAAACAAAACAATTGAAAGCGATGAAAAGATTAAACTTGAAAGCGATGTTTATCTTGTTAAGCACGCAAGCTTTCCCCCTCTTAAAGTGCTCACCTCTGAAGAGCCTTGTACTAGTTTTCATTAACTCAGCAAATTTTGAAATATCACATGTTTACAAGTACACTTATGCACCAAATACAAGTGACGGTACAATTTCTTTCATGTTTTCCCGACTATCTCTTCTCGCGGCTATGGGTTAAATAGTAGGTCTTGTATCTGGAAAGATCATTGTTAGTTTAAAATAATTAATAAGGAATTTTTAATAAAACATTAACACTGTAAAAGGTGAAGGAATTAATTTTATAATCCAAAGTATGTTTTGGCTTAAATAACGTACAAAAGATTGATAAGCCGTAAAAAAGAAGAAAAAATTATTCTTACAGTCCAAAATATGATTCGGCTTTAGATAACCTACAGAAGGTTGATAAGCCGTAAAAAAAGAAGAAATTATTCTTGCAATCCAAAATGTTTCGGCATTACATAACCAACAAAAAGGTTGAGAAGCCGTAAAAAAAGAAGAAATTATTCTTAAAATCTAAATTATGTTTCAGCTTTAAATAACCCACAAAAAGGTTGATAAGCCGTAAAAAAGAAGAAATTTTTTTACAATCCAAAATATGTTTCGGCTTTAAATAGCCTACAATCGGTTGATAAGCCGTAAAAAAAGAAAAACTCAATTTTACAATACAAAATATTTTTCGGGTTTAATTAACTCAGAAGGCATTAAAACCGTAAAACAATAAACAAATCAAACGAATCAAAATTTTCATCAGCGCCTTGATTAACTGATGGAGCAAGCGCGCCATTTTTAAAATCATTTTCTCCGCGGCACGACTATTTTGTTCAAGCTTTATCAAATGCCCAACAATCAATATCTTGCAGTAATATAAGCTGTACTCGTATCTTTCCACCGAAATCTTTACTGTTAAATCCATCGGATTTCTTGTTAGCAACACGAAAGTTTTCGTTGCGGTCATGAAAACGTTAATTGACTGACCTTTTTTTTTTCTGCCTCTAAGTTTTCGCCCTAATACTCTACTATGAATTTCCCCCTGCCATGATATAGTAACGCGGTTTACTTAATTCTATGTCACTGAACTTCTTGCTTTTGACATTAAGAGAGATAAGGCTGATCTCTTTCAAAGATCTCTCCTTATTCTTGGAAGTCAGAACTTTTTGTAACTATTCTTTATTTCATCTCTTTGAATATAAGTCTTTGCTCAAAGTTACGACTTATTCTTTTTCCTCTAAATACACACACACACACACACACATATATATATATATATATATATATATATATATATATATGAAGTTCACCCCAAGCAAGGTCATAATGCCATTAAGGTGCAAGGGGCACTGGAAGTGAAAGAGAAGGAAAATATTTTAGAAGAGACCGAAATCCCAATCCTAAACAGGCAACAAGGAATAATCCTCTGAAGAGCTGTTTAAACTCATTGAGGGAAAAATAAATTTTAAACATTATGCGGAGATATTAGAAGTATAGAGTTGAAGTAGATTTAGAACGAACCGGAAACCCAATCCTATACAGAAAATAAGGAATAAACTCTACTCCTGTTGAAAAGACTAGGGAAGGTGTGTAAACGTGGCGATAGCTAAACCTATCTACTACTATTGAGAATATATATATATATATATATATATATATATATATATATATATATATATATATATATATATATATATATATATATATATATATATATGGGGAAGGTGACAGTAACCGAAACAGAATCTAAAGGAAATGTTCATATTCGTTTCTCTATGAAATCTATATACTTACATGAGCGTGCGTGCAAAATGAAAAGGTAAAAAAAAATCAATGTTACATCAATGAAAAGTGCATATATAAAAGAAGAAAAAATAAGTGTAAAACTATAAATTTGTATTAATTCTATCTGTCTTTCTACATAAATACACCTCTTTCTCTATCTGTATGTGTATATATATATATATATATATATATATATATATATATATATATATTTAAATATGTTTGAAACAGTACAGAAGCGTATTAAGGCATTAAAACAAGAAATATTATATTGTAGGCCATGATAGATTTAAAACAAAAACACACACCAGTCGACCGGTTTCGTCCCCTCTCATCAGAACTGTTAACGGGGAACTAAAATTATGAGGAAAAGAAAAAGAAAAAGTCTGTTATGGATGACATGAATGAGTTGACAGGGATAAACATTATTATACAAATTATACCAACAAAGATGCTAGAAGTGCAGCACAGCAAGTCCAAGAAAACAATCTCTTTGTTTACAAAGAGCAGTTTCAACGCCTTGGTTCCATTGACACTCATGATTCTCCGCTGACTTCTGAAATTCGATTTCAGAAACGTCTTGTCAAATGGGTAAAAAGTGGTGTTCTTTCTTCTGAAATGGCGGAGCAATTGAGACCCCTTCGCTCTATTCGTCCCCGTCTTTATGGATTACCCAAGATTCATAAGAAGGGTGTCCCGTTGAGACCCATATTATCGATGATTGGGTCTTCACAGGATAAAGTCGCAAAGTGGCTTGCTATATTGTTACAATCACTGTTGCAGCATTACAGTTCCTTTTGTATTAAAGTTTCATTTTCTTTTTCCAAATTCATTCAGAATTGTGATGCCACTGATAGTTTTATGTGTTCCTTTGACATCTGTAGCCTCTTCACTTGTGTTCCTTTATCGGAGACTATTGATATTTGTAGCGATATGTTATATCGTAGTGATTTGACTCCTCCGAACATACCTGAAGAAATGTTCGTTGAACTCATGAAATTTGCCACCATGTTTGTCGATTTTAGTTTCGACAATATCATGTATCGTCAGATCGATGGTGTAGCAATGGGTTCCCCTTTGGGTCCCGTGTTGGCAAATATTTTTGTGGGTTTTTATGAGGAAAGCCTTATGTTAAGTTCTGCCCGACCAAAGTTTTACTTTCGGTAGGTGGATGACACATATTGTGTGTTCAGTCATGAATCGGAAGTGGATCAATTTTTTTCCCTACTCAACGGTGTTCATCCTGCCCTTAAATTTACAGTAGATAAGGAGGTCAATGGTTCATTGCCCTTCTTAGATGTTCTTGTTCAAAAAACTCCTTCCGCGTTTATTACTTTTGTTTACAGGAAGTCTACTTTTACAGGACTATATACTGGATGGGGCCCATTTTGTTCTAAACGACAAAAGATAAAATTGATTAGGACCCTGACACATAGGGCGCTAATGATTTGTTCGGGTGACACTTTGAAACATGAAATCAGTTGTATAACTGAGATCTTTGTGAACAATGGTTATCCGTTGAACATTGTTCAATCGGTTATTCGGGATAAGACTGCTAGATTCAACAAAATTAAACCTGCTTCAGTGGGTAAATGTCCGGTCTATCTTCATTTACCGTGGTTGGGTAGGATTAGGGAATCCTTCGCCAAGCGTATTTCATGTAGTTCACGTGAGTGTTATTTTGCAGCCAACGTTCGTGTTGTCTTTCAAACTAAGTCCGTACTTTCATCTATGTGTAAAGATGTTCTACCCCCTCACCATATTAATTCTGTTATTTACCATTTCAAATGTAGTTGTGGATGCGATTACATAGGTAGAACGACACAGCGGTTGGACGTTAGAATTAAACAACACGTACCTGCTATAATACTGAATAATTTTTTTTAACAGTTCTGATGAGAGGGGACGAAACCGGTCGACTTGTGTGGTGTTTTTTTTTTTAAATCAATCATAGCCTACACTATAAAACTTCTTGCTTTTAATGACTTATATATATGTAATGAAATTTACTTTTGGGGTTATTTTTACTGGATACCCTTATTTGAAATGACGATCCGTTTATATTAAACAGTTCTTTTCGTCTACCTACATTGAGAAAAGGAATCGGCCGTATTTTCTTCAATATTCAGACCAGTAGACAAATAAAATTCTCTATAAATTAAATTGAATGTCTACTTAAATATAGCTATCCGCTAAAAATAACTTTTAAATTAATAAGAAGAATAAGAACACCAGATTATATATCTTACTGTTCATTCTCAATATATATATATATATATATATATATATATATATATATATATATATATATATAAGACACCGAGGGTGTTGAAAAAAAATGGGTATTTTTGTAGTGATTTTATAACATATTTATGTTATAATTTTTTTTTTAATAAATAATTATATATAATTATATATTAATATTTATTAATAAATATTTATATATATATATATTATACATAATTTGTCGGATTTAATCCATTTTATATTATATATATATATATATATATATATATATATATATTTATATATTAATTAGTTCATTTATGTATATCTTTGCTCTATCCAACCACATTGACCACTATTACGCTTACACTTTCTGTTTAAATTTGATGATTATTTATCTGCTTGCCCGCGTATGCCCACTAGCACGCGTTATACGCTTACATATATCTGGTCGTTTGATTTATGTATCCCTATATATATATATATATATATATATATATATATATATATATATATATATGTATATATATATATATGTGTGTGTGTGTGTGTGCGCGCGCGCGCTCGAGTGTGTGCGTGTGTGCGTGTAGATAGATAGATAGATAGATAGATAGATAGATAGATAGATAGATAGATAGATAGATAGATAGATGTGTCTCTGTATGTTGGTCCGGACCAATGTTAACATATCAAAAGTACATCATTTTTTCTCTTTGTCGAGTTCTGGATAGAAATCGATTCACTTATAAAAAATGTTTCATTTTTTTACAATTCTGTTCCTTGATGTCCTGATTATTTTCGTCAGAACAAGACTCGGAATATTTTTCTTCCTGACGCTTTAGTATTGAAGTATCCATGATTACATCAACAGCAAATTCCGTTGCAATAATGGTTTCCCCTTCAAGCCACATACAATGAATTAACTCATTTGAAAGTCTGCTTTCAGACCTTAGTCGTTGAAGGTTGCCTAGACTGACAATGGTAAAATACTCTTAAATAAACACGACAGTAGTTTATGATTTACGCACGCACGCAAACACACACACATACACACGTGCGCGCGCATATATACATATACATACACACTCTCACACACAAATATATATACCCACACACATATACAAATATATATATATATGTATGTATATATATACACACACACAGTCACACAAATATATATATATATATATATATATATATATATATATATACATATATATATATATATATATATATATATATATATATATATATATATATATATATATAGTGTCTCTCTACTGATTAATTCGGAGAAATTTTCATATTTGTCGACATGGAAAACAAATACTTACACACACACATGAAGCAGGCATTTATAGAATAAATTGCCAAAACTGTTCCTCTCAATATATTGGAGAAACAAGTAGTGTCTCTCTACTGATTAATTCGGAGAAATTTTCATATATATATATATATATATATATATATATATATATATATATATATATATATACTGATTTATTGATTTTTTACGGTTTATCAACCTTTTGCATTTTAAAATTTAATTAAAGCCATAAAATATTTTTAGATTGCAAGAATTTTGGGGATATAAAAATGATTTACTTTAAAAGAATTTTCTGTGGTTTGGATCGTGGTCAAATTATTATTTTCCCTACCAAGAAATTGAGGCACTGTGAATGCATCTTCATTAGAACATTATGATCCAGTGTCGACATGATTCAAGAATGAGGTAACACATTTAAATTTGTAACAGCTTCAATCGGTGGCCTTCTAAACAGTCTAAATTACACTTTCTGGACTCTACCAGAAAGTGCATGCGCCGCATTTATCGAAACTTGTGACAATGTACCGCATTTATGCCTCTGACGAGTGTACCACTGAAACCCTTATCGTACTGGGTGTTATGATTTTTTACTCAAGCTGCACATTATTCTTGTGCTAAAATTACATTCAACAATATATATATATATATATATATATATGTATATATATATATATATATGTGTGTGTGTGTGTGTATGTGTGCATGTAAGAAATCCGATGTAACTACAATAGATGTTTAAAAGGACAATATGAATAACGACAAAATGGAAACTCATTTTAGCCGATGACTTTCGTTCCCTGATGTACTTTATCAAGGCAAATGTGACGATCTTATTTTGCAGCAAGTATTTATAATCAAATATAAAAATGTTACTTATTCAAAATATTTAAATTTAAGAGAGACTCATAAATATTTATCAGGAAGGCTAAAAATTATAGGTAAATTATGGAGGATGACCATCAATGGATAATAAACTAAAGTTAAATTATGTTATTGAAGTTTTATGCACTTAATATGTAAATTGTTTTAGTATGGAATATATATATATATATATATATATATATATATATATATATATATATATATATATATATATATATATATATATATATATATATATATTCAAATAAGGTTAAGAATTTAACGGCTTTCTTTTAATATCTTTTTATATTTATGTATGTTGGCTTGGGATAAGGGTATTTCTTTCAGGAATGGAGATATTTTAACCACTCGCCTGCTAGTGGCATTCCCGCCTTGCTTGGGGTGAAATGATTTAAAACAATAATTTGAAAAAAATTTGTGGCGGGAATTTACATTTTTATAAGATTCGATAACGACACTTTTGAGAATTTTTCGTCTAAGTGAGTTAATTTTATTAAACGTATTTATAAATACTTATTGAAAAATAAAATCCTCATATTTGCCTTCATAATGTCCGTCAGAGAAGGAAACGCATCGGTGGAGTTAAGTCTTTTTTTTGTCTTTATATATATATATATATATATATATATATATATATATATATATATATATATATATATATATATATATATATAGAGAGAGAGAGAGAGAGAGAGATGAAGAAATATATTGTTAACATGTGCTATATTTATGGGATAAAATGCTCACTATCAAAGATAGAGCGTGTGTAAATATAAAAGTGAACATAGAGGCGACAAGCTCTTTCATGCTAGATGCAATCATCAGGCCTGACGATTGCGTCTAGCATGAGACTGCCTGTCTCCTGTAAATGTTGACTTCAATGTTCATTTATATATATATATATATATATATATATATATATATATATATATATATATATATATATATATAATGACCTGCTACTCGTTTCTGAAAGTAATCAGCTGCTAGAACGGCAAGCCAATCCCTGTTGCAGACGCCTGCTCAAGCTCAATTTTGTTCCCGGAACAGCTACCAAACGAGGCAACACACGATTTAAACTGGAACTGCAATTTTGAACAAACATTAGTATCATTTTTGCGGAGAAAGCACGTAATGTTTAGTTTAAGCAACAGAAAGAAATGAGTCAAGAAGCAGAAGCACTCTTTTTTCCTTGTCTTATGAGTTCGCATTAAGACGACCTTTCACGGCTTTTGAACAGTTCCGCCTACCTAATTTCACTTACAATGCTTTGATCTCGCTGTTGCGTAGTTTCAGGCAATTTTCCACGGTGACATTTCTTTAAATCAAGTAAAATTAAAATCTTACATTTCAGTATAGGAAGGGTGGTAGAAATTAGACGTGCAGATTTCATTTGTTAGAAACAGAAATACAAATTCCCCGAAAGTAAATAATTAAGGACACATGGCACAGTGGATAAAGGCGTTGGTTATATCCAGTGACAAACTCAAAGAATGCGAGTTCAATACCCGGTTAAGGCAGTGGAGAACTTTCAGAGGGAAAATTAGCATCAAACATGGCACGTGGAACTAGAACAGTCTACCCCCAGGGATCGAAATAAAGGGTTCAGTTCCAACCACCTGACGAAGGCCGGAGCGTACAACGCCCGAAACGTTGTGACAAATATGGCGACAAAGATGAGGACAATGGTCCGCATAATGTAAATACTTCAAATAAATTGTTCATTAGTATATTTGATTTTATGAATAATAATTTCATATAAAATATTAACTTTTAACTGAAATATGTTAAATTAATTTCCAAGTAAGAAGATCAAGTTTCCTAAATTACATTTTTAGTGATTTTCACGCAAAAATCTGAAATTTTGAAATCGAGCGCATAAAAATAATACTGCAAGATCGAATAGTTACATTAACTAAATGTAAAAATAACAAATTGCTCAATTCAAATTGCTTAATTCAAATAGCAGAAAAACAACGAGATTTCGAACATGCCTCCAGTGATGAGCGAGAGAAGCACGGAGACGTGGCCGGAAGTAAATATCTCCCGGCGATTCATTATTTATTTATTTTACATATTACTTCCCGTTGCATTAATTTCCTCATCATACTATGCTGCCAACCAACTTAAGCCAACCCTTACAAGACCCAAATCAGTGCCTTCTACCTACGGAACAGGGAAGCTAAACGCCAGCTCAACATGGGAAACGGTTAGAGAACACTTACAAGCCTGTATCCCTTCTGGTCACTCTGGAACCGCCCCTTACATACAAGGACCACGTTAAGGTCGGGTCAAGAAACAACATCCTAAAGAATCTACCTAACACCAAATGGGGTGTCCATGCCTGTACAATCCGCGCCACAGCCCCTAGACCTTTCCTACTCCACAGTAGAATATGTCACACCAGTTTTCAGCAGATCAACACATGCGAAGAAAATCAAACCTGTCTTAAATGCTTCTGACAGATCAAACATTGGGTGTCTCAAGAGCGACCAAAGTTGATTACCTCTACTTGCTCCTCCATACATAAGAAAGACAGTTCACACCCATCTTGTTAAGTTGAAACAAGAAACACACCCTTTCATCCACTCCACTGCTGGGAACTAAAGACAAAGTGGTTCAAGTCAAGACACATCTTATTACATTCATTTGAGCCACTGAACAACAGAGCTCTTAATCAGCATCTGACTCTCTGGGGAAGCCACCTAAACAACGTGAAACACAGAATCTCTCTCAGCCCTACAGAATCCCTCCCCCAGCTCTAGTGATGCCTGACCCTTCTGGTTCAACCTGAATCGCCTCCGAACAGCTATTCAACGCTGTAGAGCTAACCTCCAGAAATGGTGATATGCCACCGATGATCATCCCAACTGCCAATGTGGGCAATCACAAAATATGGATTATCTTCTTGTTAGTCCCGATCTTGACGATCCATGCCCACTTAACGAGCTTGAAATCTTAACACACAAGAAAACCTTTGTATGAAACATTGGATGCAGTGTAGCGATTGGTTTGGTTTGGTTTGGTTTGTTTTACGGCATATCAACCACAATGAGTTATTTAATGCCGACAAAATTTTTATTGCTGGTAATATGTTTTTCTACAAAAATATATTTCCTTGAAGAAATCTATAGCTGGTCATAATTTTTTTCAAAGAATGTATAGCTGTTTGTATTGATTATATTCTTTTAAGTATTGCTGATAATAATTTTTCTTTACAAAATCATTACTGGTAATATTTTTTTATTACAAAGTATTTCTGGTATTAAAGCCTATTTTTACACAAGTTTGGGTGTTAACTTTTTACCAATAACTTAGACCCTAACTGGTGCTACCACCCTGGGGACACCAGCAATTAAAAGGTGGTTTCATGCTCCTCAAAACCTCCTGATCAGTGGACTTACTGTTAGACGTAGTTTATCGTCTTACCAAAAGATGCGGGTGTAGTTTTTCGTCATAACCAGGACGGGTAGTGTAGCGAATCGATAATAATAATATTATTAATAATAATAATATAAAAATAATAATAATCATAATAATAATAATAATAATAATAATAATAATAATAATAATAATAATAATAATGATGACTCAATATTTACGTATACATACTATTCCACATCGCATTAATTTGCTCATCATTTTCGTTGTTATCACACAGTTTCGACCATTTCAACACCTAGTCTTGTTCCGATCCAGGTTTTCTATAAGATTCACGAAATATGATGCCAGTATAGATAAGCAATCAGTGGGATGTCAGGGGAGGAAGGTATAATTGTGGGTTGACCTGAATGATGACCTAGCGCGCAAGAGCACGTCCATGCCTAACGTGATGCCAAGCACGTAGCCACCTAGGTATAATTAGGATGTTCACACATTGACAGATATACGAGGAAACGAGAAACTGTCTCTTACATCCATGGGAAAAGATCGGATCCATGTTCAGAGAGGGGCGCAATCATCGGCCGTCAGTAATTAACAAAGTATGGAGGTGAATATGCGAGATATAATGTTTTTTTTTTTTTATTAGTAATTTACAATGATACATTACAAAGGGTAAATCTTCATGACTTTTTTGTTGTTTTTTTTTAAAGAAAATTTTATTTAATCTACATTGTTTAATCTTGATCGTTTTCGTTCTCCTGTCGATATCTACGGATATTTTGTCTTGTTCTGTAATTTTTTTTTTTTAAGTGGCCATTCATTGTTAAACCTATGGTTTCTAGAAGTTACTCTTTTAGCTGTATCTTAATTTGTACTACCTTTGCAAGGAGACGACTCAAAATTACATTGCTCCTAAAATTCACAAAGTAACAATTAAATTCTGCATCTATATCAATAATTAGATTTTTCTAGTATTTAACAAACCGTCTACCATTACGCTTCATTTATTAATTATTCAACATTTAATGTTAACTCATCGAAAATAAAATGGCTCTCTATTAATCATCCGACAGACACCATTCAGCCCGATGCTAAACTCCAGGAGAGTTGTGCCTTCTCGGGCTAATATACTTCGCTGACATGAACTAGATAGACTATATTGAATCCATTGCTAGGTCTACTGCTAAGAAAGTTGGTACACTGTCTCGTGCTAGACAAGTATTCTTCCCAAAATCTATGTCTATCTATAAAAGGCAAAATGTGCGTGTGTGTGTGTGTGTCTGTGTGTAACGAATGCACGGCCGCAATTTTCGACGGATTTGCACCAAAATTTACATGCACATGCTCCAAGTTAGCGGGAGGCGAAGACCGACATTACATTTCCCAACTCCCATCGATAGTGGAAATAATCGATTTTTTCGTGTTTCTACGGCAGTTTTCATGTAGTTTGCGGCCATTTTCTACTCGCCAGAGTGAGAGCTTATAGCTGCTGCCACGAATAGGCAGGAAGATTCTATTGGCCAGCATGAGAGCCAACAGCTGACTGACACGAATGTTAACTAGCAGGCAAAAAAATCGATAGCTGCATTCGTCACAAGTGGGAAAAATTTAAATCTGCATGGCACTTTACTCCAATTGGCTCATTCGCTTGCTTAAACTCAACGTTGATTCTGATTCCGCAGAACTGGGTTCGGTGGGAAAAAGTATTTGTTGTTAACATTCTTTTTTCATTCGCTTTTTCCAGTTACGAATCCTTTTTTTTTTAAGCTGATCGTTTTGTGTTCATTTTGTTTAGTTCTTTTTTCGTAACAGATTTAATGTTTAGTATAGAGCTTAGAAAAAATTCACAGTGTGATATAGGCAAGAAGTATGGCATGTAGCAACATCACCACGGCAAAGTGCACTCCTTTAAAGGCAAGGAAGGGCAAAAAAATTCAAGTGATAGCGATTGCTGTATGATTCGTACGATTTTTGAATCAAGCACAGGCAACGCCGGGCCATGCTGCTAGTCTTATATATCTATGTCTACCATTCGTCCATGCTTACAATACTTATGTCACATAGAAATCCTTTATAAAATCCGAAGAATAATCAGCAACATTACTTGTCCTTACCTGGCGTCTCGGCTTCAATCACTCTCCCAACGTAAGAAAGTTGCTTAGCTGTACCTTTTCTAAAAATACATTCATACTAAAGGTTAAGATGAGCTTCCCGCTATGGTGCCTAAACTTTATGAATTCAAGCGTAGTTCTAGATTAGCAACTAGGTCATCGCTTTACATTTGAATTGGCTAGATGTAACCGTAAGTTCTATGCGACCAGTTTCTTCTCTCACGCGTCTCGCTTATGGAACTCTCTTACGGCCACATGCTTTCCAGTCAACTTTGATCTTCAAAAATTTAAATGCAATATCAATCGTTATCTACCGTCTTCTTGATTAATATTCTGTTGTTCTCACTCCTTAGAAATTTTTTCTCCTTTATTATTCTTTCACACCCAGTAACCCCTTATGTCTTAGTGGCTGTACTGCCATACAATTAAATTAAAAAAAATGTTTTTTTTCAATATCTCCTTCATTTTTATTAAAAGCAACTGCCAATGCATTTAAGACAACATTGAATAGTTTATAAGTAAATTTTCAAATAAAAATTTACCTCGGACTACGAATCTATCTGGGTAACCTACACTGAATTCTGAACTAAAACCTTTATTTAATGTTCGGGTTCGACTGTTCCCGTTCCATTCCCCCATGTCTATGGATAACGTCTAGTCCTTATCTTTATTTAGTACTGCTATTTTAATGAATCTTGGTCGGGCTTCTTATTCTCCCAGAAATCATTGTATAGCGTGAATAAATCCGGCGAGAAGTCACATCTTTGACTTACAACCCTTTCCTTTCTGTACAAAATCACTTACGGTTCAAACAAATATAGTTAACAACAAATCTGTATTATAATTATTTGATTTCTTTGTGTTTTTGCTTTTCCGTAAGAAATAAAAAAAAACAGCATATTGTTAATTGTGTAGGAATTGACAGAAAATGTCTTTCCAAGGGGAGATAGCTCCAGGGTTAATAACAGTTAATTAATCAATCAGTTCTCATTTTTTTCCTAACAAGAAAATTAGACGAGAGAACAGGAAAGTATTCTTGAACTGGCTGCATTTTGCCAGCCCTTATCTCAAAGTTGATAATGCTTGAATAATAATTATTACTAATAATTAATTTTCTAGATTATTACTATTTGAACATAATAATAATTTGAATTCTGATAATCACACATGACTTGACACAGATCGCAAACCGCCGAAAGCAGCATTTAAGCAAATAATTATAGAAATATAATAGTTGAAGGCAATATTTGCTTTCAGAAGCTAATTTAGGGACGGTTTGTCGCACTGTACGGTCAAATTTGTTATTTTCCCAAATCATTTATTCATTTGAATAATTGGAAAATAATAAACAGATTTTTGTATTTCGCTATTAAAAAAACGATTTGATATTAAAAAGATTCGAGCCAAGTTTACAGGCTAAATTCAGAAACATTCCAAGAGGATTCCATCAAAATATCACAGAATTTGAAAGAAATATACTGATTTCTACATTTCTGACTGTTACGGAAATATTAAAAAATATTATTACAAAATCCATGTCTTAAAATAAATTAACAAATAGTTTGATATTTGGAGTAACGTAACTTAAACGTCAGTGTATGAACCAGTGGTTTTTCGAGATAAATTAATAAAGTTTACGCCTTAAAAAAAAAAATCAACTGACTTTAGAGCAGCATGAATTCTATCAAAATTGAAGCAAGAACATCTGAGTTATGATAACGAGATGAAGCTGACCATCAGATGAAAAACAACGTTGTCCGCGATCTAATTTAGGGCGGTCGACAATTAACAACAGACATTTGGTTCGGCCCACACAATTTTATTGAAAAATAAAAGTTTGACAAACTTTCATCTCGTTAGGCATGAACAGTGTTATGTTTTGATGCAAAACCGACAGGGACATAAATTTCTTTGGAAATTTGAAACAAATTGGAACAAAATCCTGAATCCAAAATTCTTCAGCAAATTTTAATTTGAGATTAAACTTAGTTTTGTCAGCACGATTTAGAAAAGGTAATTCTGTCAAAGTAATACATACTTAATTGTGGACAGGGCCTACAAAAAAAATAAAATAAAATAAGCCGGTCTAGAGAGAAGGATAGGGAGACAGTTTTTGAGGATTCTGAGATTATTTTGCTAGTTAACGTTTCATAGCGGATTATAACATCTACATCAGCTTATAAAAATAGTTTTTGAGATCGATAAAGCTCCTATTGAAAATAAAACAGAAATGAAATGCAAATTAAATAGTCAAAGCTTGAGGAAGAACTAACAACACCAAAACCAAAAACCGCTTGATAACAGATAAAAAATTTTCCGTATTCACTTACTTTATACAAAATGAAAGATGCTGTAAACACTAAATAAAAAAGTTAATTAAATCTTACTTGTCTGCTGTATTTAATGAAAGATATTTAAAAGAAAGATTGCTGCCAAACCATACATTATTTTATATGTATATATATATATATGTGTGTGTGTGTGTATGTGTGTGTGTGCGTGTGTGTGTGTGTGTGTACAGACAAACACACACACAACTAAATAAAAAATAATTAAATAAAAAATTGATCAAATATTACTTGTCTGCTGTATTTAATGAAAGATATTTAAAAGAAAGATTGCTACCAAACCATACATTATATATGTATATATATATATATATATATATATATATATATATATATATATATATATATATATATATATATATATGTGTGTGTGTGTGTGTGTGTGTGACGTCCCCCCGGTGTCGCTGCGCCAAATGTGACGTCTGCCTGGTTGCGTCCGTCGTGTTATCCTGTTCTGTGACGACCAACTGGCTTGGTATTGGTCGCGGCACCAAATGTGACGTTCAAACCTTTTGGTGATTTGGATGGGAATCTGGTTAGATTCGGTATCAGCCTTGTCGTTTCCAGCTCGCTTCCAAAATCTGGTTACCGAAGTAAGTGCTTTGATTTCCAGTCTAACGTACCGACGTTGTGAATTGATCTTAGGCAGAGGAAATCAATCATTCGCCGGGCCGTAATGCAAGTCGAGTTCGAATAAGGGTGATATCGCACAAGTATAAGTAAAAGAAAAGAAAATAATAACTCCAAAAGTTCAAATGTGTTAAAAAAGGATAACAATATTTTATATATGGTTGCTGAATACAGGACTGCGTCTACTTCCCAACCCGCTATATTGATTGGTGACACTTTGTGTTTGTTAGGCGAGTCTTAACATCTTGTTGTTTGTACTTTAAGAAACTGCTTCTTGGTGTATCTTCAGACGATCTTCGTAAAACTTGTTTTGGTGGTGTGAGTCTAAGTCGTACTTCAAAAATAAATTGTTCTTGGCTAGAAGTTGAGGTCGTGATGCCTGGAATCTTAGTCAGCTTCTGCGAGGCGGGTTTTTAGAGCGCTCAGCTCACTGCAACTGCTTGCCTCTCTGTCTCCAACCCCAACTCAACTGCTTTTCACTCGCTACGACTCTGCTTATATGGACGCCGACCAAAACCGGGGTGGGCTTGTCGGGGTTTGATAATTCTCAACCCACAATACACTTCTTTGGTTTCGGTCAGGAAAATTTTATTATTTTCCATTTTTGGAAGTCTTTCGTCTTCCCACCTCCTTCTGTTCTCATATTGGTATCTCACCATGCCCTCAGAGGGTGTCAACGGGTTTACCCTCTCTCTCACAGTGGCATCTCACACCTATCCCTTCAGGGGGAGCAACAGGCCTCCCCTCCTTCTTCACATGATTACCTCCGCCCAATACTCCTGCTATCATTCAGCCAATGGGCGCTCAGCGGCGTGGGTGTGGCCAGACAAGCCTCGGTTTAAAAAAATCCTGCTCAAAGAAAAAAAAGAAAAATTATCCTTTTTTTTTTCACTTTTCCTTTTCCTTCTTCTCTTCGAGGAGACCTCACCCCTAGACTCTTTATCTTTTAACCGTATAACCTGGAATTCGTCAATTAGCTTTTCGTCATCACCCAGCGGGTGGCCACCCAGACGTACCTGCACTCCTGGCGCCAACCACTGATCTGATAAAACAGTTTCGCCATTATAGCCGGATTTCATATAGAATTCGTCAACGAGATTTTCGCCAATTATCAAGTGGGTGGCCATCTGGCGAAACAGCCAATTTTTCGTCCCGATAAAATAATTTCGCTATCATAGCCAGCCTGACGATAAACAGATGCTCCTATCAATGATTTCTACATATAGGCAAAGGCTTAACCTTTCCTTCATGGTGGTCAGCGGACACTTTTGTTTTTGTAATTCTGCGACACAGTTAATTTTTATCTATTTAGAATTCTGTCTCTGAGGTTATCTGGCCAACCTGGAATTTCCAAACGCCCCGTAACCTAAATCAGATTAATTCCAGTATCTTCCTTTTTACCCCCTCAACAATGGGAATAAAAAATTTTACCACTTTTCCTTGTAGGAAAAATAACACTGCTTAGTGTCCTTCTCGTGATGGCTTCTTATCACCTAAATGTAATTCTCGCCTTTCTTTTTTTTTCTTTTTCCCTTTTAGCAAACCAAATAGTGTCACATATATATATATATATATGTGTGTGTGTTTGTGTGTGTGTGTGTGTGTGTACAGACAAACACACACACAACTAAATAAAAAATAATTAGATAAAAAATTAATCAAATATTACTTGTCTGCTGTATTTAATGAAAGATGTTTAAAAGAAAGATTGCTGCGTAACCATACATAACTTTATACAAGCACACACACACACACACACACACACACACACACACATATATATATATATATATATATACAGTGAGCCCCCAACTACTTGCGTTTCAGCATTCGCGGTTTCACACATTCGCGGATTTTTTTTAGAACATATAGTTGCCACCAAAAGGTTCAGAACGGCATTGTTTTCGTCAGAAAAGTAGGTATAAGTTTTTATCAAAGTCGTTTTATATTCTATAATTTTCACAGACAATAAATACGATATGAATTGTTATTGTTTGAAATTTTGGTGTAATTTGAGAGGATAATCCAAAAGTTATGGATGATTTATTGATTTACTGCAAAACACATGGCGGCCAACTGTATGCTAATTGCTATTTGCGGTAATCCTGAATATTTGCGTGTTTTTCTGAAGAACAAATCTGAAGTACAAATTATTCGCTGGGAACCCATTCGATTAGAGTTTTTTTCGTAAGGACGTATTTAAAATATTCTCTTATTATTTTCCTGATATTTAAGTGATTAAACATATAACAGTCTATTTTTATGGTAAAAATTGGCAGAATTGTACATCTTCATTGTAAAAAAAAACAAAGGCTAAAACACGCGTATTGTTTAGGCTTTGTTCTTTGCTTGGGGCTGCGGTTGTGGTCTTAAAAGTGGCTTATGCTAAGTCTGGGGGTATCACCACAGTTCTGTTTTTAGAAAATATTTTAAACTTTTTATTATATGTCTTATTACAGATATTTTATACAGTATTTTCAGTAGTTGTATCGAACTATGCTTAATTAAAAACCGTTATCGTACGTATAACAGAAAATTTACGCCAAGTGTATGGTCACCAATAGTATTTTTCAAAAATGTTTTTAATAGGGCCTGAATTGTTTGTAAAATGTTTAGAATGAAAGTGGAAGGTATGGAGTTATAACAATCAAAATAGGGACTTATAAACACTTTTAGATGGTTACAAGTATTCGCTGATTCTAACTATCCACGGCCGGTTTTAGCCCCTAACCCACGCGAATACGGGGATTTCACTATATATATATATATATATATATATATATATATATATATATATATATATATAGGATTGGTGTATATGGAATAAATTCCAGTAAACAAAAATACTATTCTTAAAAGTGTGTTCAATACAGAGTAGAGAAAATATAATTTATTCGAAAATAATAACATAAACATATAATAAAATCACTACAAAAATAGCCATTTTGTTTCAACAATTCTGGTGTCTTATCACTTGAGAAGACACCAGAAGTGTTGAAACAAAATCGCTATTTTTGTAGTTATATTATAAAATGTTCATATCATAATTTTCGAATAAATTTTCAAATCTGTGGTATACCAATGTACTATCTCATCATTGAGAGTCCTAATACTAATGTGATATCCATTGGGTCTACGAAGAATGAATTTAAAGCCAGATGGAGGCAACATAAGTGCTCTTTCAACAATATAAATAAAAGAAATCAGACAGCTCTATCTAAATATTTTTGGCATTTGAAGGAAATGAATAAAAAGCCAAAAGTAAAATGGAAGATTATAAACAAAACTAGAACTTGTAAAAGTTGGGATGACCCATGCCCTTTATGCCTACATGAAAAACTACACATTATTAAGTTTCTAAATAATTAAAATCTATTAAACAATAGACATGAGTTAACGGTTTTTTGACAACATCATCAAATTTTTGCATTGAATAATTAGCATAAAAACAAACAAAAAATAAATCATTTTTAAAATCCATAGGCTAATAAATAGTTTAAATACCCTACAAAAAAAGATAGCCCTTTATGAAGTCGTCAAAAAACAAATGTTACGGTGTTCTTTTTTTATATACACAAAACACTTTTCAGAAAAAAATAAAATAAATAAATCTCCAAAGACACGTAAACCAGACTAGACGAAATCATCTTCCGTTTTAAATTTAGACACCCCAATCTTACCTTGACTTGACATCTGTGAATGTAACTCTATACTGATACAAATTATTAACACCCTACACCCCTTTTTATTTAAACAATCGCTCGAGCCGTTATCATGGACATTTTGATTTCAGTAATGAATCTGCTATTAAAACACGTAAATTTCAGAAATAAGTTATTCCAAAAAAAATTTCGCTTGAAGATGGAACAGAGCTTACTTTAATTCAATTTAATTCAAATAATTATATTGAAGTTTTCGGATCTTCTTTTGAAACATGAGAACTCTTATGTAGCGTGATGGAATCATATTTTTAAATAAATAATTATATATATATATATATAATTTTCCGATACCATACCAGTAAACACTAATGGGTATGTCCCATCAAATACGTTTGACGTTATTGTAAACTATGCTAAAATGCTAAGTAGTCCAACTCTAACAGTGGTTTACCTTCATGTCGCTGGCGAGTATTGTGTTTTGCTGATGTTGTAAATATTACCATTCCATTTCCAACCTGCGTTTTGGTTATTCCTCCTCATTGAGTAACTTTTTGTAGATTACAGCAAGAATACATAATTGGTTAATGCTCAGAGCTGAACTTGACTACGAAACAGGAGAATTAAAAAGTGCTCAATATACGTGTAAATAAAAATAACATGTAGAGCTTTTAACTTTACAAGATCAGTTGACTCCGCTATCTTACGGTATTCTCAATTGACATGGTATACCATGAGAATGACACTGCAAATTACTCACACACACACATATATATATATATATATATATATATATATATATATATATATATATATATATATATATGACTTAATGAATCATTTTCTAGCATGGCACTAACATTGCCAATTCTCTCATTAAAGAACAAAAATATCCCGAAAATTTTAGAAGAATATCATCACACATTCGCTTTAGATTAATGATTTAGCGGCTAATGTTTTCTTATTCCCTCGCCTTGAAGACATTTTTGAATGTCATGCATTTTGAAATCATTAACGATGCAAATAGGCGGCTTGGTCGAGATCAAATTCCCTGGAACCTCAGTTCTTATGGAATCGTATAAATGGCTTGTATAATCGCTTACAGATGTAGCTACGATGTTACTCAGTTATCTGTGGTGAAAGAAAGCTGATATCTCAATGTGTGTGCTTTTAATTACATTTTCCACAAACATTTCGAATGCCTTTGTATTGCGATGCCACACCGGTGCAGAGAAAATGAGTTGCCATTAATTCTGTCCCTGAATTTCAAAGGAGGGGAATTGCCTGTGAAAAAAAAAATCCTTTGTATACTTTTCGCTTGTCTTGTTCAGCACAGAAATATTTTAGGATCAGACCACTTGAATTGAGCACAGCCAACCAGTAATTAGTTATTTACCTGAGCTGTCTTCTAAAAATTTGACATACGGGCAATTTTAAATCAATTATTAACACAGGTTTTTATGCGGATATATATATATATATATATATATATATATATATATATATATATATATATATATATGGTGGACTCTCCTGTCGTATTGAGGGTCAAGCATCTCAGTTCCTAGGAACCGACAGCCCAGACAACAGCACATATCATTTAATTACAGCGGTGAAGGAGTTGTGCAGAACCAACCACACATTTTGAAGGGCTGAACACAGAGACCTGGTGCACTACAAAGGTTTTGGATTCAGAGTTTTCCTTCTCCTGGAACAGTTGCCATCCAAGCCTATAGAACCCAGTCTGTCCTGCTATTTACCCATAAGTGGAGGGAGGAGAAGGGGATTAATAACTTCCCCAAGGTTATTAGGACGTAATGGATTCAACTGGAATTAGTACTTGGCTAATCTGATTCCTCAATCACAGCCGCTAGCCATATATATATATATATATATATATATATATATATATATATATATATATATATATATATATACGCGTTTACCCAATACAAAACCCAAGAGCCACTGAAGGTAGAAGGTTACTGTGTGGAATTGTAAGAAAGTGAAAGATAACAGAAAAGGTAAACAACTAATTCTAGACTTGAAGGGGTCAAGATTTAATTAGCGAATAAAATTAAAGTGTTCAGGCGGAGATGTAAGGAGTATTGAGTTGAATTATAATTTAAAAGGAACCGGAAACCCAATTCTAAACAGGAAACAACTGATGAACCTCTACTCATGTTTAAAAGACCCGAGAGGTGCATAAACTGGACGATAGGCAATGTCATCAATTTGAACGGATCTCCTACCTCAGGTATCTTGAGGTTTCCTTACTACTATTCCTCTATTGCAATAGGGAGGTGCTGTTTGGGAAATAAATCCTCAGTTACAAGACCTTAAGTGACATTCTCATAAGAACTCAATCGAAGTTCTCGCGTTATTACGATCAAATAGGCTAACTTCTTATTTAATGTAGATTATTCTTTTATGTTCCCTGTAGAGATCATGCCTTTCCACAACTTCCTATCTCTAGTAGTTGTTAGCATCGTTTGATTATTTATCATCTTTCCCATTTCTCGGTCAGTCGGTCATTCGCAAAAAAAAAAAAAAAAAAAAAACTGGCGAGGTAGGTGTCCCGCTGTTTCCTTTTGTCTTTTTATTTTCGAAATGATCTTTGAGAGTCAAATTTTCTAAGTAACCCACCACCTTCCCTTCATTATTGATTGTTCAAGAAATTCTAGTTATCCCATTTCTGATTCTGAGTTTAAGTATCCATTTTACTTTAGGTTTACGCGTTCCGTCTATGGTATTGTTCGCATCCTGCTATAGAACATTTCTATTGCTTCCTGTCTTTTTGTCGATCTGTGAGTAGAATGCCAACCTTCTCTGCCATTTAGAAGGACTGATATTACGTAGCAGTTCAACTCTCATTTTTCCTTTTTTTTCTAACGAAATTTTCCTGTTTCTTAGTAATTTGCTTAGATTTTGAAAGGCATCGTTTACTATCCCAATGCGCCTTCTTTGTCACATTTTCCATCCCCTGTGAAAGAATAAATCCCAGATAGTTAAAATTCTAAAAATGTTTCTCATAGTTTTTGCGTTATCTTGAAGCTTAATCAATAATAGTGCATCCCTACCTTAATCATATAATCCCCACCTTGCGAGAAACTTCTTTCGATATCTTTTTTTTAATACTTAAAAATCTGCACTCAAAACTTACAATTTTGTGTAATGTATCAATTAACGTATGACCCATGTGTACCGAACTGTTACTGAAAATACTAATAATAACAGTATTTATAATGTTGGGGAAATTACATTTCAAACACAATGTCCTGTCGATAGTAACACACTGTTAGCATCATTCAAATTTTGACACATAACTCTAGACAAACAATATAGAGATCTGGTCTTTAAATAATCAGTAATCTTCTTCTTTATATGTTGTGCCCTCTCAGGGCCTAGATGATCATGTCTCTTCACAACTTCCTGTTCCTTGCAGCTCTTAATAATTTTTTCTTTCCGTTATCTCGTGTAAACCCTCTTTCCGCGTCCATTTGCTCATGCTCACTGAGTATGTTAAGCGCTGTTTTCGTTTGTCTCGCTTGCTTTGAATCTGTCCTTTGAGTATCAGATTTTCTATGCCCTCTTTTCTCATTTAGTGCCCTAGAAACATCAGCTGTCTCCTGATATTAAGCTTCTTTTTGACTCCTTTTTCTCTAAAACTTCGTCATTGCTCACATGTTCTGTCTGGCGTACTCTCAGTATCCTTCTGCAGATAGAAGTTGATTCATGTTGCTTCAAGTCTCTTCTTCATCAGCAACCTTACAAATCAAAAATACTATAAACGTTCAACTCTTTTCAAATATTAAGCACCCTAAAACAAACACTTTGTTTTTAGTCTGAACAAATAGAGCAGAAAAATAATAATCAATTGAAAATATTAGACTTTTTATAGAGAATGGAAACTGGCTCCAACTCTCACCTCGTCTATGACAAACTATAAAGTTTAATGGTATTTTTTCTATATTGAATCCATTGCTACGTCTGCAGCTAAGAAAATTGGTCGCGTGAGACAATTTTTCTCTCTAGAATCGATCTTACATATCTATAAATCTACCATTCGTCTGTGCTTAGAATATTCTGCCACATATGGTTCGATGCCTTTCCTAATTACTTTGAGATCCTTGCTAAATTCCAAAGAAGAATCTGCAATATTATTGGTGCCGATCTAGCGGCTCAGCTTCAGTCACTTCTCTTACAACGTTAAGGTTGTTGCTTTTTGTCTTTTCTATAAATACTTTCATGGTAATCGTTCGGATTAGCTATTACCTATTGGGGCTAGTTTTTAAATTTTTGTTTTAACCCACTGACAATGAATTGTATATATGGGATTTAGTTAGGACTTTCATGGAGACAATGAGGTATTATGGTGGATGTAGTAAAAAAGGTAAGTAAGAATGCGTTGTTTTGGTTTAAGGAATATTGTTGTACGTTTGGGTCAGTGTTTGTGGCTAGCTCAGTTTAACGTTAAGACAGAAGAAGACCATTCTGTTTACCCATTCTCTATTTTGGCCTTCTGCCACATTTTCTGCATTTGAAGAGGAAATAAATATTGCTCTTACCTATGGTACCTAAACTTTTTTTTAAATTTAAGCGCAGTACTAGACTAGCGTTTAGATCTCAATTCATAGCTGAGCTGGCTAGATGTAGCAATAAGTTCTATGCTAACAGCTTCTTTTCCCCCACTTCTCGCTTATAGAACGCCCTTCTGACTCCATGATTTCCATCCAAGTTTAATCTACAAAAATTTACGGCAATTGCTATCTACTGTCTATCTGATTACTCTTTCCACTTCATACTCATTATTAGTGAGTCTGTGCTTTATTCTTTTACACACCGTATACCTTTGTCTCTTAGAGGTTTTAATGCCCTGCACGGGGTGATACCGATTTAGAAAAAGATAATAGTAATAGTATCCGTTGTCTTATGTGTAAGCAAACATCATGCCCACTAACTGTTATTGCTCTTTCCCAAAGGGAGGATTTTGGTACGTTAATCTAAATAAAATAACCTTTCCAATGATGACAAACATAATGATATCAGAATTTATTCATGGTTCAATGCATAGTCTAGAAGATGAATGAGGTCACTGAAAATATTTTTACTTATTTCTATTTGTATATTGAGTTGACGAAAATGTTCATTCGGTTAAGTAAATTGCTACTTAACGAACAAATATTTTAGTTAACTAAATATTTCACTTTATTTTCATTTTTTCATTTTATAATTATTTGTAGATTTCGTTTATTTATTCAATCATAATTTCCTACCAAATGTTAGTATTTAATCCCTAAAAAAATTAATGTTTAGAATAATATTTAAATGTTTAACTCCTTAGTTCTGACCGCCATATTTTAGCGCAACAGACGGCATTAAAGGGTTATAATTAAAAAGTAAATCAAAAATAAAATAAGTTAAGAAACTCACACGCCTATGGCAGATTGTGCAACTCAAGCGATTTAACAGTTTCAGACGATTTTTACATTTCTTTTTCCGGCTAGAGCATGGAATACATGACACCGAGACCGAACAAGCATTGGTTTAGCGCAAGATGCGTTCCAAAAGTTAAGTAAGGTTCTAAGTAAAGGAAACTTTTCCTTAGGAACAAAGAGAAGAATTCTGGATTTCTATGCAACATCCGTTCTCTTATATGACAGTGAATGCTAAGCAACCCCCGCACGGATGAGGAGAAAACATGAAGCAGCAGAGATATATTAACTGAAAATTCCTTGTACAGAGTGAGTCATCAAGACGGGAATCATTTCAAACAATGACTTCAGAAAGAACACTTTTGCTCAGAATCAGGATAAGGCTGATGAAATTCATTGGACAAGGAGGAGGGCTTGAAAATTTTGAGGGCAAAGGCAGTCGGGAGAAGACAGAGGAACGGAGGCGAGAGCCTGAGCAAAATGAGAATAACTGTTAAGAGCCACACAATATAGGATGTTTTAGAGGACTATGATAGACTATGTATTGAAGGGACGTGGCACATCGAAGAAGAAGAAGTGTGTAAGAAGAGTTCTGAATTAATTTTGAAACTGTAACTTCATATATAAATAGATAAACATTTTTTTCTAAATGTACCATAATATTTTCTTCTGTATTTCTTTCTTTTTGTTTTGTCGAGTTGACTCGTTATTAAAATAATATGCGGTAAATATAAAAATACCGGTACAGCAGTTACTTCGTTTTCCTTACATAATGATTGACGTAATGTATTTTAACTGCAAAAGTGTATTAAGAATTGTAAGTTTTGAAATAGAGGTAGAAATAAAGGTAGAAATCTTATAATTCTTAGGTTTAAAAACGGCAGTGTTACCCCCCCCCACCTAAAGATTATGTTACGATCTACCTGCGTGTTAACAGTAAATCATCAATTATTAAGCCATAAATTAGGGGTGCGACCTATCCAGTGCGGCGACCTATATATATATATATATATATATATATATATATATATATATATATGTGTGTGTGTGTGTGTGTGTGTGTGTGTGTGTGTGTGTGTGTGTGTAAAAATAGGAAAGTACTTGTTAGGTAAATAATCCAAAGTTCTTTAAAATTTTTGTTATTATTTTTAAAAAAATAGTGCTCGATACAAAAGTAGAGCATAAATATAATTATTTATTTAAAAATATGATTCCAACGTTACATAAGAGTTCTCATGTTTCAAAACAAGTGCCGAAAACTTCAATATAATTATATGAATTAAAGTACTAAGCTCTGTTCCATCTTCAAGCAAAATCTTTTGGGGGAATAACTTATTCCTGAAATTTACGCGTTTTATAAGCATATTCATTATTGAAATTATGGTAACGGCTAGAGCAATTGTTTAAAGAAAAGGGGCGTAAGGGTTAATAATTTGTATTAATATCTCAGTTACATTCACAGAACGTCAAATCAGGGTAAGGTTGGGGTGTCTAAATTTAAAGCGGAAGATGACATCGTCTAATCTGGTTAAGTGTCTATGGAGATTTATTTATTTTTTATTTTAATTTTTTTTACTGAAAAGGTTTTGTGTATATAAAAAAAACTGTCGCTAACATTTGTTTTTTTGACGACTTCATAAAGTTATCCTTTTTTTTTCTTTTCTCTTGTAGGGCATTTAAACTATTTATTTAGACTATTGAATTTAAAAATTATTGTTTGTTTGTTTTTTATGCTATTTATTCAATGCGAAAACCGTTAAGTCGTGTCTATTGATTTTTATTATTTAGAAACTTAATAATGTGTAGTTTTTTCATGTAGGCGTAAAGGATTGAAGTTTATTGCTCTTGTTTTGAAACATGAGAACACTTATGTAGCGTTGTAATCATATTTTTAAATAAATAATTATATATATATACATATATATATATATATATATATATATATATATATATATATATATATATATATATATAAAGATTTGTACCCACAGAACCTTTAGAATAGATTTAAATAACAGGGATGCCATTTTATTAATCAAACCTTTTTTTTTATAGACATACAGCACCCGAGATATCTTTCGGCCAACACTTATTTATAGGTAATGCGTTACCTATGTATGTAATAAGTGTTGGCCGAAAGATATCTCAGGTGCTGTATGTCGATATAAAAAAAGGTTTGATTAATAAGATGGCGTCCCTGTTATATATATATATATATATATATATATATATATATATATATATATATATATATATACACATACACAACAATACAATTAATAAAAGTGGGTACTATTCGGTTAATGAGGCTCGTGTATATACGAGAGGTGGAGATGATTTCGTTCAGTAGAAGGACAAAGACGCAGCATAAAATGGAATTGAAATCTGAATTGTAGTCTGAAATATTTGCACATTATCATCTATCTTGAGAGGGGCACTTCGGCTTGGTACAATGTAGGTACCTCCACTATTCTTTGATATCTAAGGTTTAAAATTAATTTTTATAATTGGAAAAAGCTTTCTTGAAGTTTTCATTTTAGCTTTAATTGAACGCTAAATGATTAAATTTACTATTTTAAGTAAGAAAAATTCTCTGGTGTATTTAAAACAGAAATTAAATTGATTGGGATCGTTTTTTTTATTTTTTTGCTAAAATAGGTGAATAACTCCCTTTTTAGTCGTCATTCATCGCAATGGAATTTTCGTTATTAAAAAATCTTCCATAAATAAAATATACTTTTTCTGAAACTTTGTCTGAGGAATCTTTGCGGATTTAAAATATAATTAATCTGAAAAAAAATTTATTTACTTTAAGTTTAAAATAACATATAAATGTATTTTTAAAACAAAACAGATGTGTTTTCAACCTATATTTCCATGTTTTACATAACTAAAAAAGCGATGACAGGTGACAATGATTGTTTTCTACGGAAACTTTATCCATAAAATATAATTTAAGCAAATAAGATGAGCGCTTTTTAACATAATTTTTAAGTACTCAGTAATCTTAAAAAATATTACAAAATATTTTTAGTAATCTAATTTTAGGAATGTTGACTTTTACTATCGTCATTGCTCTTATTTTCTCATAATGTCGTGTATGGTCGACCATATTTTCAAAAATCGGCACGTTACATATTATTTTATGAGCATAAAAAATTAAAAAATATTTTTAAAATCTTGGTTCAAAATTATTTTTATTAAGCTTTTCAATTTTTGATTAGTAAATATAGTTTTCACTTAATAACAATATCACCTAACTGGATTAAAGTAATTCAAAAATAAAATTATAATAATTAACAGTTTTAAAAAATTTAAAGAATTCTTGTAAAAATTCATTATTCATTGAAATAAATATTTCTAAAAACAATATTGCCCTTAAGAAATCTTATGTATAAAAGCAATTGAATGTTCTTTTTTCTAATTAAATGTCATAGTTTCATTTTACGATTCGGATCTGATTTTCGGAAATGAGTAGTAGTCAATTTCATTCATTTTTGAATCCTTCCTGAAAGTTTCATTAAAATCCAACAATTATTGATGTTTGCAAGAATTTCCAAATCAATGTGTTTTTCAAACGAATAAAAGAGTTAAAAATCTAATCGTAAAATGTGCGTCGTCTGCTGAGGCAAAAAAAAAAAAAAAAAAGATTTTTAAGCAAAATTTCGAACGTGCTAGAAAGGATTAAAAAAATGAATAAAAATACCTCTTACTAATAACATAATCATTTTGACGATAAAACTCTGTTTTTATTAATTTTGGGACCATTTTAAATCAAGATATGCTGGGTTTTTTTCCGCCAAAATTGCATAGCAAGCTGGTCTTTCTAGGTTAATTATGACTAAATAGTGAGTTCGAATCAGACTGGATGTTCCATTATATTCCGCCTTATGTCACATCAAAGCTTTACTTAGTAAATCACTATAATGTAGAGTATAAGACCCTGTTTGAAAGCTTTATCTCACCTCATTTCAAAAGCGTTATTTCGCCTTTAGCTTTTGTTAAGCGTTTTTTAAATTAAATATCGGAAAAAAATTATTATTAGGTTGGCGTAATAATGACGTAATAATGTCGTTTTTTGACGTATACGTAAAAAAATTATATTATTACGTCATTATTTTTGCACCAACCTAATACTTAAACCATATTTTTAATGGATGCCCATATCTGAGTAGAGACTACTTTTTTTTTATTATTAAAAAGAATGCTTATTTATTTTCATATAACATTCTAAATATTCAAGGATTCTTATTAACGAAGACATACACTCTTCGGCAAGTTTCGAACCTGCGTCCTACATGCCAGTAGAAACCGTCTTTTGATCGTCTCAGCCACGAAGTGCGTCGATAATCAAACAAAGTTGAATAGTGCCTTATAAACACAAATCTATCAATCTATCTATCTATCTATATATATATATCTGTCTACGATTTTCGGAGCATTTATATCTACTCAGTATCGTATTCTCACGTAAACAAGCGGATATCTAAAGAACTGAGGGACTTTTATTTATTAATGCGATAGATTTTATTAAGTAAACCTTATTTTTAGTGGATACCTATATTTGATTGGATGCTCCGTTTATTTAAATATATATAGATACATACAGGCACACACAAATTTATATGCATATGTATAGAGACAACTAGATAGGTATGCGCACACCATTGGCAGACAGATATCAAAAAGGTGAAAAAAATAGAGTGACGGTTGGTTAGATAGAAACAAAAACAGTCAGTCAGACAGATAGATAGATAGATAGATAGATAGATAGATAGATAGATAGATAGATGAACAAACTGGAATCGAAAGATATTTCTTGTCCTTATAAACGTTACATGTATTGGGTAAATGATTGTGTAGACATCGCTCTGTAGATATATCTATCAGAATACGATGAAAGGTAGACACTTGAAAAAACAGATGGATATCTGAATGCTTAGAAATGTAGTTGGACAGTTCGATGGAAATAAACAAGGGTCGATCGATTGATCGATAAATAAAATTAGATCTGTGAATGATAAAAGAGAAAGATAGACATGTAGAAGCATATACATAAAGGTAGAAATCAGATTGCTGGGAAAGATATTTGAACAGATAGAAAAAAATGGTTAGATAGATAGATAGATAGATAGATAGATAGATAGATAGATAGATTGGAATAGATAGATAGATAGATAGATAGATAGATAGATAGATAGAAATGCTTTAATACTGTTTTCACTTTCTCTACTTTCTCTCTTCTAGAGGAACGGGCTGTGATAGATAGATAGATAGATAGATAGATAGATAGATAGATAGAAATGCTTTAATACTTTTTAAAATTTCTCTACTTTCTCTCTTCTAGAGGAACGGGCTGTGATAGATAGATAGATAGATAGATAGATAGATAGATAGATAGATTGTCTAAGCCGAAATAAGCAATTTCCCCAGCTTTCTTCAGCAGCCACCATAGTGTGCCTGTGATTAGAGTGTTCAATTTACACTTCACTGTTCCTGACAAATATTGGTTTTGCGAAGTGATATCTCCTTACTCTCCATCGAAGCCTAACCGATTCTCGCTTACAATCATTGGCTGGGTGTTTGGCATCAAAGACTCGGCTCGACTTTCTGCAATCAAGGCATTGAAATCGGACGAGATAAAAAAATGTCACGATTGAATAGATGCGATGATTTCAAAATATAACATTTCAACGAAGCTGTGTGTTTGTCAGTAAATGAAATAGACCAGTGAAGTTTTATATACTCTTTATTTTCGTTCACTTGTGCAAAACACCAGCAATAGCCCCATGACACTGAGATCACTTTTCACCGGTACAAATAACGCGTAAATGCAATTCAGGCATATATTTCTTTTAAAGGATTAAAGAAGAATGTACTTATCTATCTATGTATCTATCTATCTATATATCTATCTATCTAGATAGATAGATAGATTATATATATATATATATATATATATATATATATATATATATATATATATATATATATCAGACATCAGACCTCTCTATCTAAATATTTTTGGCACCTGAAAGAAAAAAATAGGACACCTAAAGTAAAATGGAAAATCATTAACAGGACTAGAACTTGCAAAACTTGGGATGACCCATGCCCTTTGTGCCTCCATGAGAAACTACACATTATTAAGCTTCTAAACAATAAAAACCTATTAAACAACAGGCAAGAATTAACGGTTTTCTGCCGACACAACCGAACTTACGCTCTGAATAACTAGCTAAAAACACGCTTACAATAAAATAAATTTTAAAATCCATAGCCCATATACATAGTTTTAATACCCTACTAAAATTGATAACCCTTTATGAAGTCGTCAAATAACAAACGTTACGGCCTTTTCATATACACAAATCCCTTTCATAAAGAGATATAATAAAAGAATAAAATAAAAATAAATAAATAATTCTCCGTAGACGCTCAAGCCAGACTATGCGAAAACTCCCTCCGTCGTAAATTTAGCCACCCCCCACCGTACCGTGACCCGGCATCTATGAAAGTAACTCTATACTGATACAAATTATTAACACCCACACCCCTGCCGATTCTAAACAATCCGCCCTTGATGTTACCATGGAAATTTTTGATTTCAATTCTGACCATACTATTAAAACTCGTAAATTTCAGAAATAAGTCATTCCCCAAAAAATTTCGCTTGAAGATGGAACAGAGCCTACTTTAACTCAAGTTAATTCAAATATTATTTTGAAGTTTTCGGCTCTTGTTTTGAAACATGAGACCTCTTATGTAGTGAGTTGGAATCATATTTTTAAATAAATAATTATATTTATGCTCTACTTTCGTATCGAGCACTATTTTTTTTAAAATAATTACAAAAATACTAAGGAACTTTGGATTATTTACCAAACCAGTTTCTTTCCTATTTTCTACAATATTTTCACACACACACACACATATATATATATATATATATATATATATATATATATATATATATATATATATAAGACTAGCGGGTCTTAAACGCCACTTAAGATAATCGCACAAACTTTCATAACTGAATCAATAAGCTGTCAGATCCTCATACGTCGAAACCGACGGGAGTGTCCATTATTATATATATATATATATATATATATATATATATATATATATATATATATATATATATATATATATATATAAGTAATTCGTCGAATCTAGAAGAAACCTCAACAGAATGCAGTAAGCACTGGACGGCCGATCATCCTATATTTAGGACTCATCAGACAAACTCCGGGTTTCAATTCTCGGTAGTAGATGCGCAATGCTGATGAGTCCCAAATATAAGACGAAACATCTGTCCAGTGCTTTCTGCATTCTGTTGAGGTTTCTTCTAGACTTGATGAATTGCTTAATTATAATTATCTCAAATCCTCCTAATTACTATCACTGATATATATATATATATATATATATATATATATATATATATATATATATATATATATATATATAAGCCAGTTAGGTGCCATGCGTGATACAGGCTGAGGCGATCATGTATCTTTCGATATATGACTGACGAAGCAGATATTTTCCCGAAGTAGGTTGCCATTTCTGTCTGCGGTAGACCAGTTGCCATTCAAAGCTGCAGAACCTGGTTTGTCCTGCTATTTACCCATAACTAAGGGGTGAAAAACAGCATGTAAGTGAATGTAATGGGTCTGACTGGAATTCGAACACGGTGCTTTGATTTCTCAATCCGATCCGCTATCCATTACTCCATTACTTCAACGTATATATTAATAATAATAATCTCCCATCCCGACAGTACAACTCGGAGTTTCACCCCTAATGCAGTCTTCAGGTACTGATTTTTGTTTAAGTTTTGTTAATATTTCTGGGTTTCTCGAGTTCGCTATGTTGTTTGGATGTATTATCAGTGTTGTCAAATATTTAATTGCATTATCATTTAATTTTGAATTTAAATTTAGGCTCAAACTTACACTTAAAGGTAAAAATAAAAATTAGAAATACTATGTTCCTTTAAAAAATCACAATCACGGGCGCTGCTATATATATATATATATATATATATATATATATATATATATATATATATATAAATATAAGTTCGGTCAAAAATAATGTCGTTTTCTCACACATGTTACTATGTGAGAAAACGACATTATTTTTGCACCAACCTAATATATATATATATATATATATATATATATATATATATATATATATATATATATATATATATTTATATAAATATATGAACATTTCATTAAAAATGAGTGAAAAGATGCTGTTATTTAGTTTTTTATACAATTTCTCATGCGATCTAGTATTTTTTTCTTCTTTTTGGATGATAAATTATATAAAAACTGTCCGAATGTTCTTTTTATCCGAGCGCTTTCGGCTATACATTTAGCCATTTTCAAGGATTATATTTTAACTGTTAAAATTAGAAATATTTTGTTGTATGTATGTTTTATAAAATGTTTTCATTTTTTGTTTCATAACACGGTCAAGATATTATCTCCATGTTCAAAGTTAATATTATTAAGTGTTGGTTTGTTTGTTTTTTATTAATAAGGCTTCCAGTATTTTTAGAATTTTTTTTCTTTCTTTTGCATGTAGATAATGCTATTATACTACTGTTATCGATAAGTATGTTCTGAATAGTGCCAGGTAGGTCTCCATGAATATTTAAATGAAATCTAATTGAACTATTGTTTGAAAGGTGTAGAGTTAGTCTGCGTGTTAAACATGTTGCAGTGAGGCCAATATAATTATTTACGAAAGTTGATTGTTGATGAATACAATTCCTTAATTGGCATTTGAATTCGTATATAATATGTGCCTTATTTAATTTTGTTCTAGCACGTGAATTATTATTTTTAAATATAAGGTTAGAGGTTTTAAATTTTTTATAATAAATAATCTATTTTTTTTGTTATTGTCAACTGGTGTTATGCATTTTTTTTATAATGTTCTTGATTCTGCATTCATCGTGTTTATAATTTTCGTTCATAACATGTTTAACACGCAGACAAACTCTACACCTATGTGTGTGTGTGTGAAAATCAAGGAGGGTAACTCATCTTTTGCTAAAAAAACTGAAAAATTAAATAAATTAATACAAGGATTCACAGTGATAAAATGATAATAATAATAATAATAATAATAATAATAATAATAATAATAGTATTGATAATAAGAATAATGGTGATATAGTATAAATAAAATAAGATGATCGGTCATTGTAATAATAACAATAATAATATAGAAAATATATGTATGTAATAATATATATAAAAATTTCTGTGAACACTTACACGTACATTTATTAATATTTATTCATTTGTTTCATTTATATATATATATATATATATATATATATATATATATATATATATATATATATATATATATATATACGCGCGTGTGTGTGTGTGTGAAAATATATAGAAAATAGGAAAGAACTCGTTAGGTAAATAATCCAAAGTTTTTTTTAGTATTTTGTTACTATTTTTAAAAAACAGTGCTCGATACAAAAGTAGAGTCTAAATATAATTAAATTGAATTAAAGTGCCAAGCTCAGTTCCATCTTCAAGCGAAACTTTTTTTTTGAATAACTAATTCTTGAAATTTACGCGTTTTTATAAGCATATTCATTATTAAAATTAAAATTTCTATGATAACGGCTAGAGCAGTTATTTAATTCAATTTAATTCCAATAATTATCTTGAAGTTTTCGGCTCTTGTTTTGAAACATGAGAACTCTTATGTAGCGATGGAATAATATATTTAAATATATATATATATATATATATATATATATATATATAGTTAAGTAACGAAAATCTTGATAATCCGTATGGATAATCCCAAGGAGGATGAAATTCTGAGAGCTCAATATTAAGTCAGAGTGAATAATTTTATTTAAAGAAAAACAGACAACTTTAAGGCACCATTTGCTATAATTCATTTCACCGGATAATTTTATTTTTTTCTGGATTTTCAGACTTCACTTTCAAAGGTGAAACGAAAAATGAATTTAAAATTTACACTTTTGACGGGCAGTATCAAGCTTATATAAGCTGACATAGAGTGTGGTGAAGAATAGTGTGAGAGACATGGTCGAGTTTAGGGAGGGAATGATGAGATTTAAAATTTATTTTTATTTTTATTACAATACTTAATATAGAGGAGGAAAGGGTTAGGATCAGACATTGACCTATTTAACTGATTTTCATACACCCATATATGGTGTGTGTATGAATGAATAACGCATTAGGTCCTGCTTCCTACAATGTGTACATGTCTCATATTGAAAACAAAGTATTTGAAATAAATAACAAATCAAAACTCGACGAATCAAGTTGATAGCGGCCCGGATCCATTACATTCACTTACCTGCTAATACCCTTGAGAAAGTTATGAATCCTCTTCTTCTCCCTCTAGCTATGGGTAAATAGCAGGTCAGACAGGGTTCTATAGCTTTGGATGGCAACTATTCTACCGCAGAAAGAAATAGCAACTTTCAGCAGGGAAAAAACTGCCTCGTCAGTCATGTATCGAAACATGTATGATTGCCTATCACGCATGGTACGTAACTGAACAAGCCACAAATCTACGCAAGGTACGTTGATATCTTTGTTTTTAATAATAAAAAAAATGAATTAAATTATAAATCTAAAATCAACATTTGACAAAAAAAAAAAGAACTCTTTGCTAAAATTTACAAATGAACTCATGGTTAATAACAAATTCGCATTCCTGGACGTTGATATGGAACTTAAATCTAATTTATTTACCACGTACTGCTTTAAAAAGAAACACCACTACGAACTCTTGTATTCTAAACTGTGATTGCCAATTCCCGAAAAGATATAAAATGGCAGTGAGAAAAAAAAAAAAAAACTTCTTAAATAGAGAACACCCAAATTCATCTTCGCAAAGAATATTTTTGAGCGACCTATAACACGTAAAACAAGCATTAGTCAACAGTAATTATCCCAACTGCTTTACTGATAAAAAATAATATTATTCTTACAAAAATAATACGACACCAGTAATAAAAATACCACACAACAAAACATCAACATATTTTACAGCAACCAGATACACAATAATAACAAGCCGGACGAATTCCGCTATATGAAGAATTATATATTGCATAAAATAAAAAAAACCGCAATCCTCTTCATCACTAATCCAAATAATCCTAACAAATCTAAACTAACAATGGCCAATACAAGTGCATGAATTTCACTGCTCACTAGAAAACTCTTTCTTGTGCTATATTAATTGTCTATATCACACATACTACCAACTCCTTGTGCAGACGTCTCAGGTGTCGCTTATCAGATCAAAGTGCTATAAAAATACATCTATCAACCCACAATTTACAAGAACCCTTAAGAAAAACTCTGGTCGAAAACACTAAAAGTTCATATAAATCATATTACCAGAAACATCTCGCTAGTAGAGAGAAGCTGTATATTAAACATCTCTCTCTTACTATCAACCTCAACTTTTAGGCCGTTGGCGATAGGGGTTGCGGGTTCGAATCCTGCTGGAAGGCACATGCTTTATTGAATATTCAGGCGAGTAGATTTAGCTGAATAAAAAATACTGTTCAAATAAAAAAAAAAAACAGTGTTTCTTCTCGAATATGAATATCCATAAAAATAACGTTTAAACAAAATCAATTAAACCTCACTCACGAATACACACAAACACATGCGCCCGCACGCACACACACACACACACACACACACACATATATATATATATATATATATATATATATATATATATATATATATATATATATATATATATATATTAAAACAACATAATTGAATTTAAGGATTTTTGTTTGTTTTTTACAAATATTTTTCTCCATTCTGTCGGATTTATATCTATTTATATTTGCTTACATATATATATATATATATATATATATATATATATATATATATATAGATAGATAGATAGATAGATAGATAGATAGATAGATATATGATTTTGCCGTAATTTCCAATTTCTTAGTGTTCTATAATTCGCAATATACAAAATTTCCGATTATTTATTTGTTTATTTTGAAATTATTTGATTAATTATAGATTTAATATGTATATTTTGTGAGCAAATACAGGCATTTTCGCATTAGATTGTGACGAATTTGATCACATGTTGCAAAAAAGCGATAAATATTATTAATAAATATTTATTGTAATATAAATGCGCTAGTTATTTACTTGATTCATATATTTTTATTTTATTTGTTATTTGATTTAATTTTTTTAATTAGATCCATCTATCTCTCTTTATATATATATATATATATATATATATATTATTTATTTTTACTTTCTTAAATTTTGAATTCTGATCGTTAATTCAAATATATTCTCATGTTAAACACGTGCTGACACTTAAATTTTGCACGCTAATCAACATCCAATCCATTCTATGCTAAGCACGTGGCATCGCTCAAATTTAGAAATGCTACCATTTAAGATGTGATGATTCAACTTGATATTAATTTTGCCAGAAGTTCTAATAACCTGAAAAACACGTATTCTTCTATTAATTTTCACGTATTTTTTTTTTCATTTGCCTCATTATTATTATTAATATTATTCTTTTTTCCGCACGGTTTCGTTTTCAGCGAGAGATTTTATTTTCGTTTTTTTTTTCTTTTAAGCACTTCACCCCGAGCAAGGCAGGAATGACTCTAGTACGCAAGAGGGTATACAGAGAGTGTAACTAAGGAAAATGACTGGGTATAACGAACTTGAGGAAAGGATAAAAAAAGAAGAACAAAGGAGAAGAAAAAATGTAAGAACGAAGACCAAGTCAACAGAAGATATCGATTGACATTACATTTAAATTTTAGAAAATTATAGTGATCGGGCAAGAAAGTAAGAGTAAGGCAAATACACTGTCGGGAAGTGTGAGAGAAAAAGCTGTTGCGGTAGAAGAGGCGGTTACATTTAACTGTTTCGACAGTGAAAGGGTGCGACCGACATGCCAAACTAGGAGCACTCTTAAATTCATGCTGTCGGTGCACCAGTGAAAATAGCTCGTCAGAGCAGCTGCCATGAAAATATTTATAGAAAAGACAGAGGGCAGCCACATTACGTCGGTGAGAAAGTGACTGGAGTCGAGATGCCAAGTCAGGACCGACCACATTGCATATCCGTCTTTGGATTTTGTCGAGAACCCCGAGGTGAACAGCGGGGACACCAGACCATATATGGCAACAGTATTCCATGCAGAGATCAGTTGTAGGTATGAAGGAAGGACTCAAACGAGAAATACCTTCAGGGACTATACAGAGAACCAACTATCCTTGCGATAGATGCAGCTATAGATTCAATGTAGTTGTTCCACCTTAGGTCAGTGGAAAACGTGAGGCCAAGAAGGCGCTGTTAAACGCTCTCGTGAAGTTGAGCATCAACCATGCTGGTAGGGGTCAGTTTCTCTGTGGTGAGTAAATCACAACAGTTTCGTTTTGGATGCATTAAAATTCACAAGCCATTTCCTGTCCCAGTCAACCACAAAGGTCATTTTCGAGACATTCGGGTTAACTTTGTCAGCAATGCCAGATTTACTACTGAGACACAAGTAAATGGTATTGTCTTCTGCGTAGATAAACTACTTGAGATCTGACGGCATCAGGAAGATCATTGATGAAGATCAGTGTTGGATGAAGAATAGAGCCTTGAGGAACACCAGTGTTCGTATGGAAGGAATTGGTAGGGAGCCTGTTCAGGACGACCTTCATTTCACGTTTAGACAAAAATGATTGGATTAAATCAAGCTTACGTAGAAGGCCAGCATGCATTTTGGGTCATGTCGTACGTCCTCAAACTTGACAATAACATTCCCAGAATATTGACAGTACCAAGGAACGCAGACTTCGAAAATGAAGGCATAATTGGCTTCATTCCTATTTTCTACATGTAGGATTTTAAGTTCGTTCGTATAGATCACAACAATAATAATTGCGACAATAGTGGCCTGAACGTCCCACGTGATAGCAACCTTAACTTATTATTATTATTATTATTATTATTATTATTATTATTATTATTAACACTTAAGAGAAAAGCGCATTTTAAGAAAAGAAAAAGAAAAAAACGAACACACTGACCATTTAAACAATATTTCGACAGAATATTTGTCTTCTTCAGGTTATATTCAAACAACATTTTTTCCAAGTATAATATACAAAAAATTATGTCTTTGTACAAACGATGCTTGTTTAAGATTTATTAATGATACAGTAATTGTGGCACAAGGCCATAAAAAATGTGGACACTGTTCAAGGTTGGTCATCACTAGCTATCTTATACCAAGCTAATCTAGACCCATTCATTAGTTACAATATACTCATTCAGCATAAGAATTTATCCGTCACCATTCGGTACTACATGGACCAAAATACCTGACACACTCGGCACCTACTGGAAAAAAAATACCAATATGTACAACTGTGTATAATATGTGTGTGTATATATATATATATATATATATATATATATGTGTGTGTGGGGGGTATATATATGTGTATGTGTGTGTGTATATATATATATATATATATATATATATACTCGACTCTCCCGTCGATATTCGACGTATGATGGTCAAGCAGATCGGTTCCTAGGAAATACATAGCCTGATATCAGGACATGAGATTTGATTATAGTGTTGAAGGTTTCGTGCAGGACCATCCACACCTTTTGAAGGGCCAAATACGGAAACCTGGTGCACTACGTGCCACAGGGTCCCCAAATGAAGCTCCGCAGGTTTTAATTTCAGAGTTGTTCTTCTCCTAGACCAGTTACCATCCAAGTCTATAGAACAGTCTGTCCTGCTATTTACCCATAGCTGAAGGGAAAAGAAGAGGGTTCACACCTTTCCCAATGGTATTAGCACGTAAGTGAATGCAATGGATTCGACTGGAATTCGAACTCGGCTCTCCGATTCCTCAATCCAAGCCGATATATATATATATATATATATATATATATATATATATATATATATATATATATATATATATATATATATATATATATATATATAATATTTCCGGTTATATACTTAATGTATTAGACATCCGACAACATTCATATTTCTCTCACTTAAACCGTCTTCAACTCACCTCTCTAAAACTGCTCTCTGTTAAGCTTTAATCTCCAACATTCTCTCGTCTGCTACCCCTCTCTTTAGCTCTAACATTCGTCCTACACTCTCATACTTACACTCTCTCTAAATTCTATTTTTATTTCCGAAGTTGTTTTTTCTGTTTTCTTTTTGAATTTGTAGGTCTGATGAATTGGATCGTATTTACGATTCCAATGGAATAAATTATGACCATGGAATATTAGAATTTAAGCCTTTTTATTATATTCTTACTCTGTCCTGGACATTGAGTTCTACCTGGATTCTATCCTCTTGTAATTTTTTATTCATAAAATATATATGTATGTGTATGCATCTATGTATATATATTTATATATTTTGCATATGTATGTGTATATTTACCACTAATATTATCTATCTAACTATCTATCTATCTATCAATATATATATATATATATATATATATATATATATATATATATATATATATATTAGAAAAATAAACAGACCACTTTAAGGTTCCATTATAATAATTTATTTCACCAGAGTGGAAGTGTTATCTGATGATCCAGTGTCCATTAATAAGGCTCTTGTGAAATAAATTATTTTAATGGAACCTTAAAGTGGTCTGTTCTTCTTTAAATTATTAGCTCTGGATTTACATTGAACAGTCAGGATTTCACCTCCTTGAGATTAAACATACGGATTACCAAGTTTTTCCTAACTTAACTACACACACACACACACACACATATACATATATATATATATATATATATATATATATTTCTTTTGCAGATTAAAAAAAAACTTTGAGAGTTTCTGTGAACTGCTGAGGCAGGTCAAGAAAGACATAAAGAACAAACGCTGGTGTCATCAGTCAGAAGGAGTCATCTTGCATCATGACCATGCAAGGCCTCACACAGCAGCCCAAACGGTGCAGACTATCAACGAGCTGGGCTGGGACTACTCCCTCATCCCCCTTACAGCCTAGACCTTGCCCCTTCAGACTTTCAACTGTTTGGTCCTTGGAAAACGTTCAAAAGTGCTGTGAGTCAAGTCAAAAGTGTTGTGAACGACTGGCTGAGATATCAGTCCAAAGATTTTTACGATGAGGGAATACGGAAGCTTGTGCACAGATGGGAAAAGTGTGTGACAGTGCTGGGAGACTACGTTGAAAAAGAAAGTAATCTTCTATCTGTATTAGAAGTCCTTATACCGAAAAATTCACCTTATTTATTGAATGACCTTCAATATATATATATATATATATATATATATATATATATATATTATCATCCAAATAATGAAAAAGACGGAATGATGTTAGTAGGACCCGTCCACCCTAAAAGAATAAGAGTGACCGCTGTATTCTGTCTTTCAACAAAATCAAAAGGCGCCCTTGCTAAGGGACAGCGAAAGTATAAAAATAATAATAATATAACAGCAATAAATCTTAGACAAGCAAGGTTTTTACAAATACTTATAATTTTTTGTAGATGTATATATTTTTATACTCGAAAAAAAACTGTTTAAAAAAGTGTTAAGATATTACTTGAGAAAGACATTATGTTGAATTTTTGTTTCAGATTATCATACACTCTATTTTTTCTTTCCTTTTCTTTCTTTAAATCCCGGTCTTAACTGTTGAAAAATATTGTAAGAATTACGTCAACCATCTTGTTTATTATTATTATTTTTATTTTCTTTGCTTTCTGGCGTTTACACATTTCTTTCCGGGTCCCACCCAGGGACCTAAGGTTAGAAATGGCATCATGACACTTTTCACTGACAAAAAAAAAAAAAATAATAATAATTACATAGATAGAGCCCTTCGTAAAGTGTGGGCTGTACTTGTCAGAACAATTTTTTATATCTCCTTGAGGCATGGGATTCCAGGAATCCCTGCAATTAGTCTACTGCAATCTTTTCCAACCAGTCCTAGGGCTCCAACTACAACAGGGATTGTTGATGTTCCCTTATGCCACATTTTCGAGACCTCTATTTCAAGGTCCTTGTATTTTGACAGCTTTTTGAATATCTTCAAAGATACATTGCAGTCAGCAGGGACTGCCATATCAATAAGGAGGCACCGTTTTTGTTTGTGGTCTTTAATAACAATATCTGGGCGGTTGGCCTTGATTGTTCTGTCAGTGTGAATTGTGTAGTCCCATAGAATTGTAACAGGTCCTATTTTTGTAACCTGGTCTGGGTGGTGTTGGTACCAGTTTCTTCCCGTAGAAGTTGCAGATTTTCCAGTGCAGATATTGGCCCACTCTGTCATGTCGGGTTTTATATTCAGTGGGTGCCAACATCGTGCAACCTGATACAAGATGATCAATCGTTTCTGGATATTTATCACAGAATCTGCATTTTGGACTGACACAATATTTTAGTATATGTGCTTGATAATTCCTAGTTAGCAAGCATTGGTCCTGCGCAGCAAGGATAAAACCTTCAGTTTCCGCTTTCAACCCTGCACTGCGTAGCCACTGATGGGTACGGGTTTTGTCTACATCAGCTTGTTTGATACGGGCAGAGTATTGGCCATGAAGCGGTTTATCTTGCCATCGATTCTGTATCTGGTCGGTTGCATTCGTATTTGCTGTCTTTTTCAAGTATTTTGCAGTTTCAGCCGGTGTATTGTGCTGTAGTTGCATCTCTACGCCCATTTGAAGCTCCAGTTTGAATTTGTTGGCTTCTTTCATTACGGAGTAAAGACGCTTACTACTTTCATGTTCCTTGACGCATACCATCATCCAGTCTTCTGTAGTTTCCAAGTATTTTTGGAGGCCAATTGTTGTAGTTTTGTAGGACATTTCTAGTTGAACTAATCCTCTGCCTCCTTCGGATCTGGGCACATACAGACGATCAACATCAGCTTTGGGATGATGCATGCGATAGCAAGTGAGAAGCTTTCTCGTTTTGGCGTCCATTCGCTTAATTTCAGCTATGGTCCAGTTAAGGACATTAAAGCTGTAATGCACCACTGGGACAGCCAATGTGTTTATAGCTGATATTCTATTTTTTGAGTTTAGTTCAGTATTTAGTACCAGAGGTACACGCCTGTAGTACTCTTTTCTTATTTTTTCTTTCATTTGGGGGTGTTGTATGCCATCTCCTTCGCTAATTCCTAGGTACTTATAAGCTTCTTCATGCTCCAATACCCTAATCTTTGTGACAAAATCTAAATCTATTGAGGGTGTTTCTGTAATTCTACCTTTCTTGAATGTTACTTTTGCACATTTATCTAATCCGAAGTCCATACCTATGTCGTCACTAAAGTATTTTACAATATTGAGGAGGCCTTTCAACTCATTGTCGTCTTTGGCAAAGAGTTTTGATTATTATTATTATTATTATTATTATTATTATTATTATTATTATTACTTACGTATATCCATAGGAACAGATAGATAGATAGATAGATAGATAGATAGATAGATAGATAGATAGATAGGAAGGAAGGCACTGATGGAGATAGGCTGATAAAATGGGAGTGACTTTTATTTGTTCATACAGAATATGTCAAACATTAGTTTTTTCTTACTATGTGTAGAATTCTTTTTTAATAAAAATGTTTTTATTATTGAAATGCAACACGTTTTCTCAATTTTGTTCATTTTTTTTCGAAAAGTTTCGAGAAAAGAAAAATAGAATAATTCAAGAAATAAAAAAAAAACATCTATTCTTATCGCTTCGTATATGGTTTCTTTTGAGGAGAAATACAATCTGTCTCTTCCATTGTGCAAACCCTGTCATCAGAATTTTGGCAATATTACAAAAAGTACACATGATGGACACAAAAATTGTTTCATCCTTGTTACAATAGAAAAACTGAAAGGTTTGACACGCCCTTTGAAAGTCGCATTGGTTTTATGATTTTTAGGCTCGTGAATTTGGTTGAGTCACTAATTAGACCAGAAGACTTTAATCTGATGCTTGAATAACAAATGGTACATACTGTTCAAAATCTTTTGCTTTATTCATAATCTGATTTCCTATATAATTTGTTATTATTAATCTCACAGATAACATTTCACATTATTAAGTCCTCAGAGATCAAGTAAAAACAATGCTTTTGTTTTTATATCATTGTTCCCGCAATACATGTCCCAAGAGAAATTCAAGCTTGATAGTTACTGAATGACTTTGTTATAAGGATGTACATGGAGGGGGTAAGAGGTGCATAACATGAGGATATGTAGAATAGATAACGATTTTCCCTTAGACCCGAAGAGTTTAATATAGTAGTGATCGGAGAAGGAACATCGCGGGAGTCTTTTCAAAAAGTAACAGTTCTGGGGGAGGATCTGATTGGGAAATGTCTCCATACAAACTCTATACAGAGGAAATGAAGGTGTATGAACTCTGTTTACGTTATCTTGCGGATCCTATCTGTGAAGGACTTTGGGTCCTATCTGTGAAGGACTTTGTATCCTATCTTTGAAGGTCAAGACTGATGGAACTAATGAACGTGGTTCGTTTTGGAACTTTCAAAGTGAGTACTGGTCAACTTCAGGCCAGATGTTACAGCCGTGATCCAGTCTTGGTCTGATTAGGCTCTTGTAAACGTGTAAGAATGACTGAAGGCAATAAAGCAAGACAATAAAGCCACTAAGACGCAAGGTACTATTGAGTGTTTGATAACATGAGTAAAATTACTGTTAAGGTGATAGAACAATAAGTGAAAAAGAATTAAGAAAACAGGAGATAACGATTCACACTGCATTTACATTCTTGGTGGTCAAAGTTGCCTCGGAAGCAAGAAGTTGGAAGAGAGTTCCACAAGCGAGAAGTGCGGTAGAAAAAACTGTTAGCAAAGAAATTATGGTTGCATGTAGCCAATGCAACTGTTAATTAATGAGACGCCAATCTAGTACTGCGCTTAAATTCATAAAGTGTAAACAAAAATGAACAATTACAATGAATAATTACCAATTATAGAAAAGTCACAGGAAAGATACGTTATGACTCTGAGAAAATGACTGAAGGCGTGTTACTAGATCAAACCCAATAACATTATAGAGTATTCAATGGATTTTATAAAGAAGTTCTAAATATATAGCCGGGGCATCAAATGTGGATCAAATGTGTCATGATGTGGCAGCAATATTCAAAGCAAGGACGAAACGTATGATAGATTCTGGCGATAAAAAATGTCTAATTGAACAAACTGAACCAACTTGCTTAGAAATTTAATCACTATATTCTTTCCACGTCACATCATCTGAAAAAGTTAGTCCGAGAAGACGTAATGGGTCACTGTTTTACAGGCTGGCATTGATGTTGTTAAGATTGTTTCAGTTCTGAATCGGAGAAATTAATATTTGTTTTCCGAGTCTTTTCTACATTTTTCAAGTGTTTCGTTTGTCCGAATGTTTCCATTGTCTTTTAAAATGAGTAAAAGCCTTGTCGTTTTTCTAATTTTGCACACTTTCCTTAATTTGAACCCGTAGTCTTCTTGAAGCGCAATTTATTATTATTATTAATAATTTATTATTTCATCTGCAAAACAAACAAATGTTGTTGGAGATGGAAGCAGTGTACTAGCTGTTCACACCCACTAGAATGAGGTGGTATATTTTCATTATGATTCGAGAACTATTCAGTGTATACGAACAATCCCAGTGAGTACAGTCTTCTGCAAGAATTCAGTCTCGATATTTACTTTGGAAATTCAGTATCCAGTGAATCAACAACGATGGAAGTGATTTCTACTCTCTTTATTGAGAACAATGTGTCCACTTCCCATTTGAAAGTATCATAGATTTTTTGTTTTGTGTTCTTTGTCAACTACTGTATTTTCTTCGGTGCATGCAGAATCCGTGATGATGCAGGTTCTGTTTCTTTATTTACCGTCACAATATCTTGTTTTTTATACAATACTGCATGGTCACATTGGATCATAACATTCAACAGCATTTTGTACTTGACATTCGAATGACCATTGCTAAAGTTTATCTTTCATTATTAGGCATAGTATTTTGTTTTCTACCACACAGACTGTTCATTTTCAACAGGAGATCTTGCAATAATTTTGTGTTCTATATCAAATCTCATGTCCTCAGGTAGATAGCACTATTTCATAGAATACTAGAATCAAGCAACGCAGATTTCTTCTAAAGCGATGGAATGCTAGACATTATTCTAAACTTCTTAATGTGACTTCGATGATAGACCTTGTATTTGTTTGGATCTTGTTGGTACGGTTGAGAGGGACGCCAAGTTGTCTGGACAGCGCATGGCCTGTATATTCCATCGCCCAAGCTTGCACCTTGGCGAGGTCACTCCTGTTTCACTAGAAAAGGGGCGAATTCTGACCAAACACGCCGCTACATTTATTAGCAAGATAAACGGATACCTAAATAATAATAATAATAATAATAATAATAATAATCAATACACACAGACAGAACAAAGTTAATCGCCCAGGTAAAGACGACAAAAACAAAATGTGCTTTCATATTGAAATGGCCGTTCCTATAGGCTGTAATGTATCTTTGAAGAGCTTCTATAAAACTATCGAGGCTCTTGAAGTGGAAATCTAACAAATGTGACATATGAAGACATCAATAATTCCAGTTGTGTTTGACGTCCAGGAATTGATTGGAAAATGTTTCTGATAGACTCATTGAAGGAATCCTTGTTAGATCTTGCCTCAAAGAAATGCAAAAAAATTGTTCTTAAAATCTATTTTACGAGAAGCTTTATCTATGAAAAATGTGGAGTGATCTTAGGTTTTTTTTTTTTTTTTTTTATTTAGTGGAAAATGCGATGATGTCATTTCTGACATTGGGTCTCTAGTTGGGACCCGGAAGGAAATGAGTTTACAACATAAAACCAAAGGAAATAATAATAATAATAATAATAATAATAATAATAATAATAATTCCAGGTTTCTTGATGTGTTTTGTGTTAGCAACCATTACCAATGTTTTTTTTTACGTTTCCCTGAGATAAAGCATAATTTCCGTAGGAGGTTATTGAGCTTTTTACACTGAGTTTTTCGAAACACCTAAGCTCATAAGTAGAACTATTATTATTATTATTATTATTATTATTATTATTATTATTATTATTTTTATTATTTGTATTGTGTAATACCAGTTGTCCCCAAGTCTAAACCAGAGACTTGAAGAAACGTCAAGTTTTTGAATCAGAAGATGCTAACAGATAAGGAGTCACACAAACAGGCAAATGTAATTGTGATCATTGAATAGATAGAAACTTACGTAAGATCTGAAGCGTACACATGAGTGTGATTTTTTAAAATTCATGTATTTTACGGCTACCACAAACTTTTCGACTTATTTGTTTGAGAAAGTCGAAAATTCCATGTGTATTGTATGTTTGATTAGCGTATATATATATATATATATATATATATATATATATATATATATATATATATATAAAGAAATATAGTCTTAAGGTGTGCTATATTTATGGAATAAAGTGCTCAATATATGTGTAAACATAAAAGTGAACATAGAAGTCAACACTTAGAGGCGATAGTCTGTTTCATGCTATATGCAATCGTCAGGCCATATATATATATATATATATATATATATATATATATAGGTTTATACGTTATTTTTAATAGATACAGATATTTACGTAAATGCTCTTTTTATAATAAAGAGTATTAACAATATTTACCGGTCTGAATGTCCGAGAAATCTCAAAGCAAATATGCGTCCTCCGACAGTGAACCGAACCTGTATTCTACACGGAACCATCATATAGCCTATGTCATTTGTTTCCGTTAAGATACGCGTCGAAGCGATATGAACGTTCGAGAGAAATCATGGGAAGTTTGTAGTTTAAAAACAGTAATTTAACTTTGCTAACCAGACTCCTCCTCTGTAGCTAACTTGTGTAGCACGTGAGAGATAGAGTGTATATCAATATAAAATTGGACATTCAAGTCAAGACCTAGAGGCGACGGTCTATTTCATGCTAAACGTCATGTGCTCATGGTCTGACGTTTGTGTTTAGTATGAAACAGAATATCGCATTTGGGTGTTGACTTCACTAAGCATTTAGCTACAGAGGAAGCGTCTGGTTATTGTTTTTTAGCTACAAACTTCCCATGATTTCTCATGAACGTCCATATCTGCTCAAAGCGTATATTAACGTAAACAAATGAAATGATAAAAGGTATTCCAATAACTTGGAGTGATTTTAAATGTGGATTAATTTAAACGTTTAATTTTTTTTTTTTTTTCAGATTTAACAACTTAAGCCTTTGGCAGTTTCAACCTTGGAAAGATTAATAATCAAACAACGTGGTAAAGTTATTGAAGCCTATTACGAAAATAGACGTTCAAACAGAAATGCATTTCGCGGACATGGCGATTTTTTTGGTCAACATAATCGAACAACCGAGAGTGCAATTTAATTTGGTTTATTTCTTTTATTTTACGGCATATCAACCTCAATGGGTTATTTAATGCCGATAAAATATTTTGTTTTGTCAAAAATTCCTTTCTGATAATATTTTTCCTTCAATATTGTATTGCTGGTAATAATTTTTATCAAAAAAGTATTGCTGGTAATAGTTTTGCACTATTTGCACATATCTGGGACCTTACCAGGTGCTACCAATCCGGGTCAGGGTGAACCTGGGAACATCAGCAATTAAGATGTGGACCCACGCTCCTCAAAACATCCTGATCAGAGGCCTTGCTGTTGGACGTAGTTTATCGTCTTACCCAGGGCGTGGATATAGTTTAACGTCTTACCTAGGACTCAGAATGCAAGTGGAAACGATGTAACGTTGTCGCAGATAGGTTCAATTTCTGCGCGCGATGACAGTAGAGGTGTCCTGGATATTCGGCCACATTTTCGCAAACGCAGCAATGTTTTCCGCTGAATGGCGTAAACGAGCACGCAATGGTGTTTTCACATGTACCCTTGACCCAATTTGTTTGAATTTACGAACATTTTTTCCAGTTGCACTCTTGAAAACATTAACCCGTTGTTTTATTGTTAATCTTTCCATGGTTGAAATTGCCAAAGACTTAAAGTTGTTAAAACTGAAAGAAAAAGAAAAAAAAATCATTAAAGGCTTAAACTTAATTCACATTTAAAATCGGTTATTGGAATTTATATCATGAAATGGACTAAGTTCGACAATTATTTTTATATATTTTTTGTTTATATGTCATTTAATATTTGTATCTATCAAAATAACGTATAAAGAGAAAATATATCAAAATAATTGTCGGACTTAGTCCATTACATTATATATATATATATATATATATATATATATATATATATATATATATATATATATATATATAATATTAGTGGTAAATATACACATACATATGCAATATATATATACATAGGTGCATACACATACATGTATATTTTTTGAATAAAAAATTCCGAGAGGATAGAATCCAGGTAGAACTCAAAGTATGAAAATGTAATATACGAGGCAACAATCTTTCCCGAGGAAAATATAAACGAGAAAAAAAGATATATAGGTATATCCGCCGGTGATTGGAAGCAGCGTCTATACAACCATAGACGGTCTTTTAGATATAGATGCCTCAGAAGTCCAACTTCCTTATCCAAACACTACTGGGATCTGGTGGATAAGGGATTAACCCCACTTTTGAAATGGAGATACCTATCAAGAAGGAATAAATTATGACCATGGAATATTAATTTTTAAGCCTTTTTATTATATCTATATATATATATATATATATATATATATATATATATATATATATATATATATATATATATATATAATGTATGGGGCTTATCATAATTTTTATTCCTTTATTTCATCCGCTTAAATAAACCTTTATTTAGTTAGATACATATTATTCGAGGGCAGACCACAAAATTCGTATTTAATTTTTTTATGTACGGGGGTAAATTACAATGTTTTATTTTATTTATTTATTTATTGTCAATAATAAATCTATTTATTTCTTTTATCTATTGATTAATTGTTTTTCTAATATTGTTTAATATTTCAACTGTATAGATCACAATGTTATATACTTTATTTTGTGCATTAATTTATATAATAATAGAACTGAGGCCGATCAATAATTCATTTTTTAATTTATTTTTAGGTTCGGTATCAATAACGAACATTTTTTAAAATTTGTTTCATCTTTGAATTTGAATTTTTAATTCCATCTTTCGAAATTTTAAAGTTTAAAATATTATTCTCATATCGTTGTCTTGTTGTTACTGTGTCACATACTTTGGCATCATGTTAAATATTGATATCACATATTTCAATGCATTTCGTTAAAAACATGTACTTCATATGAATATACAGAAAAGGTATTATATCTACCCAAACCCATTTGTATTTTTTTTTTTTTTTTTGGCTTGGTGGTAAAAAATGCCGAGTAACATATTTTCTTTGTTTATCTTGGGAGAAACGATGCGATGCGAAGTAAATTTTCGCTCTATTGTTCGGGTCGCCCTTTTCCCAGAATCCATCTCACCCCCATAAATGTGTTTACAATGTCTTTGCACAACTTCTCATTATTCTTCTTTTATGGTACTGGCATGACGTCAAGCTTGCATAAAACCAAAGCTAACAAAAATATTCAAACGTGTCGAACAACTGTGATTTTCTTGTTTTTCTATAACTGTCGCTCGACAGAATTCAACCTTCCCCAGCCATAAATTTTCCAAGATTTATTTATTGTTCTGTGTCCAAAACTCACCTTATTGTACAGTGCACATTTTAAATATAGCACACCAATGTTTTTTTTTCTCTATCTATCACTATATATATATATATTAGGTTGGTGCGAAAATAATGTCGTTTTCTCACATATGTTACTATGTGAGAAAACGACATTATTTTTTGCACCAACCTAATATATATACAAATTTAATAAGAACGAAGAGAATATAAATTAAATGTTCGCAGCAGTAATTCAAAAGAGGGCTCAATACCATATGTAGAATCGTAGAAATTTATTATAATTTTTTTTTACATACAGACAAAAAGCAATTACTCACGACAAACATGCATTTTTGTTTCGATGAAACGGATCCTATTTAAAAATTCCGCCTATGGACCATCACTTTGTTTTTCTGGTTATTAATTAGGATCGGTCATAACCATCTTTGTTCCTCGAGATGCTCCTCTGCATCGAAACAAAAATGCATCTTTGTGGTGAGTAATTGTTTTAATCCGTATGTAAAATTTATATATATATATATATATATATATATATATATATATATATATATATAAAAGCAAGTTGGTTCACTGTGTCGTACCAGAAAGTTTTTTTCTCGCCCGAGTTCATCCTTGAAATCTATGAATCAATCATTCGACCTTGCATGGAATATTGCTGTGATATGTGACATGGAGCCCCCGCTATTTGTTTTAAGGTCCTCGACAATATCCAGAGACGGATATGCAATGTGGTTGGCCCTGATCTGGCATCTCGTATACAGTAGCTCTCTCACACCGTGCCGGATCCTCCCTCTGTATTTTCTACAAATATTTTTTACAGTAAGTGTTCCGACTAGCTACTGTCGCTAGACATCAGATTGCTCCAAGTCGGAATCCGAAATCGGCCGATTTGGCATCAGTCAAAGACTTTACTTAACGAGCTACTTTCGCTAGTTCCCAAACTGCAAATTTAAACATGCCACTAGGTTGGCATCTCAATCCCAACCTTTCACTGGAGAAACGGTTAAATGTAGCCGTCTCTTCTACTCCAATAGCTTCATGTCTCGCATTTCTCGCCTGTGGGACTCACTTCTTCTTAATTACTTCCCTGATAGCTATAATCTATAAATATTCTAATGAAATATCAATCGACATCTCCAGATGCCTTGATCTATTCCCCGGAATTCTCTTCATCCTTTCCACTTTCACGCCTCTTTACTCTTGTCTCCCCTCTGTAACCCCTTGCGTGCTAGTAGCACTCACGCTTTGCTTGGGGTGAATATATATATATATATATATATATATGGCAGCAAGAATTAGTCTCCAGAAACGCTCCTATGGTGCAATTTAATGAAAGATGTCCACACATCCATTTCCACATCAGAAACAAAGAGAATTCTATTAACATAAGACAAATTTTCATTAGTAACATCAAAATATTATACAGGATTCTCTGCAAAGAAAGACTCTAAATTCTAGAAACCATTATAATACAAACAAACAATCAATATTAAATAAACTTTTTCCATATTAAAGTCTGTATAAAAAAAGACCACGCATAAATAAATGGACGACACATGATCTGCCATTTGACTGTTGCAGTTGAAGTCACATTAAAATGCCTCCAATTATAAAATTCCCGAAATCCTAAAATCGTCAGCATTTTGTAAAATAAATATTGTTTCACACACTCCCAGTAATTGATAATGACAGTGATATCCGATTATACTTGAATATAACCCCCCACCCCCGCCAAAAAATAGAATTATCAAAAATTTATTCATAATTTCAATCCTGATGTGAAACACTGCATTCGGAATCTGGAATTCTATAATCAAGATTTGAATACACAAACCTTGTGGGCGATATTTAATACAACTGGTTTGTATATATATATATATATATATATATATATATATATATATATATATATATATATATATATATATATATATACAGTGGGGGAAACAAATATTCGTACACATAAAACTTTTAATTTTTGGCATTCCTAACTAATGAATAAACATATTTTTTCATATAACTAGTTGTAGAGAGATGCATAATAAATAAATATGCATAGCAACCAGTAAAGATTTGATATAATAGAAATAAATCCCATTTATTAATTCTATTAGGTGAAAAAAGTATTCGTACAATACAAAGAATACTTAATCTTCATTTAATAATTGGCATGATGAAAACCTTCTTGCAAGAATATCAATTACAGAATATTCTGTTTGTATTTTTAGGCTAAAAATGACTAATGACGTTATTATTGAAATATTTTGGAATATACCACTTGTATAGGCTAGAGTAATAAAGCAATTTAAAAGTTTTATCATCTGAAATTTCCATTGTACGAATACTTTTTTATCCATTAATAAGATAAATTGGATTTGTTTCTATTAAAATCAATTTTTTTCTGTTTTCTATGCATATTTAGTTATTATGCATCTGTGTACAGTTAATTATATGAAAATATGTTTATTCATTAGTTATAAATACATTAAATTAAAAATTTGTATGTGTAAAAATATTTGTTTCCACGGTACACGCACATACACACACACACAGACGCATATATATAGATCGTCAACATATATATCCGACAGGTAAGCTAAGGTTAGAGCAGATATTTCGGGAGAAATCGTGTGCAACTTGTAGTTCAAAAGCAGTAAATCGATCTTGCATACCAGACGCTTCCTTCATAGCTAAACTAGTATAGCACGTCAGGCTAAATGACGGTTCCGTGTAGGATACAGGTAAGCTTCCTGTCGGAGGACGAATATTTTCTCTGAAATTTCTCGGATATTCAGGTCGGTAAATGTTGTTAATAATATTTATTATAAGCAGTGCATTTACTTAAATATCTGTGTCTATATAAATAACGTATAACAGTAAAATATATTAAATAAATTTTTGGACTTATATATATATATATATATATATATATATATATATACACGAATGTAGAGCTTTCTATTTTTAAAAGTTGATATTAGTTTCTCACATTTTAACCTTCAGTCGACTAATTAAGTGCATTGGCAAGGAAATAAATTATGTTAAGAAATGCATTTTACACACACACACACATATATATATATATATATATATATATATATATATATATATATATATATATATATATATATATTAGTTTGGTGCTAAAATAATGTAGTTTTCTCACATAGTAACATATGTGAGAAAACGACATTATTTTTGCACCAACCTAACATATATATATATATATATATAAGCTTGTCCAAAATTAAAAAAAGATGAACTGGAATTAGAAGCCAAGCAATTATGAGACATACTTGTAGCCATCATAAAAATTTCAGACGTGGAATTAGTCAAGATAAACACTAGAAAAGACCTCGGTGTATCAATGATATATGGCATATCTTGTACAGGAGACCAAAAGTTTGAACAGAGAATATGCTGTGCCATATGTAGTTTCGCCCAACGCCGCAAATTACTACTAAACTAAAATATTAACCTGAAGACTGAAGCCATGTCCTTAAATATTCCCGTCAATGGACGTCATGTATGCCGCAGAACTCGTTCAGATATATATTCTCCGGCGAGCTGTTTTCACTGGTTCCCAAACAGCATGGAATTATGAGTGTTACTAGGTTGGCATCTCAATCCCACCCTTTTTACTGTCGAAACAGTTAAATGTAACTGCCTCTTCTACTCCAATATCTTCAAGTCTCGAACTTCCCATTCTATAAAACTCCCTTCCTCTTACTTGCTTCCCTGGTAGCTATAATCTTCAAATAATCAAATGTAATGTCAATCGAGATCTTCTGATGTCTTGGCCTAATTCCCCGCCCTTCTCTGTATCCTATCCTCAATCAAGTCTCTTTATTCTTGTCCCCACCCTCTGCAACCCCATTGCGTGCTAGTGGCACGCCCACCTTGCTAGAGGTGAAAAGCTTTGAAAAAATCATCTGTTAGCTGTATACAATCGCTTTAAAATATCAATTGTTTATATGGCTTTCAGCGAATTAATTTTTAGAATATTTTTACATAATCACAAACAATAGATAACAGGAACCAGCGTCACTTGAGAACTTCCAACAGCAGCAACAGCTGAAATGGATATCACATGCAACTTCAAAGAGAAAATAATGACATAATAAGGATGTTGTTGTTTCACTCTGCTGTAAAGAAAAGGTTAGGAAGGAAACATTCAATCAATATTGGAAAGAGCGATAACAGTTACTGGACCTGCGAAACATATTTTTCTTAAGAAAACTGCTTTAAGAGAAATATTTTATAAATTTTAACCGACATTAGCACTGGATTTTCAGTCAATAAATGTCGATTTTGCCTTATAAGTAAATGTCTAATATAATCATTGCCATTGCTACATGTCGATTTAATAAGAAATACGACGGATGAGCGTTATGTTTTGATGGCTGACACACATACGTTCTTTATATGGCACGTTTACGCAAGTGTTCCTGCAGTGGTCGACAAAGAAATTCTCCTCAGTCATCTAAACAAAATGTTTTATTATCGAACTTACTAGCAAACGTCTCACTTCAGTTTCACTATATATTCCAAAAGTTGCTTTTTTCCATTTATTTGGCATGGTTTCTGCATTTACTAAATTTTACAATGTAGTAAGAACTTCAATGAAAGTATATACAAATTCAATTAGTACCTATTCAAAAATGTACACCCACCAGATTTCGATGATGTATTTTTTTATATGAAACATTGGGAAAACGAGCGAGGAAAAAGTATTGGGAAAACGAGCGAGGAAAAACTATTGTGAAAACGCCCAAGAAATAGGAAAATGTATATGATTATTATTACCATACAGTCGGCATCATAGTACTTAATAGATTATACCACATAAAATTTGTGCAAATTATACTATTTTCTCCTTATAATTGACAAACTGTTCAATGAAGCCATAATTTCAGGAACGTATGCAGGTTAGTGCAAAGGATGTGCGGTTAATCTTACGGATAAAGTCGCACAACCTGGAATCGCTAGGTTTATTTCAAATTACAGGTTCGTTTGTTGCTTTCACTTTCGCACTATTCTGCTTGGAAAATGCATGAATACCCATAGCTATAGGTTATATAGTAAAGTTGATTAAAGCAGAGGATCTCAACCTGGGTCCATAGCTCCATCTTATTGGAGGGTCCACACAAATAATAGCAATTAGAGGACCACGGTAATTACAAGTAGTTATTAGATTAATTGTAGTCCATAAGCAATTCCACTTCGGAACGGTTGTTACAACCGAGAATTGGAATTTCTACAGTTATCTATGCCATATTAAAATACTAAAAATAGAAAATCAACTCTAAAACTAGCATCAAGCGAGATCAAGAGATGTAAATTAGCTTCCCTTTTACCTTACCAGATGTTTTGATTGTAAAAGTTGAAAAAACTGAGAAGGATATACAAAGAAGGATTGTTTATAGAAAGGAAACTTATATAAAGATTATAATTTATTTTAAAAATTAACTTAATATATTAATAATAATTAATAAAATTAATTTTAAATATTAATAAAATAAAATATTAATATATTAATATAAATTAATAAATATAGTAATAGACTCGACATTGTGAAAAAGGGTGATCTTCAACTTTCAGTGATATCAATGGAACCAAATATAAAAATGCGCCGAGCAGCACCTACCACAGGGATCTCATTGAATAAGTCTTCACTTTTTTTGTTTTTTTTTAATTTATTAAATACTCACGTATTTTAAAATGATTTATATTGTGAGTTATTTTATTGGTATACATAAATGTCCCATAGAATTTAATTGTTAAATACAAGCTTATTTTTTATTAAATTAGTTTTACTTTAAAATAACTCATATACATTTACTATTACTGTAACACAATTCCTAAACTTATCCATTAGTAAACAATTAAATAAGCTTTTTTTATCGAATCTTTATGGAGGCATCCAAAAAAAATATATATATATATATATATATATATATATATAACAAAAGTTGTCCATGGGTGAAAAAAATATTAGGTTGGTGCAAAAATAATTTCGTTTTCTCACATAGTAACATATGTTAGAAAACGAAATTATTTTTGCACCAACCTAATAGTTTAAAAACCACTACGCTTGACTTTCGTTCCAACCGAACTAAGGAAAAGGAAAACTGAATACTCCATTCATGGCATTTAATAATAATAATAATAATAATAATAATAATAAGAAGAAGAAGAAGAAGAAGAAGAAGAAGAAGGAGGAGGAGGAGGAGGAGGAGGAAAGGAATCCTTGGCGATTTATGAATGCTTTTGGTCCGAAGCAACATAGCATTAACAAATGCTATTTAACCTACGTTTTCAAATTCTTACATGTGTCATTATCCGTCACGGGTTCTAGAAGATTTATGTAAGCCTTTTTTTTTTTGTTGTTAAGGCGTCAAATTAGGGTGAATAGTTCGACAGCGTTTCTCAGAATGTGCAAATTGTCTAGAAAGAGATATGCTTCCTTTTACAGTCTAAAGAAAAGAATACAGACCCTTGTCTAATATCGGTCTTGCCAAAAGGCACTGAAGGGACACAGAAGAATGAAAGAAAAGATTACCGAACTGCTACAAAATAACAAATCTTCACTGTCATATACGTTTTCAAAATGCACTTTATATCTAAAGGCGCATTAGGACAGCGAAGGACGCCTTCCAAGAGCAAAGGTCTTAGAAACAGGTAAACTTCTTTAGAAGAAAAAGAAAAAGTACTGAACTATTATGTAATATCAGTTTTGCCATTTAGCAGTGAAGGCTGGAAAATATACTCATAGATGAAGAAAAGAGACACTTCGACGTGGTGTAATGTTTAAAAGATTGACTCAGATCAATTACGAATGTATGATGAGTTTGAACCTCAATGGGTGCCGCATAGTTGTGCCACATCTAAGCTATGCTTAGAAAATCACCATAGATGAAGAAGAGACCTGAAACTAACAGAAACGAGATTCTTCTTAGAATCCCATGTGAGTGACGGGTACAGTTTACAGAAAATGAAGAAAAAAAAAACTCAAAATTAAATGAGAAAGGGAAGTTGAAATTCCTAGGTAATGTAATGAGAAAAGAGGTCTCATAATCTTTGAGATTCGCAGGATTGATTGAAGTCAAGAGGAAAAGAAGAAAGCAACGAGTAACATATCTAACGAGGTTTGAAGAGAAGGAATCAAGAGATATACCAAAATGACGACATTTACTAAGAGCTACGCAGGTAAAGAAGACGCCTTCCAAAATCAAAGTACTTACAAACATAAGCTGAGTATCATCTACCATGTATTCAATTGTGAAAGCAGAATAACATATTTTATTACTTCAAATCTCCCCACCCTGCCAAAAAATATATTTTCCATCCTCCAACTTTTCTCCCGGGGGCGGAATGTGAAAGGACACGGCATATAGAAGAAAAATGTAATTTGTTGGCGAGCACATGAACGTGGGCTTAATAAAGGTCAGTTTACAATTTGTCTATAATTCAAAAAGCGACTGCAGCAATATTTGGGTCACATAATTAAGAAGAATGGCTTGGGGAATTTGACACTCACAGGAAATATCGAAGAACAAATGAACAAGATGAGAGAGCAGGCAACCAACCAGACTGCTTCAAGGGAATACTTGGCTGAATATACAGAAGGCAAATGAACAATATGTGGTAGCAGGCAACCAAGCAGAATGCTTCAAGGGAATACATGGCTGAATATACCGAAGGCAAATGAACAATATGTGGTAGCAGGCAACCAAGCAGACTGCTTCAAGGGAATACATGGCTGAATATACCGAAGGCAAATGAACAATATGTGGTAGCAGGCAACCAACCAGACTGCCTCAAGGGAATACATGGCTGAATATACCGAAGGCAAATGAACAATATGTGGCAGCAGGCAACCAAGCAGACTGCTTCAAGGGAATACATGGCTGAATATACCGAAGGCAAATGAACAATATGTGGCAGCAGGCAACCAAGCAGACTGCTTCAAGGGAATACATGGCTGAATATACCGAAGGCAAATGAACAATATGTGGTAGCAGGCAACCAAGCAGACTGCTTCAAGGGAATACATGGCTGAATATACCGAAGGCAAATGAACAATATGTGGTAGCAGGCAACCAACCAGACTGCTTCAAGGGAATACATGGCTGAATATACCGAAGGCAAATGAACAATATGTGGTAGCAGGCAACCAAGCAGACTGCTTCAAGGGAATACATGGCTGAATATACCGAAGGCAAATGAACAATATGTGGTAGCAGGCAACCAACCAGACTGCTTCAAGGGAATACATGGCTGAATATACCGAAGGCAAATGAACAATATGTGGTAGCAGGCAACCAACCAGACTGCTTCAAGGGAATACATGGCTGAATATACCGAAGGCAAATGAACAATATGTGGTAGCAGGCAACCAAGCAGACTGCTTCAAGGGAATACATGGCTGAATATACCGAAGGCAAATGAACAATATGTGGTAGCAGGCAACCAACCAGACTGCTTCAAGGGAATACATGGCTGAATATACCGAAGGCAAATGAACAATATGTGGTAGCAGGCAACCAACCAGACTGCCTCAAGGGAATACATGGCTGAATATACCGAAGGCAAATGAACAATATGTGGTAGCAGGCAACCAAGCAGACTGCTTCAAGGGAATACATGGCTGAATATACCGAAGGCAAATGAACAATATGTGGTAGCAGGCAACCAAGCAGACTGCTTCAAGGGAATACATGGCTGAATATACCGAAGGCAAATGAACAATATGTGGTAGCAGGCAACCAACCAGACTGCTTCAAGGGAATACATGGCTGAATATACCGAAGGCAAATGAACAATATGTGGTAGCAGGCAACCAAGCAGACTGCTTCAAGGGAATACATGGCTGAATATACCGAAGGCAAATGAACAATATGTGGTAGCAGGCAACCAACCAGACTGCTTCAAGGGAATACATGGCTGAATATACCGAAGGCAAATGAACAATATGTGGTAGCAGGCAACCAACCAGACTGCTTCAAGGGAATACATGGCTGAATATACCGAAGGCAAATGAACAATATGTGGTAGCAGGCAACCAAGCAGACTGCTTCAAGGGAATACATGGCTGAATATACCGAAGGCAAATGAACAATATGTGGTAGCAGGCAACCAACCAGACTGCTTCAAGGGAATACATGGCTGAATATACCGAAGGCAAATGAACAATATGTGGTAGCAGGCAACCAACCAGACTGCTTCAAGGGAATACATGGCTGAATATACCGAAGGCAAATGAACAATATGTGGTAGCAGGCAACCAACCAGACTGCTTCAAGGGAATACATGGCTGAATATACCGAAGGCAAATGAACAATATGTGGTAGCAGGCAACCAACCAGACTGCTTCAAGGGAATACATGGCTGAATATACCGAAGGCAAATGAACAATATGTGGTAGCAGGCAACCAAGCAGACTGCTTCAAGGGAATACATGGCTGAATATACCGAAGGCAAATGAACAATATGTGGTAGCAGGCAACCAACCAGACTGCTTCAAGGGAATACATGGCTGAATATACAGAAGGCAAATGAATAATATGTGGTAGCAGGCAACCAAGCAGACTGCTTCAAGGGAATACATGGCTGAATATACCGAAGGCAAATGAACAATATGTGGTAGCAGGCAACCAAGCAGACTGCTTCAAGGGAATACATGGCTGAATATACCGAAGGCAAATGAACAATATGTGGTAGCAGGCAACCAAGCAGACTGCTTCAAGGGAATACATGGCTGAATATACCGAAGGCAAATGAACAATATGTGGTAGCAGGCAACCAAGCAGACTGCTTCAAGGGAATACATGGCTGAATATACCGAAGGCAAATGAACAATATGTGGTAGCAGGCAACCAAGCAGACTGCTTCAAGGGAATACATGGCTGAATATACCGAAGGCAAATGAACAATATGTGGTAGCAGGCAACCAAGCAGACTGCTTCAAGGGAATACATGGCTGAATATACCGAAGGCAAATGAACAATATGTGGTAGCAGGCAACCAAGCAGACTGCTTCAAGGGAATACATGGCTGAATATACCGAAGGCAAATGAACAATATGTGGTAGCAGGCAACCAACCAGACTGCTTCAAGGGAATACATGGCTGAATATACCGAAGGCAAATGAACAATATGTGGTAGCAGGCAACCAAGCAGACTGCTTCAAGGGAATACATGGCTGAATATACCGAAGGCAAATGAACAATATGTGGTAGCAGGCAACCAAGCAGACTGCTTCAAGGGAATACATGGCTGAATATACCGAAGGCAAATGAACAATATGTGGTAGCAGGCAACCAAGCAGACTGCTTCAAGGGAATACATGGCTGAATATACCGAAGGCAAATGAACAATATGTGGTAGCAGGCAACCAACCAGACTGCTTCAAGGGAATACATGGCTGAATATACCGAAGGCAAATGAACAATATGTGGTAGCAGGCAACCAACCAGACTGCTTCAAGGGAATACATGGCTGAATATACCGAAGGCAAATGAACAATATGTGGTAGCAGGCAACCAAGCAGACTGCTTCAAGGGAATACATGGCTGAATATAGCGAAGGCAAATGAACAATATGTGGTAGCAGGCAACCAAGCAGACTGCTTCAAGGGAATACATGGCTGAATAAACAGAAGGCAAATGAATAATATGTGGTAGCAGGCAACCAAGCAGACTGCTTCAAGGGAATACATGGCTGAATATACCGAAGGCAAATGAACAATATGTGGTAGCAGGCAACCAAGCAGACTGCTTCAAGGGAATACATGGCTGAATATACCGAAGGCAAATGAACAATATGTGGTAGCAGGCAACCAAGCAGACTGCTTCAAGGGAATACATGGCTGAATATACCGAAGGCAAATGAACAATATGTGGTAGCAGGCAACCAAGCAGACTGCTTCAAGGGAATACATGGCTGAATATACCGAAGGCAAATGAACAATATGTGGTAGCAGGCAACCAAGCAGACTGCTTCAAGGGAATACATGGCTGAATATACCGAAGGCAAATGAACAATATGTGGTAGCAGGCAACCAAGCAGACTGCTTCAAGGGAATACATGGCTGAATATACCGAAGGCAAATGAACAATATGTGGTAGCAGGCAACCAAGCAGACTGCTTCAAGGGAATACATGGCTGAATATACCGAAGGCAAATGAACAATATGTGGTAGCAGGCAACCAAGCAGACTGCTTCAAGGGAATACATGGCTGAATATACCGAAGGCAAATGAACAATATGTGGTAGCAGGCAACCAAGCCAGACTGCTTCAAGGGAATACATGGCTGAATATACCGAAGGCAAATGAACAATATGTGGTAGCAGGCAACCAAGCCAGACTGCTTCAAGGGAATACATGGCTGAATATACCGAAGGCAAATGAACAATATGTGGTAGCAGGCAACCAAGCAGACTGCTTCAAGGGAATACATGGCTGAATATACCGAAGGCAAATGAACAATATGTGGTAGCAGGCAACCAAGCAGACTGCTTCAAGGGAATACATGGCTGAATATACCGAAGGCAAATGAACAATATGTGGTAGCAGGCAACCAAGCCAGACTGCTTCAAGGGAATACATGGCTGAATATACCGAAGGCAAATGAACAATATGTGGCAGCAGGCAACCAAGCCAGACTGCTTCAAGGGAATACATGGCTGAATATACCGAAGGCAAATGAACAATATGTGGTAGCAGGCAACCAAGCAGACTGCTTCAAGGGAATACATGGCTGAATATACCGAAGGCAAATGAACAATATGTGGTAGCAGGCAACCAACCAGACTGCTTCAAGGGAATACATGGCTGAATATACCGAAGGCAAATGAACAATATGTGGTAGCAGGCAACCAAGCAGACTGCTTCAAGGGAATACATGGCTGAATATACCGAAGGCAAATGAACAATATGTGGCAGCAGGCAACCAAGCAGACTGCTTCAAGGGAATACATGGCTGAATATACCGAAGGCAAATGAACAATATGTGGTAGCAGGCAACCAAGCAGACTGCTTCAAGGGAATACATGGCTGAATATACCGAAGGCAAATGAACAATATGTGGTAGCAGGCAACCAAGCAGACTGCTTCAAGGGAATACATGGCTGAATATACCGAAGGCAAATGAACAATATGTGGTAGCAGGCAACCAAGCAGACTGCTTCAAGGGAATACATGGCTGAATATACCGAAGGCAAATGAACAATATGTGGTAGCAGGCAACCAAGCAGACTGCTTCAAGGGAATACATGGCTGAATATACCGAAGGCAAATGAACAATATGTGGTAGCAGGCAACCAAGCAGACTGCTTCAAGGGAATACATGGCTGAATATACCGAAGGCAAATGAACAATATGTGGTAGCAGGCAACCAAGCAGACTGCTTCAAGGGAATACATGGCTGAATATACCGAAGGCAAATGAACAATATGTGGTAGCAGGCAACCAAGCAGACTGCTTCAAGGGAATACATGGCTGAATATACCGAAGGCAAATGAACAATATGTGGTAGCAGGCAACCAAGCAGACTGCTTCAAGGGAATACATGGCTGAATATACCGAAGGCAAATGAACAATATGTGGTAGCAGGCAACCAAGCAGACTGCTTCAAGGGAATACATGGCTGAATATACCGAAGGCAAATGAACAATATGTGGTAGCAGGCAACCAAGCAGACTGCTTCAAGGGAATACATGGCTGAATATACCGAAGGCAAATGAACAATATGTGGTAGCAGGCAACCAAGCAGACTGCTTCAAGGGAATACATGGCTGAATATACCGAAGGCAAATGAACAATATGTGGTAGCAGGCAACCAAGCAGACTATATGCTTCAAGGGGAATACATGGCTGAATATACCGAAGGCAAATGAACAATATGTGGTAGCAGGCAACCAAGCAGACTGCTTCAAGGGAATACATGGCTGAATATACCGAAGGCAAATGAACAATATGTGGTAGCAGGCAACCAAGCATACTGCTTCAAGGGAATTCATGGCTGAATATACCAAGCAAATGAACATATGTGGTAGCAGGCAACCAAGCAGACTGCTTCAAGGGAATACATGGCTGAATATACCGAAGGCAAATGAACAATATGTGGTAGCAGGCAACAAGC
>OZ010583.1:97344754-97504754 GCA_963932145.1 Acanthosepion lycidas
CGTTTTCAAATTCTTACATGTGTCATTATCCGTCACGGGTTCTAGAAGATTTATGTAAGCCTTTTTTTTTTTGTTAAGGCGTCAAATAGGGTGAATAGTTCGACAGCGTTTCTCAGAATGTGCAAATTGTCTAGAAAGAGATATGCTTCCTTTTACAGTCTAAAGAAAAGAATACAGACCCTTGTCTAAAATCGGTCCCGCCAAATGGCACGAGAAGGGACACAGAAGAATGAAAGAAAAGATTACCGAACTGCTACAAAATAACAAATCTTCACTGTCATATACGTTTTCAAAATGCACTTTATATCTAAAGGCGCATTAGGACAGCGAAGGACGCCTTTCAAGAGCAAAGGTCTTAGAAACAGGTAAACTTCTTTAGAAGAAAAAGAAAAAGTACTGAACTATTATGTAAAATCAGTTTTGCCATTTAGCAGTGAAGGCTGGAAAATATACTCATAGATGAAGAAAAGAGAAACTTCGACGTGGTGTAATGTTTAAAAGATTGACTCAGATCAATTACGAATGTATGGTGAGTTTGAACCTCAATGGGTGCCGCATAGTTGTGCCACATCTAAGCTACGCTTAGAAAATCACCATAGATGAAGAAGAGACCTGAAACTAACAGAAACGAGATTCTTCTTAGAATCCCATGTGAGTGACGGGTACAGTTTACAGAAAATGAAGAAAAAAAAAACTCAAAATTAAATGAGAAACGGAAGTTGAAATTCCTAGGTAATGTAATGAGAAAAGAGGTCTCATAATCTTTGAGATTCGCAGGATAGATTGAAGTCAAGAGGAAAATAAGAAAGCAACAAGTAACATATCTAACGAGGTTTGAAGAGAAGGAATCAAGAGATATACCAAAATGACGACATTTACTAAGAGCTACGCAGGTAAAGAAGACGCCTTCCAAAATCAAAGTACTTACAAACATAAGCTGAGTATCATCTACCATGTATTCAATTGTGAAAGCAGAATAACATATTTTATTACTTCAAATCTCCCCACCCTGCCAAAAAATATATTTTCCATCCTCCAACTTTTCTCCCGGGGGCAGAATGTGAAAGGACACGGCATATAGAAGAAAAATGTAATTTGTTGGCGAGCACATGAACGTGGGCTTAATAAAGGTCAGTTTCCAATTTGTCTATAATTCAAAAAGCGACTGCAGCAATATTTGGGTCACATAATTAAGAAGAATGGCTTGGGGAATTTGACACTCACAGGAAATATCGAAGAACAAATGAACAAGATGAGAGAGCAGGCAACCAACCAGACTGCTTCAAGGGAATACATGGCTGAATATACAGAAGGCAAATGAACAATATGTGGCAGCAGGCAACCAAGCAGACTGCTTCAAGGGAATACATGGCTGAATATACCGAAGGCAAATGAACAATATGTGGTAGCAGGCAACCAACCAGACTGCTTCAAGGGAATACATGGCTGAATATACCGAAGGCAAATGAACAATATGTGGCAGCAGGCAACCAAGCAGACTGCTTCAAGGGAATACATGGCTGAATATACCGAAGGCAAATGAACAATATGTGGCAGCAGGCAACCAAGCAGACTGCTTCAAGGGAATACATGGCTGAATATACCGAAGGCAAATGAACAATATGTGGTAGCAGGCAACCAACCAGACTGCTTCAATGGAATACATGGCTGAATATACCGAAGGCAAATGAACAATATGTGGTAGCAGGCAACCAAGCAGACTGCTTCAAGGGAATACATGGCTGAATATACCGAAGGCAAATGAACAATATGTGGTAGCAGGCAACCAACCAGACTGCTTCAATGGAATACATGGCTGAATATACCGAAGGCAAATGAACAATATGTGGTAGCAGGCAACCAACCAGACTGCTTCAATGGAATACATGGCTGAATATACCGAAGGCAAATGAACAATATGTGGTAGCAGGCAACCAAGCAGACTGCTTCAAGGGAATACATGGCTGAATATACCGAAGGCAAATGAACAATATGTGGTAGCAGGCAACCAACCAGACTGCTTCAATGGAATACATGGCTGAATATACCGAAGGCAAATGAACAATATGTGGTAGCAGGCAACCAAGCAGACTGCTTCAAGGGAATACATGGCTGAATATACCGAAGGCAAATGAACAATATGTGGTAGCAGGCAACCAAGCAGACTGCTTCAAGGGAATACATGGCTGAATATACCGAAGGCAAATGAACAATATGTGGCAGCAGGCAACCAAGCAGACTGCTTCAAGGGAATACATGGCTGAATATACCGAAGGCAAATGAACAATATGTGGCAGCAGGCAACCAAGCAGACTGCTTCAAGGGAATACATGGCTGAATATACCGAAGGCAAATGAACAATATGTGGTAGCAGGCAACCAAGCAGACTGCTTCAAGGGAATACATGGCTGAATATACCGAAGGCAAATGAACAATATGTGGTAGCAGGCAACCAACCAGACTGCTTCAATGGAATACATGGCTGAATATACCGAAGGCAAATGAACAATATGTGGTAGCAGGCAACCAACCAGACTGCTTCAATGGAATACATGGCTGAATATACCGAAGGCAAATGAACAATATGTGGCAGCAGGCAACCAAGCAGACTGCTTCAAGGGAATACATGGCTGAATATACCGAAGGCAAATGAACAATATGTGGTAGCAGGCAACCAAGCAGACTGCTTCAAGGGAATACATGGCTGAATATACCGAAGGCAAATGAACAATATGTGGTAGCAGGCAACCAAGCAGACTGCTTCAAGGGAATACATGGCTGAATATACCGAAGGCAAATGAACAATATGTGGTAGCAGGCAACCAACCAGACTGCTTCAATGGAATACATGGCTGAATATACCGAAGGCAAATGAACAATATGTGGTAGCAGGCAACCAAGCAGACTGCTTCAAGGGAATACATGGCTGAATATACCGAAGGCAAATGAACAATATGTGGTAGCAGGCAACCAACCAGACTGCTTCAATGGAATACATGGCTGAATATACCGAAGGCAAATGAACAATATGTGGTAGCAGGCAACCAAGCAGACTGCTTCAAGGGAATACATGGCTGAATATACCGAAGGCAAATGAACAATATGTGGTAGCAGGCAACCAAGCAGACTGCTTCAAGGGAATACATGGCTGAATATACCGAAGGCAAATGAACAATATGTGGTAGCAGGCAACCAAGCAGACTGCTTCAAGGGAATACATGGCTGAATATACCGAAGGCAAATGAACAATATGTGGTAGCAGGCAACCAACCAGACTGCTTCAATGGAATACATGGCTGAATATACCGAAGGCAAATGAACAATATGTGGCAGAAGGCAACCAAGCAGACTGCTTCAAGGGAATACATGGCTGAATATACCGAAGGCAAATGAACAATATGTGGTAGCAGGTAACCAAGCAGACTGCTTCAAGGGAATACATGGCTGAATATACCGAAGGCAAATGAACAATATGTGGTAGCAGGCAACCAACCAGACTGCTTCAATGGAATACATGGCTGAATATACCGAAGGCAAATGAACAATATGTGGTAGCAGGCAACCAAGCAGACTGCTTCAAGGGAATACATGGCTGAATATACCGAAGGCAAATGAACAATATGTGGTAGCAGGCAACCAAGCAGACTGCTTCAAGGGAATACATGGCTGAATATACCGAAGGCAAATGAACAATATGTGGTAGCAGGCAACCAACCAGACTGCTTCAATGGAATACATGGCTGAATATACCGAAGGCAAATGAACAATATGTGGTAGCAGGCAACCAAGCAGACTGCTTCAATGGAATACATGGCTGAATATACAGAAGGCAAATGAACAATATGTGGCAGAAGGCAACCAAGCAGACTGCTTCAAGGGAATACATGGCTGAATATACCGAAGGCAAATGAACAATATGTGGTAGCAGGCAACCAAGCAGACTGCTTCAAGGGAATACATGGCTGAATATACCGAAGGCAAATGAACAATATGTGGTAGCAGGCAACCAAGCAGACTGCTTCAAGGGAATACATGGCTGAATATACCGAAGGCAAATGAACAATATGTGGTAGCAGGCAACCAACCAGACTGCTTCAATGGAATACATGGCTGAATATACCGAAGGCAAATGAACAATATGTGGTAGCAGGCAACCAAGCAGACTGCTTCAAGGGAATACATGGCTGAATATACCGAAGGCAAATGAACAATATGTGGTAGCAGGCAACCAAGCAGACTGCTTCAAGGGAATACATGGCTGAATATACCGAAGGCAAATGAACAATATGTGGTAGCAGGCAACCAAGCAGACTGCTTCAAGGGAATACATGGCTGAATATACCGAAGGCAAATGAACAATATGTGGTAGCAGGCAACCAAGCAGACTGCTTCAAGGGAATACATGGCTGAATATACCGAAGGCAAATGAACAATATGTGGTAGCAGGCAACCAAGCAGACTGCTTCAATGGAATACATGGCTGAATATACCGAAGGCAAATGAACAATATGTGGTAGCAGGCAACCAACCAGACTGCTTCAATGGAATACATGGCTGAATATACCGAAGGCAAATGAACAATATGTGGTAGCAGGCAACCAAGCAGACTGCTTCAAGGGAATACATGGCTGAATATACCGAAGGCAAATGAACAATATGTGGTAGCAGGCAACCAAGCAGACTGCTTCAAGGGAATACATGGCTGAATATACCGAAGGCAAATGAACAATATGTGGTAGCAGGCAACCAAGCAGACTGCTTCAAGGGAATACATGGCTGAATATACCGAAGGCAAATGAACAATATGTGGTAGCAGGCAACCAACCAGACTGCTTCAATGGAATACATGGCTGAATATACCGAAGGCAAATGAACAATATGTGGTAGCAGGCAACCAAGCAGACTGCTTCAAGGGAATACATGGCTGAATATACCGAAGGCAAATGAACAATATGTGGTAGCAGGCAACCAAGCAGACTGCTTCAAGGGAATACATGGCTGAATATACCGAAGGCAAATGAACAATATGTGGTAGCAGGCAACCAACCAGACTGCTTCAATGGAATACATGGCTGAATATACCGAAGGCAAATGAACAATATGTGGTAGTAGGCAACCAAGCAGACTGCTTCAATGGAATACATGGCTGAATATACAGAAGGCAAATGAACAATATGTGGCAGAAGGCAACCAAGCAGACTGCTTCAAGGGAATACATGGCTGAATATACCGAAGGCAAATGAACAATATGTGGTAGCAGGCAACCAAGCAGACTGCTTCAAGGGAATACATGGCTGAATATACCGAAGGCAAATGAACAATATGTGGTAGCAGGCAACCAACCAGACTGCTTCAATGGAATACATGGCTGAATATACCGAAGGCAAATGAACAATATGTGGTAGCAGGCAACCAAGCAGACTGCTTCAAGGGAATACATGGCTGAATATACCGAAGGCAAATGAACAATATGTGGTAGCAGGCAACCAAGCAGACTGCTTCAAGGGAATACATGGCTGAATATACCTAAGGCAAATGAACAATATGTGGTAGCAGGCAACCAACCAGACTGCTTCAATGGAATACATGGCTGAATATACCGAAGGCAAATGAACAATATGTGGTAGCAGGCAACCAAGCAGACTGCTTCAAGGGAATACATGGCTGAATATACCGAAGGCAAATGAACAATATGTGGTAGCAGGCAACCAAGCAGACTGCTTCAAGGGAATACATGGCTGAATATACCGAAGGCAAATGAACAATATGTGGTAGTAGGCAACCAACCAGACTGCTTCAATGGAATACATGGCTGAATATACCGAAGGCAAATGAACAATATGTGGTAGCAGGCAACCAAGCAGACTGCTTCAAGGGAATACATGGCTGAATATACCGAAGGCAAATGAACAATATGTGGTAGCAGGCAACCAACCAGACTGCTTCAATGGAATACATGGCTGAATATACCGAAGGCAAATGAACAATATGTGGTAGCAGGACACCAAGCAGACTGCTTGAAGGGAATACATGGCTGAATATACCGAAGGCAAATGAACAATATGTGGTAGCAGGCAACCAAGCAGACTGCTTCAAGGGAATACATGGCTGAATATACCGAAGGCAAATGAACAATATGTGGTAGCAGGCAACCAAGCAGACTGCTTCAAGGGAATACATGGCTGAATATACCGAAGGCAAATGAACAATATGTGGTAGCAGGCAACCAAGCAGACTGCTTCAAGGGAATACATGGCTGAATATACCGAAGGCAAATGAACAATATGTGGTAGCAGGCAACCAAGCAGACTGCCTCAAGGGAATACATGGCTGAATATACCGAAGGCAAATGAACAATATGTGGTAGCAGGCAACCAAGCAGACTGCTTCAAGGGAATACATGGCTGAATATACCGAAGGCAAATGAACAATATGTGGTAGCAGGCAACCAAGCAGACTGCTTCAAGGGAATACATGGCTGAATATACCGAAGGCAAATGAACAATATGTGGTAGCAAGCAACCAAGCAGACTGCTTCAAGGGAATACATGGCTGAATATACCGAAGGCAAATGAACAATATGTGGTAGCAGGCAACCAAGCAGACTGCTTCAAGGGAATACATGGCTGAATATACCGAAGGCAAATGAACAATATGTGGTAGCAGGCAACCAAGCAGACTGCTTCAAGGGAATACATGGCTGAATATACCGAAGGCAAATGAACAATATGTGGTAGCAGGCAACCAACCAGACTGCTTCAAGGGAATACATGGCTGAATATACCGAAGGCAAATGAACAATATGTGGTAGCAGGCAACCAAGCAGACTGCTTCAAGGGAATACATGGCTGAATATACCGAAGGCAAATGAACAATATGTGGTAGCAGGCAACCAAGCAGACTGCTTCAAGGGAATACATGGCTGAATATACCGAAGGCAAATGAACAATATGTGGTAGCAGGCAACCAAGCAGACTGCTTCAATGGAATACATGGCTGAATATACAGAAGGCAAATGAACAATATGTGGCAGAAGGCAACCAAGCAGACTGCTTCAAGGGAATACATGGCTGAATATACCGAAGGCAAATGAACAATATGTGGTAGCAGGCAACCAAGCAGACTGCTTCAAGGGAATACATGGCTGAATATACCGAAGGCAAATGAACAATATGTGGTAGCAGGCAACCAAGCAGACTGCTTCAAGGGAATACATGGCTGAATATACCGAAGGCAAATGAACAATATGTGGTAGCAGGCAACCAACCAGACTGCTTCAATGGAATACATGGCTGAATATACCGAAGGCAAATGAACAATATGTGGTAGCAGGCAACCAAGCAGACTGCTTCAAGGGAATACATGGCTGAATATACCGAAGGCAAATGAACAATATGTGGTAGCAGGCAACCAAGCAGACTGCTTCAAGGGAATACATGGCTGAATATACCGAAGGCAAATGAACAATATGTGGTAGCAGGCAACCAAGCAGACTGCTTCAAGGGAAAATATGGCTGAATATACCGAAGGCAAATGAACAATATGTGGTAGCAGGCAACCAAGCAGACTGCTTCAAGGGAATACATGGCTGAATATACCGAAGGCAAATGAACAATATGTGGTAGCAGGCAACCAAGCAGACTGCCTCAAGGGAATACATGGCTGAATATACCGAAGGCAAATGAACAATATGTGGTAGCAGGCAACCAAGCAGACTGCTTCAAGGGAATACATGGCTGAATATACCGAAGGCAAATGAACAATATGTGGTAGCAGGCAACCAACCAGACTGCTTCAAGGGAATACATGGCTGAATATACCGAAGGCAAATGAACAATATGTGGTAGCAGGCAACCAAGCAGACTGCTTCAAGGGAATACATGGCTGAATATACCGAAGGCAAATGAACAATATGTGGTAGCAGGCAACCAAGCAGACTGCTTCAAGGGAATACATGGCTGAATATACCGAAGGCAAATGAACAATATGTGGCAGCAGGCAACCAAGCAGACTGCTTCAATGGAATACATGGCTGAATATACCGAAGGCAAATGAACAATATGTGGTAGCAGGCAACCAAGCAGACTGCTTCAAGGGAATACATGGCTGAATATACCGAAGGCAAATGAACAATATGTGGTAGCAGGCAACCAAGCAGACTGCTTCAAGGGAATACATGGCTGAATATACCGAAGGCAAATGAACAATATGTGGTAGCAGGCAACCAACCAGACTGCTTCAATGGAATACATGGCTGAATATACCGAAGGCAAATGAACAATATGTGGTAGCAGGCAACCAAGCAGACTGCTTCAAGGGAATACATGGCTGAATATACCGAAGGCAAATGAACAATATGTGGTAGCAGGCAACCAAGCAGACTGCTTCAAGGGAATACATGGCTGAATATACCGAAGGCAAATGAACAATATGTGGTAGCAGGCAACCAACCAGACTGCTTCAATGGAATACATGGCTGAATATACCGAAGGCAAATGAACAATATGTGGTAGCAGGCAACCAAGCAGACTGCTTCAAGGGAATACATGGCTGAATATACCGAAGGCAAATGAACAATATGTGGTAGCAGGCAACCAAGCAGACTGCTTCAAGGGAATACATGGCTGAATATACAGAAGGCAAATGAACAATATGTGGCAGAAGGCAACCAAGCAGACTGCTTCAATGGAATACATGGCTGAATATACCGAAGGCAAATGAACAATATGTGGTAGCAGGCAACCAAGCAGACTGCTTCAAGGGAATACATGGCTGAATATACCGAAGGCAAATGAACAATATGTGGTAGCAGGCAACCAACCGGACTGCTTCAATGGAATACATGGCTGAATATACCGAAGGCAAATGAACAATATGTGGTAGCAGGCAACCAAGCAGACTGCTTCAAGGGAATACATGGCTGAATATACCGAAGGCAAATGAACAATATGTGGTAGCAGGCAACCAAGTAGACTGCTTCAAGGGAATACATGGCTGAATATACCGAAGGCAAATGAACAATATGTGGTAGCAGGCAACCAAGCAGACTGCTTCAAGGGAATACATGGCTGAATATACCGAAGGCAAATGAACAATATGTGGTAGCAGGCAACCAAGCAGACTGCTTCAAGGGAATACATGGCTGAATATACCGAAGGCAAATGAACAATATGTGGTAGCAGGCAACCAAGCAGACTGCTTCAAGGGAATACATGGCTGAATATACCGAAGGCAAATGAACAATATGTGGTAGCAGGCAACCAACCAGACTGCTTCAATGGAATACATGGCTGAATATACCGAAGGCAAATGAACAATATGTGGTAGCAGGCAACCAAGCAGACTGCTTCAAGGGAATACATGGCTGAATATACCGAAGGCAAATGAACAATATGTGGTAGCAGGCAACCAAGCAGACTGCTTCAAGGGAATACATGGCTGAATATACCGAAGGCAAATGAACAATATGTGGCAGAAGGCAACCAAGCAGACTGCTTCAAGGGAATACATGGCTGAATATACCGAAGGCAAATGAACAATATGTGGTAGCAGGCAACCAAGCAGACTGCTTCAAGGGAATACATGGCTGAATATACCGAAGGCAAATGAACAATATGTGGTAGCAGGCAACCAAGCAGACTGCTTCAAGGGAATACATGGCTGAATATACCGAAGGCAAATGAACAATATGTGGTAGCAGGCAACCAAGCAGACTGCTTCAATGGAATACATGGCTGAATATACCGAAGGCAAATGAACAATATGTGGCAGAAGGCAACCAAGCAGACTGCTTCAAGGGAATACATGGCTGAATATACCGAAGGCAAATGAACAATATGTGGTAGCAGGCAACCAAGCAGACTGCTTCAAGGGAATACATGGCTGAATATACCGAAGGCAAATGAACAATATGTGGCAGAAGGCAACCAAGCAGACTGCTTCAAGGGAATACATGGCTGAATATACCGAAGGCAAATGAACAATATGTGGTAGCAGGCAACCAAGCAGACTGCTTCAAGGGAATACATGGCTGAATATACCGAAGGCAAATGAACAATATGTGGTAGCAGGCAACCAAGCAGACTGCTTCAAGGGAATACATGGCTGAATATACCGAAGGCAAATGAACAATATGTGGTAGCAGGCAACCAAGCAGACTGCTTCAAGGGAATACATGGCTGAATATACCGAAGGCAAATGAACAATATGTGGTAGCAGGCAACCAAGCAGACTGCTACAAGGGAATACATGGCTGAATATACCGAAGGCAAATGAACAATATGTGGTAGCAGGCAACCAAGCAGACTGCTTCAAGGGAATACATGGCTGAATATACCGAAGGCAAATGAACAATATGTGGTAGCAGGCAACCAACCAGACTGCTTCAATGGAATACATGGCTGAATATACCGAAGGCAAATGAACAATATGTGGCAGCAGGCAACCAAGCAGACTGCTTCAAGGGAATACATGGCTGAATATACCGAAGGCAAATGAACAATATGTGGTAGCAGGCAACCAACCAGACTGCTTCAATGGAATACATGGCTGAATATACCGAAGGCAAATGAACAATATGTGGCAGAAGGCAACCAAGCAGACTGCTTCAAGGGAATACATGGCTGAATATACCGAAGGCAAATGAACAATATGTGGTAGCAGGCAACCAAGCAGACTGCTTCAAGGGAATACATGGCTGAATATACCGAAGGCAAATGAACAATATGTGGTAGCAGGCAACCAACCAGACTGCTTCAATGGAATACATGGCTGAATATACCGAAGGCAAATGAACAATATGTGGTAGCAGGCAACCAAGCAGACTGCTTCAAGGGAATACATGGCTGAATATACCGAAGGCAAATGAACAATATGTGGCAGAAGGCAACCAAGCAGACTGCTTCAAGGGAATACATGGCTGAATATACCGAAGGCAAATGAACAATATGTGGTAGCAGGCAACCAAGCAGACTGCTTCAAGGGAATACATGGCTGAATATACCGAAGGCAAATGAACAATATGTGGTAGCAGGCAACCAAGCAGACTGCTTCAATGGAATACATGGCTGAATATACCGAAGGCAAATGAACAATATGTGGTAGCAGGCAACCAACCAGACTGCTTCAAGGGAATACATGGCTGAATATACCGAAGGCAAATGAACAATATGTGGTAGCAGGCAACCAAGCAGACTGCTTCAAGGGAATACATGGCTGAATATACAGAAGGCAAATGAACAATATGTGGCAGAAGGCAACCAAGCAGACTGCTTCAAGGGAATACATGGCTGAATATACCGAAGGCAAATGAACAATATGTGGTAGCAGGCAACCAAGCAGACTGCTTCAAGGGAATACATGGCTGAATATACCGAAGGCAAATGAACAATATGTGGTAGCAGGCAACCAAGCAGACTGCTTCAAGGGAATACATGGCTGAATATACCGAAGGCAAATGAACAATATGTGGTAGCAGGCAACCAACCAGACTGCTTCAATGGAATACATGGCTGAAAAAAGAGATGAAGCGATGCTAAAAAAAAAAAACCACAAACGTTCGCCAATCGTCCGGTTCACCTTCTTCCCCGGTCTTTTGAACATGAATAAAGATTTATCCCTTGTTTCCTGATTACGTTTGGTTTTCCAGTCCCTTCTGAATTTCACTTCAACTCTAAATTTCTAACGTTTCCTCATAATCTTTTAAATTTAACCCAATAATGATTATCCGGTTCCTTCTGAAATCTTCTTTTTTTTTCACTTCCGGTACTCACTTGAGTCTTAGTGATGTTATCGCCTTGCTTGGGTTGAGATGATTAAAAACAAGAAACAAATAAAAATGATATAGTATTTTGTAGAGTCATTAAGTAGATCCTGAATGTACATCGGACATCGTCCTGGGTATAATAAATTGCATCCGGCAGCAGGGCTCTCAATGGGAGATTTTGAGAAGAATGCAACCACCTGTTAAGTGCTTTTCTTCTCAGTTCCAGTAGTTAATCTCCAAACTGGGATAAAAACACGATGAATATAAATATACATTTTTATCGTAAAAATACCAACAATACATTTATATATTAGGTTGGTGTAAAAAATAATGACGTAATAATGTCATTTTTTGACGTATTTTTAACGTCAAAAAACGACATTATTACGTCATTATTTTTGCACCAACCTAATAGTAAAAAATACCTTTTCATAGTAAAAAATTACCAACAATTCGTTTTTGGAAAAAAATACCAGCAATAAATTTTCGTAAAATAAATTAATAAAGCTTCCAAGAAAATTAAAATTTGGTATTAAATGACCCATAAAAGGTTGATATGCCTCTAAACTAACAAACAAAGACACGGTATATAAGAGATGAAAACTACCGATCAAATGTAAAGCCGGAAGTTACAAATAGATTATATACTTGATAAAGGGTCTTGAATAGTGTTGTGCTGTTGGGTCTGGCAAGACACGACACTTAATTCGACTGAGTAAGTCGTGATAGCAGTATGCTAGACAATTTACTGCAAGAGTATTATCTTTATCTCCTTTAACAATTACCCACGGATGTTTATCAGGAATGAATAAGTCAACTCATGATATTAAGAACGGTAACTGTCACTTACCCAAATAAAAAGATCAACCGTATAGTGATGGTGACAAAAAAAAAAACAAAACAAAAAAAAACAACTTACGTTTTACAGAACGGATATAAAAACAAGCATTTCATTATTATTATTATTATTATTATTATTATTATTATTATTATTATTATTATTATTATTATTATTATTATTATTATTATTCCCTGATTTGATTTCCTCTCCGACTCTTAAATATTTCAGCCGAGGAAGGATATCCATATCTTGTACACACCACTTTCCACCAGCATATGAAGCTTTTTTCAAGCACGGGGACACCTATGTACTCTTACCGATCGTATGCATCCACAAGACGTCTTGCGAGACTGAACGATGCCTAGAAATACTCGCAAGTATGCCAATCGCAAAGAGAACAACTTCAGCTTGCTTCTTGGGACCTCTGTATTTTCGTCTGCTTCGCCTTCACGGTGTTCTTATCCAAAATGTAACACAACATCTCCCAGGATCCATGCACGGAAGCTCGTCTTCACAAGTGTGATACCAGGTTGATTTCTCTCCAAACGCTTGTCAATAAAGATGGCCGTACCCGACATGAACTTCACTTACTTATTCACAGCAATTTACGACGGTGAATATTTGTACTACTACTCTGCTTATACGACGCCATATTTTCTGCATAGTTTACAGTGTATTTTGAGGGCTATTTTGTTACGGCATCATTTATACTATTTTCATACTATCATTATTGTTATTATTATTAATCTAAGTGATTGATTCATTGATTGGTTGAGTGATTTGTTTGTTTAACGGCATATCAACTCCTTATGGGTCATTTAATGCCAAAATTTAATTTTGGCGGGAAGATTTGAATTAATAAAATATGTTATTCTGCTTTCACAAGTGAATAGATGGTAGATGATACTCATCTTATGAGCATATAAATGTTTCTGTCAACATAATTATTAGAAACGGTGATATGCGTGTTGTATGTTTTATGTTTTGTTGAAGTTATATTTTGGAATAGAATTTTATTTATGATATTGTAGGATATTGTATGGATGAATGTCATGAAAATTTTCATGTTTGCTGTCTGATTGGTTTATTGTTTAGCGGCATATTAACATTTTTATGTTATTTTTTTTTATTGCTGAAATCTAAATATTTTGTAAGCATTTGTATACGTTCGACTACAGATAAAAAGGTATTGTTGGTCAGTTCACTATATGTATTGTTGGTAATTTTAGTATAAATATGTATTTTTTTATGTTTTTGTTAGGGATGTTCACTATTCGAGAATAGCTGGTGTTACGACACCCGATCAGGATGGACCTAGGAACAAAAGTAAGTAAGAAGTGGTTCGACGCCCCTCAAATCCTCCAATTTCCCGATCAGAGGACTTGCTGCCGGGTGTAGTTTATCGTCATACTCAGGAATGTATAAAATAAGTAAAATTTCTTGAATTATTATTTATAAGAAAATATAATCACAATCATTTTCAAGAACTGCAGTCCAACGAGAAAGCATATATTCTGTTAAAGACATTTGTTTTTTGTTTTTTTGTTTTTTTAGGGGGGGGGGGCATTCTTTCCGGGATTTCTTTGTTTCAGAATGTTCTGCAACTCTTGACATTTTCTAGTGATTGAAAAAATCTACATAATTTAAATCTGGTGAGTACGGAGGATGTGGAAAATGTGCCCATCTTATTTTGGGGGGTTTGTTTTGTAGATTATGCTCCTTCCATAGTATAGTGGGGAATAATTTATTTCATATTTACCATAAGTTCATTACTTTCGACGTAATGGTTCGTGTACTCAGCCAATTTTCTCGCGATAAACATCTACAGTGATGACACATCCATTTTCCACGATCTCGGAACTGACAAGTTTTCCAGTCCTCACTTTTCAGTTCTCACTTTCCTAGTCTCGATAGAGTTCAAAAGCGTCTCCTCCAAGGGGCAGGATGTGGCAAATCTTTCATCGCTCTATCGCTAAATACATGTGAAGTTCACGAACGAACAGCAATCCTTGTTTCTTCCAGTTCTAACCTTCACGGCAAGGACCCGCCATGATACTCACATTGTAGCAAACCACCAACATTCGCTACGTATTCCATCGGTGATAGTTAAGTTTAACTCGAACTGCTTTTTCCCCAGGAACATATTCTTTTGAAGCAACTCGCAAGATGTTTCTCCGATGACTACACTCTTAAACTGTTCAAGACTTTAACCGTTATCTTCCCCTCCTATCAGTTTAAACTGAATCTTAATGTAACCCTCTACATCGAGTGGCACCCAGGCCTAGTACAGGGCGAATCTCACTGGAAAAATGGATGGAGTTCAAGTTTTGATGTTTACACTGGTTTCTCATTTTGTTATAGCCACTATATTTTTTTCGTTTTCATTTGACATACAAATGCCATTTGTCATCACTTGTAAGAAAACTGGCATTTCTAGAATAAAAAAAAACTGCAAATGGCGAAACGTTATTCTCTGTTCTTAAGCAAAAGATTGCGACGAATGTAAATTTTGTCTTTGTAATTTTCCCCAATCCATTTGAGTGCTAACAACACATTCATTTGTTTACATTAACTCTCACATATTTGGAGACAATCATATAGCGTCCTTCATAATTCCCCCTTCAGAGTAGGCCGTCTGACATAGCGTGGCTTTTCAGATATATCACAATCGTCATTTTTAAACTTTTTAATCCACAGCTAATAAGAACGAAACTTCACTGCATCAGTATACATTATACGAATGTTTCAAGTACCTCTGCTGCAACACTGTTCTTTCGAAATTCATAAAGTAAGCAATGGTGGATATATTTCTTCTTAAAGGTATCATATTCCATGAGTTAAATTCTAAAATCTACTATAAACAAAATACTCTCGGACAGAAGAGATGATGAACTAATTCTAACCGTATTTTTCTATCATTCCATCTTAGTTCTGTCTTGGTTGGTTGATTCATAATTTATAACAATGAAATACGTCATTGCATTCCGAACTGACTAAGACATTGTATTTACGTGCATTGAATAATTAAGCACTTCGTCTAATACTGGCTTTGATTTGGAAAGATAATGCAATAGTAGATATTAACGCAGAGTTGCAGATCAAATTCCCTCCACTGAATTTCAGGCGATGATATGTTTCCATGCAAGATAATATTTTATCTCCTTCATCGTCCTATATACGGAGTACATTGACTTGACATCACGTCGACAGATAACATTTTTAGTGGTAGGTAAAGGATACCATTTTCAGATTATATCTGTCTTAAATTACATTATCATTTTGTTTTCAAATTTTGCTTAACTTATTCTAAGTGCCTTCAAAGAAATTCTGCACACACTAGTTCAAGTGAATGGGTATTTATTACTATCTAGGATTGCTTAACATAATTCTCATTTATTCTGAGCTTAGTCCAATGTATTAGTTATTTGTTTTATAATAATAAACATAATAACGATAATAAAAAAACCGAACTACATAAGTTTGCTTCTCATTAGCCTACTCTCAACTACTCCTTTCCCCCTCCTCTCTCTCTCTCTCTCTCTATATATATATATATATATATATATATATATATATATATATATATATATACTTTTTTTTTCTCTCGACTCTCCCGTCGAATTCGACGTTTGAGGGCCAAGCAGATCAGTTACTAGGAAACCGACAGCCCCACAACAGCACGTGAGATTTGATTAGAGTGGTGAAGGTTCCGTGCAGGACCATCCACACTTTTGAAGGGCCGAATGCAGAGACCTGGTGCACTACCAAACGCCCCTCCGCAGGTTTTGAATTCAGAGTTGTCCTTCACCATCTGCCATCCAAGGAGATAGAACCTGCTACTTACCTATAGCTGGAGGGAGAATAAGAGGATTCACACCTTTCCCAAGGGTATTAGGACGTAAGCGAACATAATGGATTCGACTGGAATTCGAAATCGGCTCTCTGATTTCTCAATCGAAGCCGCTATAGAGTTGAAAAATTTACAAGGATTCGGAAAACAGCCGTAGGCAAAAAAACAAGATATAAACCTCCACTCCTTTTCAAAAGACCGGGGACGATTATTTATATATATATATATATATATATATATATATATATATATATATATATATATATATATATATATATATATATATATATATATATATATATATATATATATATATATATATATATATAATCGTCCGCTAAATATATATATGTATACATATACAATCGTCTGTTAAACAACATTCCCTGGTCTTTTGAAAAGGAGTGGAGGTCTATATCTTGTTTGCTGCTTACGGCTGTTTTCCGAATCCGTGTAAATTCTACAAATCTATGCTTCTAATGACTACGCCTAAAATATGAAATTTATACTATTGTTGGTTTTCCGGTTCCTTCTAAAGTCTTTTCTTTCTCTTTCACTTCCGGTAGCACTCTTAATTCTTAGTTGCATTATCTCCTTATGTGGGTTGAAGTGATTAAAAAAAAGATATGTAAATGATATAGGATCGTGTAGTTCTGATTTTTCACGTTTTAAAGGTACAAAGTACATATAATTTGTAGTCTAGCGTCTCTCTCTCTCACACACACACACACAATAGCAAATTTGTAAACAGTGACTATTACTGCTAATAATATAAGGCTCTCCCAACGGATTGAGTTCTTGGGGTCACTGGCGTGTTTATGAAAAAATAAATATACAAAAATTCACTTTTTTTCTCTAGGGTTTAGAATTTCCGACTGATGCCAAATCGGTCAGGTCCCGGCTTAAAGTGATCGGATGTCTAGCCACACCGATGAGCTGTGATACAACGAAACTTCTGTCTGTGAATGATAACACACACACACAAGCACACAACCACACACACACACACACAGATAAGAGGAGAGAGAGAAAGAGAGACAAAAAGAAAATTTATCTTAGCCGACGCGTTTCGTCGTCCAATGGACATTTTCAAGGCAGATATATGGATTTAATTTTGCAACAACTATTTATTAATAAAACGAAAAAAGGTCGTTAGTTTTTCTGAATTTTTAAATTTACGAACGTTCATAAACATACATCTGGTAAATTATAGAGGCTGTCTGGTATTGTAACTTAATGAATAACAAACAAAAGTGAGTGAATATTGTTGTTTATTTTTTTAAATATTTATAATTTTTAGTTGAGGATTAATTAACGCATTATATATTTGAATAAAAGAACGTTATCAATTTAATCATTTCCTTTTAATTTTTTCTCATTTTTATAATCATGTATATTGGATTTGGAACGACTTAATTCTTTCAGGATGGAAAAATTTGAAAAATTCCTTGGAGTAGATGCATGTTTATGTAAAATTCGATAACGGCACTCTCAAGAAATTTCCGCCTAATTAAGTTACTTTCTCTTTTAATAAATATTTCATTCTTTAGATCGATGTTGCAAAATAATATTGCTTATATTTGTCTTGATAAAGTCCATCAGTGGACGAAACACGTCAGCTAAGTTTTCCTTTTGACTTTATTTATATTGTACTTTTACAGATATAGTTTTACTCATATCTGAAATTTTACACACACACACACACACACACACATATATATATATATATATATATATATATATATATATATATATATATTAGCGGACCTAATAGGGATGTATATTTTAGATATTCTGAGCAGATTTCTTAACCCCCAAAATGTAGGGCTTTACAGGGATCATGGTCTCATTATTATACCTAACTCTAATGGACCTCTTACATCCCAACTCCAGAAGAAAATAATTAAGGCTTTCAAATATATAGGTTTTAAAACAGAAACATCATCTAACCTGAAAATAGTAAATTTTCTAGACGTAACATTTGATCTTGAAAATAACACTTATAAACCTTTCCAAAAGGAGAACCAATCGCCCATATACATAAATATCGACTCAAACCACGCTATAGCAATTGTGAAACAGATCCCTAACACTGTAAATACTAGAATAAATAAACTATCCTCTAGTAAAAGCATCTTTGATCAAAATAAATCAACATACAATCAAGCCCTATTAAAAAGCAAATTCAAACAAACACTCACTTATATAGATAAATCTACTAGCGACACGTCTTCTAAATCTAGAAATAGAAATAGGAAAATTATATAGTTCAACCCACCCTTCTGTAAGCTGTCCAACATTAATATAGAAAAATATTTTCTTAAACTAATAGATAAACATTTTAAAAAAGATAAGCTGTTAAAAAAGTTGTTCAATAGAATGAATTTAAAAATTAGTTATTCCTGTATGAACAAAATGGAAAAAATTATTAGCTCCCATAGTAGTAAAATTTTAAAATGAATTTTATGTTGGAAGTTTTACCTGATGATCCTGAATCCTTAAAAAAGGATTTAGGTGAAATAAATTATCGTAATGGTACCTTAAAGTGGTTTGTTTTTCATTATATATATATATATATATATATATATATATATATATATATATATATATATATATATATATATCCTACAGGAACAACCTACCTAGGTTTCACATTAAATGGGTCATCAGAGTAATCTAGCTAAAGAGGAAATGACACGGAATGTATGGAACACTCTACGTTTTAGCTTTATTACTCGCTTGCGTTTTATTTCTTTGGATTAAAATAGTAGGAATTGTGCCTTTGATTTTAGGTTTGACCGTTTTTGAATTTTATCGAGGTCTCACTCCTCATATCACCTCAAGGTTCTATAATAGATTCCTTGTATATCAGATCCCGTGGGGCTTCTCTTTGTAAACAGAGAGAATGCTTACTGGGTCTGAATGTTATTGGACTCTAGCTTTCTTGAAATTCATATTTTTTTCTCCTTCCATTGGTTATCATTAATATCCATTAAATTTACACGTTTATTTTTTATATCCCAGAAATAAACTTGATAAGCATGGGACGAATCCGGTTGTTTTTCTTTTAGCTTTAAAAATATGCATTAAAATGCCATATAAATTATGCTTATTCCTAGCTATCCTTAAATTTTTGTACTACAAAAAACTTAATTAAATATATATATATATATATATATATATATATATATATATATATATATATATATATGTGTGTGTGTGTGTGTGTGTGTGTGTGTGTGTATTGTTATACTCGTTTAGAAAAAACTTAGGTATTTTAGCTTGTAATTGAACCAATGCTCAAGGGAAAATAAGGGATAAAAAAAGAAAGATAAAAAAAGAAATCCATGAAATTGATGCGAAAACAGTCGTCCAGAATACACGCTCATAGTCCAAAGAGAAAAACCTCCAAAACGAGTAAAGCAAAACTAACTAAGTAGAGCAAACCTAAATATGAACCTAAAGAGCTGGGTAAACAGCCTGACGATCCGTGTAGATGAAACCTAGGCAGGTTTACCTGGTTCTTTAGGTTCACACACACACACACACACACACACACACACACACATATATATATATATATATATATATATATATATATGTGTGTGTGTGTGTGTGTGTATGTGTGTGTGTGTGTGTTGATCAATTTATTCAGGCAAGTTATTAAAACGAATAAGAGACAAAGGATTATTGAGTGTGAAAGAATATGAAATAAAGAGTGAGAACAATTCAAGAAAAGGACTTAATATGAGAGAAGATAACGATAGTCACTGAATTTTTCACACTTCATTGGAAAGCGAGAAAAGATTTCTACAAATTAGAAATGCCAGAGAAGAAACTGTCAGCATAGAACTTACGGTTGAATCTATAAATTTCAACTTTAAAAGGATGCCACTCTAGCATTACGTTTAAATTCATAAAGTCTCGGTACCAAAGATGGAAGTTCTTTAGAACAATTACCATGAAAATATTTATGAAGAAATCTTAGGGAAAATACGGTACGGTGGTGAATGAAGCCGAGACAACCGATGAGAACCAATAACACTGCATCTTTGAAATTTGACCGATATTTACTATGCAGATGGCATCGATATCACTGCAGACTGCATTACCAGTGGATAAAGGCGTTATTTAGATCCAGTGACAGGACCCAAAGAGTGTGAGTTCAATACCTGGTTAAGACGGTAGAGAACTTGGAGAGGAGAATTAACAGGAGATAACTGATAACTGACATCCATTAGACATGGCACGTGGAACTAGAACAGTCTACCCCCAGTGAGCTAAGTAAAGGCTTCAGTTCGACATTCCAACCACCTGAAGAAGGCCGGAGCGTACACCGGCCGAAACGTTGTAATAAATATGGCGACAAAGAAGAGGACAATAGTCCGAATAATGTAAATAGTGTACATAATACCTCTTCTCAGAAATATAGACAGATACCATTACCATTGCCACAATTCTCTTACATTATCTAGAAAATGCTGATAATAATGTTGGTCTCTGTGTCAATGCCTCTAAAGCTAAATTCATAAGCTTCAACCAGCAAGGTTCAAGACAAACTGTTTCAGGTGAATCAATAAAAATCTTTTACATACCTAGGAAGCGAAATAAATTCAACTGAAAATTATTTGAAAAGCCATATACTTAAAGTCTCGGTTGCCTTGAATAGAATGGATGTAAACTGGAAATCTGATTTTGCGCCAGTGTAAAGGCAGTTTTAATGTACCGTATCACTGATTGGACATTAATTAAAACCCTAGAGCCGAATCTCGACGGAACCTAAAGTCGGGTGTTGTGAGCTATATTAACATCTCTTGGAATCAACACCAAACCAAATCACAGCTCTATAGACACATCTCTGATTGATTTTTCTATAATCTTGAATGAAAACAAGCGAGCAAAACAAGGACATGCCAATGATCTGCTGCTCTGGACACTTCGCCATGGCGCAAGACGGGGTTGTCGCCCAACAACCACATGCCCTGACCAGCTATTTCATAACACATAATGCAACCCTAATGGCCTTCCGACCTTGATGCAGGACTGTGATAGTTGGCTTGATAAACTCATGAATATATTCGAGCTAGCTAGACCGAATGAAATAAAACAATGTGAATTTATACTTTTAACATTTGCTTTTTTGAAATAGCAATACAATTTGGATGCATAATATTTCAATAAATATAACAGATTTGCTTTTATATTGTTCGTTTCAATCCGAATAAGGAATGAGTGAAAAACAATTTCCCCTTCCACAATTTATAGGCAGAAGCACACAAATTCATGCAGGGATTTATCCCTAGGCAATAACACGTGCCAGCTCTCGGTTTCATATGACTCAGTCCCGGTTTTTCTTGTCTTGAATCAGAATGCTAATTTCGTTTATCCGCAACTATTAGTTTATGAACTTTTTGCCATGTTTCTCTCGCTTTGCCGTATTAATTTTAGTCTGCCTTGCTTTATATTATTATTTTGCCCTGCTCTTTTCTTTTCATTCTCTTGTTATTGCTTATTGTAAACATTGTCAATGTTGTTTGTTGGACAGTTCTATTATTTATGTTACACTTAACTATAGCCACTCACTCTACATATATCCTTTGTAGTAAAACGTACTGACTTCCAAAAAACACTGTAACAAACAAAAAGATGACATTTTAAAGGTGTTGTGGTTGATTTTAAACATTTTTCTATGACGTTAGCTCCAGATTAAATCGCTGTGAAGAAAAAACAAATATTACCAGATAAAACAACAAAATAACTTTTTTTATAATTACGATGGTCTGAATTTATTCTTTGAAGGATCAGAAATTATTTCTTTATTTTATCTTTTTTTTTACTTGAGGCTAATGAAATAACTTTCCCAGTGTGTTTTAAACAGATACTACCAGTGTTTGGGTCATTTTTCGCGCTACTGATAGGGTTTGGCGCCAAATCATTTATTTTCCTGTCAATCATGTCATTTATTTATTCTTTTTTTTTTCTTTTCTTCAGAGAGCTTATCTTTCTTCTTACGGTGCGGTGGTGGGGTCATTGAAGCAGTTAGAGTAAACAGTATCGATCGGAAAACGTCAGAAGAAATTTGTTTTGTGAACTTTACACAGCGAAAAATTTGAAGAGGTAATGAGCGATAGATTAACCTTTTCTTGTTGTTTTAGAATGAAAGACTGCGCCAAATCTCACTTAATGAAGCACAGATAATCAGACAATGTTTTGTTGCTTTTACTAATAGTACGTAATGGCATATATAAGTAAAGTAAACACACATATACACAGACACATGCACTTTATATATATATATATATATATATATATATATATATATGTGTGTGTGTGTGTGTGAACATAGAAGTCAACACTTAGAGGTGACAGTCTGTTCATGCTAGACACAATCATCAGGTGAGCTGACGATTGCGTCTAGCATGAAACAGACTGTCACCTCTAAGTGTTGACTTCTATGTTCACTTTTATATATACACACGCTCTATCTCTGATATTGAGCACTTTATCCCATAAATATATCACACCTAAAACTATATTTCTTCATATATATATATATATATATATATATATATATATAGAGAGAGAGAGAGAGAGAGAGAAATAGATAGATATCGATATATATTGATATAGATATATATTATAATTATTTTTTTAAAATTATGATTACTATGTTTCGTAATTGAAACTCAACTGCTAACGTTTAATTTTAATATTAAACATTGAAATTTAGAGGATAATTTCATTCTCAAAAAATATTTGGAATAACTAAGCGAAAAATATTTTACTAATTTATAGGTGGAAAATGGAGTTGTAATCTGGGTATATTTTTTCATTATCATGAGGACTCTGCTTTGATGCAATATATTATATGATATAATAAACATTTCTCTGCTTTGATGAATTATATTATTTTATATAATAAACAGTTCTACCTTCATCAAAGCAGAGACCCTTTCATAATGAAAAAGTAACCCAAGATTATACTTCCATTTTCAAACTATAAATGAATAAAATATTACTTCGCTTTGTTACTCCAAACATCGCTTGAGAATGAAACTGTCCTCAAGTTAATGTTTAATATTAAAATTAAACTTTAGAACTTGTTTCGAAACATAGTAATTTCTGTGTCGCGATGTAATCATATTTAAAAAAAAATAATTATAATTTAAGCTCTGCTTCTGTATCGAGCACTGTTTTTTTTTTTAAATAAAAACAAGAATAATAAAGACCTTTGGATTATCAATCTAATTGTTCTTTCTTATTACATGAATACACACATATATAGTGTTTGTTTTTGTTTGTATATATATTAGGAGGCACGGCTTGAATTGAGGAATCGAAGAGACGAGTTCGAATTCCAGTCGAATCCATTATATTCACTTACGTGCTCATACACCATGGAAAGGTGTGAATCATCTTGTTCTCCTTTCATGGGTTCAATAGCCTTGGATAGCAAGTGGTCTAGGAGAAGGACAACTCTGAATTCAAAAACCAGCAGATGGTCGGTTGGGAGCCTTGTGGCACGTAGAAACTCTGTATTCGGCCCTTTAAAAAGGGTGGATGGTCTTGCACGAAACCTTCCGCACTATAATCAAATCTCATGTGCTGTTGTCGGGCTGTCGGTTTCCTAGGAACTGATCTGCTTGACCGTCATATATATATATATATATATATATATATATATATATATATATATATATATATATTGCTATAGCAGCTGCTAAGAACGCAAGAACGTTAGTTCACAGCAAAATCCATCTTACACATTTATAAATCTATCTTTCCCCCATGCATTAATTATTGTTGCCATATCTGGTTTGGTGTTCCTGCTATATGTCTTGAGTTTCTCGATAAATTCCGAAAACTGCCTGAAATATTATCATTCCTGTCCTGTTATCTCGACTTCAGTGGCTTGTTTTCTATAAATGCTTTCTATAAATCGAGATGAAACTGCTCTGTTTTACTTGGGTGTCCCAATTATAGAGTCACACGTGAAACACAAATGTGTTTACACAAGCTAGCTACTGGAACAGCGGAATATAACCAGTAACAAATGTACAATGATTAACTTACATGTAAATGATAGGTCTCTTCAATGTTGATGATAGAATCAAAATAAATGCAGATTATTGTTTAATGTTCTTGAACAAGATCTTAAACAAACACTAACAACAATCCCGAAGAATGATTTATAGATGTTCCAATTATCTTTTTCATTTCTTACCAAGAGCGCATGAATTTAAGCGTTTTACTAGATAGGTAACGAGGTCTAATCGTTTTACTGCTAAAATTGCTAGTTGTAGCCAAAAGTTCTATAATAATAGCTTCTTCTCTCGGACTTCCCGTTTCTTACTTCCGTACCTCAGACGATCTTGAAATGCAACGTTAATCGCCATCTCCTGTCCTCATTAATCCTGCTCTTTTATTATCCTTTCTTTTCGGTAACGTCTTCTCATTCCCTTTCCCTCTCAGTAATCCATTTTGTCTCAGTGACATCATCGCCTTGCTTTGAGTGAAAATTATTTCAAATATATATCGGCAAAATATCTTCAAATCTAAGACATCGATCATAAAAACAGAAAAGACTTTCCTTAAAATTCCTTGGTATATCTTAGAAATAAAAACACACCATCATTTTAATTTCTAAAATGTTGCCTCATGACAGAGAAAATATGGAATCGGAATATTAACATAAAATCAACATGGAATAGATACGCAATTTTTCCATTAGTAATATTCGTAAAACCTATAATTAAAAAATATAACGTATTTTAAGACATTTTTATGTTTATACATTCTTTTTTATTAAAAACACTTTTACCTGCCTGAATGACCGAGAAATTGTCATAGAAAATATGCGTCCTCTGACAGGAATAGAACCTGTGTCCTATACGGAATAGCCTGACGTGCCTTAACCGATTGAATTACAGAGGAGCGTTTTAGTTAGCAAGGTCGATTTTTTACTGTTTTAAACTACAATTTTCCATGATTTTTTTCACGTACATTCATATCTGCTAGATGCGTATCCAAATGTAAAAAAAATGATGTCTCACATTATGAAATGGACAAAGTCCGACAATTATTTTAAGATATTTTCATGTTTATACATTCTTTTTTATAGGTACAATTATGTAAGTAAATGCTCTGTTTATAATAAACAGTATTAACAACAAAAAAGATATATAAACAAAAATGTTTTAAAATAATTGTCGGAGTTTGTCCATTTCATAATATGTGACGTCATTTGTTTACATTTGGATACGCATCGAGCAGATATGAATGTACGTGAGAAAAATCGTGGAAAATTGTAGTTTAAAAAAGGTATAACCGACCTTGCTAACTGAAACGCTCCTCTGTGGCGAAAACGGTAAACGCAGGTCAGTCTATATGACGGTTCGTACAGCATACGGGTTCGATGCCTATGACAATTTCTTCGACATTGAGGCCGGTAAATGTTGTTAATACTGTTTATTATAAACATAGCATTTAGTTAAATATGTGTAAGCATAAAAATGTCTTAAAATAATTGTCGGACGTTGTCCATTTTATAAAATGTAATATAGAAACACATTCGTTCAAATGTGCGTCATGTGATAAGAGCAAAACGCATTCATTTTCCGTAAGCACTTGAATCACCCTAACATTTCAAGAATTAAACAGGTGTACGAACAGACGACAGGAAGCATGCACGTGACGCCCACACAACCAATGAGCACAAAACAAACGTAGCATTTCCAAATCATTCATACATACACAATGCATACATACTAACACCATAAAATAAACACGGGACATCTACGCAGACGAACGCAGAAGTTAATAATCCAAACATAACCCGAAATTATTTCTCTTTCAAAATTTCTGACGAAACTAAGTAAATAAAAAAATAAATTAAATTTCAAAAACATTTTCTACTTGTTCCTTATTTAATCATTCTGCCAGATTGAATCCACATGTTCAGCATATCTTATATATATATATATATATATATATATATATATATATATATATATATATATATATATATATATATATATTTATATATATTAGGTTGGTGCAAAAATGATGTCGTTTTCTCACATATGTTACTATGTGAGAAAACGACATTATTGTTGCACCAACCTAATATATATATATATATATATATATATACGCACACACACACATACATTTGTTATTTTACAGTGAGGTTCACATATCACAAGGCTTGGGAGCCACTCGAGGTAGAGGTTTACGGAGTAATAGGCATACGTTTTGCTGATACGTGGGGAAGATAACAGTTAACTCTAGGTATGAACAGTTTAAGATTGTAGTGATCGGGTAAACATCCTTTTGGAAGTCGGTTCCACAGAGCAGGGGTTCCTGGGATGAAGCTGCATGAGTGGAACTTACTTCTCACCAAAATAATACTGAGGGAATGAGGGTGGTTCGTGACAATGCGCCTACCATATCGTGTCCTACTCCCGAAGGTTAGAACTGGTGGAACTAAGGAATGTAGTTCATCTGAATACTTTCCAGGGAAATAGTGATAGAGCAGTCGGAGGCTTCATCCGTTTCGTTTATGAGAGAGGGTCTGCAAGGTGGAAAACAATTTGTCACATACAAAGACGCAGAGTCGCTTTTGGAGTCTATCGGGACTGGAAAATGAGAACTTGGGATATGATAGACGTAATCAAACTTCAAACCAGCACCTCTAGCGATTTATCTTATGTACTCGCCTGGTTTCTGTCTGATGCCCAGTAGGCGCTCAAAGTACGGAGTCATCCCGAGGCAACATCCATTGATCGTAACTGGCTCAGGGTCCGATTGGATATGAAGTCCTTAACTAGTTTGGTTTTCGATGCATTGAATGTAACCAGTCAGTTTCCCCCCACTGAGAAATAGGGGTTTTGTTCTTGGTATCGCCTGCCCTCTCTTTATTGGTAGGTAGTGACACTTGGAATAACTTCTGTTATGTCAATTTAAAAGCTCAGATTTTTCTTTTAATTAACCCATTACCTATTTGCACCTTCTGACATATGGGTGGCAAAACGAACGGGTAGCCTCGGAACTACGCTTAGAAAAGTCTGTTTCCCACCGAAGGTAGATCTTAACTTGTTCCCTCGATACCACGCATGGATGAATAAAGAGCAACTGAACATATTAAATGTCCGGTTAGCTGTCGTTTGACTTCGAATGCATTCCTTTGCCTACAGGTTGTCTTCTTCCTAACTGCTCAAGATCGAGATGAAACCACACTGCTTTGTTTTACGTGGGTGTCGCAATTATGGTGTCACAGGTGAAATGCAAATGTGTTTACACAAGCTAGCTACTGGAACAGTGGAGTATAACCAGTAACAAATGTACAATGATTAACTTACATGTAAATGACAGGCCTCTTTAAAGTTGATGATGGAATCAAAATAAATGCAGATTATTGTTTTATGTTCTTGAACAAGATCTTAAACAAACACTAACAACAATCCCGAAGAATGATTACAAGTATGTATACACTTATAAACACGCAATGAAATAGATAATGTGTTAATGCAATAGGCTAATTTTCTCTAACTTCTACATCAATTTGCACCTGCAAGTTGGGTTGCCACAAAAAATTAAGATAAAAAACAAGCCGTTTCATCTACGTATAACATTGCTAATAAAACGCTATCGGGCTTACGGATCATATCACGTTGAAACACCGGTTCTCTTACGATCACCGAAGTAAAGCAATATCGAGACAAGTCAGTACCTAGATGGGTGACCACTTGCAAATACCAGATGCTGTAAGCTTGGATGTGCGTGCTGTTGTAATGGATAACGGCACGAATTCGAAATGGGAAAACCGAGTTCCAATTGCCGTTGGGTTTGTTATAATTACTTCCGCGCAAATACCCCTATGAAAGGTACGAATCAACCGCTTCTAAACACTTGCTATCGGTTAATTAGTACGATTTGTACTATGAAGTTATTATTGTCTCCTTACTACCTAAAAAAAAAAAATAACTGGATTTAAATATCCTGCAAAGGGTTGATAAACCGTAATTAACAGATTACAAATATATTAATATATAACGCAATGATAAACAGAGTGTTAAAATAAAAGACTACAAATTCGAAGAGAGTCTAGCAAATAGGTATTTACAGCAGCTGCAATCAATACACAGGAAAAAAATGGGGAATTACTTTTGGCAGCGTAAACAGAACAATGTTTGTGCTCAGTAAGTGGTACTATTATAATATTTCACGCGACGTCTATGAAGAAAAGTAAAAAGGTCGTATAACAAGCGGGTCAATGTCAGTGTGAACTATACAAACAAACAAGCAAAAAAAAAAATTATAGACATTAGAAATTATAATTCTAAAAAAAACAATTATCTAGGATTTTGCGCAACTCACTGGATCTAACGTAATCCCTACAAAAATGAAACTAATATGTGTGTTCTTTTTTTCAGTTGTTGTTGTTGTCTAATTTTATTTTTTTCGTTGGAGGATAGAAAATGGTGATTGTTATAATAACCTTGAAGGCAAAAGAAAAATTGTCAGTCAGACACGTACAGGTTATTTTGTTTTTGTTTTTTGTTTTTGTTTTTTTGTTTTTTTTTTAGTCTGGGAGACCTGCAAGGTTTTATAGAAGTATAACGCGGAAAAGAGATAGATATTTGCAAAGATATAGATTAATCTTGCTTGAAAAGAATCTACGCTATTCTATTGGGAGAAATGTTCAGAAAATATAACAGAAAATACATTCTACAAACGATAAAAGAAAAAAATCACTTCTTGAAAGCGCTTGTCATATGACTAAAACATTCTATCAAATTACGTGTTTTAAAAAAGAGTTGAAAAATAAAAAAATAGATTGACGTTATACATTATGAAATGGATAAAATCCGACAATTATTTTAATATATTTTTATGTTTATACATTCTTTTTATAGATACAAATATTTAAGTAAATACACTTTTATAATAAACAGTATTAACGACATTTACCGAGAAATTTTCATAGAAAATATGCGTCTTCCGACAGGAATCGAAGCTGTATCCTAAACGCAACCGTCATATGGCCTGACGTGCTTTTACCGATTGAGCCACAGAGGAGCATTTCGTTTAGCGATGTCGATTTTACTGTTTTGAAACTACAATTCTCCATGATTTTCTCTCATACATTCATATCTGCTCGATGCGTATCGAAATGTAAACAAATGATACACTTTATGAAATAGACATAGTTCGATAATTATTTTAAGACATTTTTTATGTTTATACGTTCTTTTTGTGACGTCATTTTTTTACATTTGGATACGCATCGAGCAGATATGTATGTAAGAGAGAAAATCATGGAGAATTGTAAGTTTAAAAACAGTAAAATCGACCTTATTAACCGAAACGCTTCTCTGTGGATAAATCGGTAAAAGCCCGTCAGGCTATATGACGGTTCCGTATAGGATACAGGTTCGATTCCTGTCGGAAGACGCATATTTTCTATGAAAATTTCTCGGAGATTCAGGCCAGTAAGTGTCGTTAATACTGTTTATTATAAACAGAGCATTTACTTAAATATTTGTATCTATAAAAAGAATGTATAAACATAAAAATGTCTTAAAATAATTGACGTTAAAATAACGGTATTCCAATTCCTTGCATTTTTTTAATATATTCCTTTTTTTAAAAAGAATCATTGAACTTCAAGCAAGGCAATAAAAACCACTAGAATGCTTATTATTAATGAAACAAAGAGAATGATAAGGGGACAGGATTCAAGGAGACGAAAGAAGACGATAGGCATTGCTTTTACATTTTTGAAGATCACAATTGACAGAAAATCAAAAAATCGGAAGAGTGTTTCACAAACGAGAAGTTCGAGGGATGACATTATCAACATAGAACTTACGGTTACAGTTAACAATTTAAACAGTGCAATCATAAGAGCTATTCTGCCAGTCAAGTACTACGTTTAAATTCATGAAGTCTGGGTACCGTAGAGAAAATCTAGGCGAAGACGCAAAGTGAAACTACATTACGGCGGTGGGAACATGACTGAAGCCGAGATGCCAGGTTAGATCCGATAACGTTGCCGATTATTATTTGGATGTTTTAAGAATCTGTTGCCATCCTTATTATGATAAAAATCAATATTATCAGAAAATTGGTGTTAACCAGTAAAATATTATAAATTTGTACTGGGGTTAAAGTGGGCAAACAATTTTCTGTTCTTATTAAGTACCAAATTAATCTCTTTCTAATATTACTTATTGTGTCAAATTTCTCATATTATAATAGATATTACGCAAATAATGAGGAAGACATATTTATAAGAGATTCCTGGACATGATGAACTAAATATTTTTATGGTGTTTTGCTTGGGAGATTTACCATAGTTGGGGTCCCTAAATACTTTAGTAAGGCCTCTGATCGGGAGATTGTAGGAGTTTTGAGGGGCGTGGAACCACCTATTAGTTGTTGTTGTTCCCTGATTAACACCGACCCGGAATGGTGTCACCTATTAGGGACCTCAGATATGGTAAATCTCCCGAGCAAAAGCATCATGAAAGTATAAAAATACATTTATATAATAAAAGTAACAGCAACACATTTCAGGGTTAAACTACAAGCAAATCCATTTTTATATAAGTTCCATATAATATTTAAAATTTCAAACTCCATTCAAAAGGATAACAACAACAAAACTATAACACACACCTCTAGTAACTGTCCACACAAATATGTTTATGCACAAAAGCTGAGTATCATCTACCATGTGAAATTGCGAAAGCAGAATAAGATATATGATATTTTTATTACTTCCAAGCTGCTAAGAAATTTAGATCTGGCCATTAAATGACCCATGTGGAGTTGATATGCCGTTAAACAAAATCAATCAATCAATAAAACAATATTTTTAGGAGTAATATATTATTTCAAATATAACATTTATTCTAATTAAGAATATCGATTAATACTTATCTGACGATGAGGTTTACAATGAAAATTTCGATATTACACTTTCTACATAAATTCAAAATATACAGGCCACAGAATTTGATGAGAAATTGCGGTTGTAGGTTCGCTGTACCGCTGAGCACCTGAAATGTTTTCTCCACATATCCGCTTGAATGTACAAGAGGTATTAATTCATGCGTAGAGTAAGCAAGTAAATGTGGATTACCGCATCCCTTTCCATGTTAAACTACAACCGTTGCTCACCAACTTGATGGTTTGACTTGGTCCCCAAGACGTGGTCTGTTGATTCACTCGGTGTAATCCTCCGCTTTGGCTACTGTCTTCAGTCTTTCTTCCGCCAAAAGATGCCTCGTCATCACCATACTGGTTGCGTCCATAGATATGGAATCCAATTTTGCTAGATGGCCGCTGACACTACAAACCATTTTACAGGGTTTATTTTTATTATTTAATGCCACTATCTAATCACACGCCTCACCAAAAATCCTTATTGGAGGTAATGGTCTAGACGCTGATGACCTGACCATACGTCACGTTTGTAATTTTTTTATTTTTATTTTTTGATTCATTTCACCCCAAGTAGGGCGATAATACTACTATGACTCTGGTTTACTGGTATTGAGGCAGAATGAGAATAATTTAGAAGTAACAGGAAACCCAATCCTAAACAAGAAACAAGGGATAAACCCCTACCCCTGTTCAATAAAAGAGGAAGGCGTGTGAATACTAGATGAATTTGATTCGGTGCTATTACATTTTGATTGTAACTATTCCATTTTGACTGGCATTTTTCAAGGATCGCATATGTACATCGAAGAGAAAATAATGACATAATCAAGATGCTGACATTCAACACTACTTCAAAAAAAATAAGGTTAAGAAAGAAATCCCCATAAATACTGAAAATAGCGATAGCAGCTATACTCTACGTGAGAAAGCAATTTTCCTGAAAAATTGTTGTAAGTCAGACATTTTTTTTCTAAATTTTGACCAACATCAATACTGAATACCCGGTAAATAAATGCCATATATTTCCTTGTAGGGAAACGGCTGATATTACCACAAGCATTACCATTCAAATTTTATTAGCGCTATTCCGTTTTGATTGGCCCTCTTCTCATTTTGAAATGGATATAGCGTAGAATATAAAAGATTAAAAAAGATTTAAGATCAAGGAAGCAAAAATATGAAAGGCCGAATGGGAAAATATGTAGCGATGAAGAAATAAACATCGCAGGAGACGGATTTAACACGGTACGGGAAAAAACGAAATAAATAAATAAAATAAAAAGCAAGGTAGAAGACGTGTTTTTCAGTAGGATGGACTAAACATAAAGCGAGAATGATAAAAATAGCAAAAGAAAAGTTGCTATTGTAATGAAATCAGTACATAGGTGTGTCTTTCCATAACAACAAAGAAAAAAAAATCTACTAATGAATAAAAGCGTAGAAGGAAACTTAGCACTAACATTTGACGTTTCGAAAAGCAATGGCCAAGATGAAGTGGAATGGTATAGCAGACATAATGGAATTCTATTAAAGGCGCTAACAGTCAAAAGCAATTTTGGAATTGATACGTTTATTATTATTATTATTATTATTTTGATATATTTATAAGATTATTATTATTATTTTTTAGTATAAAATATGGCAGCGATAAGATACTGGATAACCTAAGCAGATTGATATGGCGTTACCAATGAAAATATATGTGAATATTAGTAGACAAATGAGAGAAAAACGTGCATATATTTTTTCTTAAAATATAAAGCTTTTACATGTAGTTGTATAGGATCGCTCGCTTGTATACCTTCCTATATTCAACCGTTCGGTTATATATATATATATATATATATATATATATATACACTCCCGGAAATCCGGTTAAGCTCGCTTTTACAAAAAAATTCGGCGGCTCATACTGCTATTAAGCATTACTCTTCGAATAAATTGAACAGAGTAATCTGAGCAACTGACGTATTTCGTAAAGAGAAAAACTTTAAAATGCCCTTCCTTCTTGTCGTGCGACGATGGCGTAGATATCGGAGTGATGTCAAATCAGTCTGGTTTTGAACACGGCTTGAAACAATCGGGCGTCTAGCTACACTGAAGTGCTGTGACACAGGGAAACAGTCTGTCTGAGTATGACTATATATATGCACCCGTTGGGGCACTCTAGGGAAACGTTTTTTTACAAACAGTAACCTCTACTGCTATGAAGCATTACTATTCAAGTATGAATTGAGTTCTCCGAGCCGCTAGCGTATTTCGTATCGAGAAAAACGTTAAAATTCACCTCCTACCGTGCGATGATAGACTAGAGGTAACATATCTGACTGGTGCCAAATCAGTCGAGTTTCGAACCCGGCTTGAAGCAATCGGACGTCTTAGCCACACTGAGGAGCTGTGATATATCGAAACAGTCTGTCTGTGGATGACTATATATATATATATATATATATATATATATATATATATATATATATATATATATATATGCGCGGTACTTAGTGGAAAGTGTTCAATATCTATGATCGAGCTAACATATTCAGTTTTATGGATATTAGTTTGTAAGACTGGTTTTTCACGCTTTTGCGATCATCAAACAGGTGTATGCATTTTAGTTCGTACAAACACAACTATATAAATATTCTAAGGTTAGGCGCAGATACACATCCATGTGTTCGAGCATACATATATACGCAATTGAAATGCATATGCCTGTATATATGTTTGTCGATGTATGTGGGAGAGTAATCCCCCCAAAAAACATAGAAGAAACATTTTCCCCTATCCACCACACACAAATAATCAAGTAGACATATGCACGAATAGATTCACATTTTAAATAAGTATTCCACATTGATGATCGCAAAGACGTGAAACGCAGTGTTACAAATTAATAATATCCACACAACTGAATAACATAATTATAATAATAATAGCTGGCCAATCGTATTCGAGGATACCCGTCTACTAGGGCGGCTAGAAAATCCCTATTGCAGACGCTCGCTCAGTCACATTTTTTTTGTTCAACACCCCCAGAGCCAACCTGTGGTTTATACTACAACTATGCTGGGTAGACCTTAGTTACTATTTCTGTGAGAGAGCGTATTATCTAGCGTGATCAACAATGTGAACAAGGCCAGCACACTCAAACAGCACAATGACTCTTGACTTCTTGCTGCTACAGATATCGACGGGACCCAAGGGTTCTGTCTACCTAATTTTACTCATAAGTCTTGGGCCAAACCGTGGTATGGTTTTTAGGTGCCGCACGCTGGGTTCGCCTCCTCCAGACCGATAACATCAGGAAGTCTACTCCCTGACAAATCAACCGTGTGAGATTCGAACTCGGATCTCATAGCCACCCGTATTCGAGGATACCCGTCTATTAGGACGGTTAGCCAATCCCCATTGCAGACGCTCGCTCAGGCACATTTTGTGTTTGATCACCGCCCAACATATATAAATCACGTGCCGTCAGTAATTACTCAGGCTAGGCAGATTGTAACCTTTATGTAGTAAATTTACAAAACAATTAAATATTTTGTGTTTTATGCATAATGACCAGAGTAAAATTCATTCGTTTTGTTGGATTAGTTGCATATTTTTCCATGGAAGGAGAATGTAGCGGCGGATCTGTTTTATTCAGAGTAAGCACTGCCTACCTTGTCTACATAGACGGCACGTCTCTGATATATACAGGATGCGATGGGTAAATTGTCACCATTTGACATCTTTAATGTCATGATTGTGCTTTATTTGTTTTAGATTTTGTCAACTGCACGGTATAATAGAGTCAGTTGGACAGCGTCTGGGCGCCATGACATTCACTCAACCAGAAATTTAAAAAAAGCATGCTGTACTGCTTGGCATTTACATCGGAAACATTTCTCAGTGTTTGGGTGTCAATCTATTGACATTGCAGAGAATTCGGAAAGAGTTGGATGACTCTAATGGGAATTACGAAGGTGTTGGAGGGATAACTAGTGATAGCAACGTTATGCTTCTATTTATCTTCAAACTGGGTCTCAAACAACACGGACCCCTACATCAATGGCCTTGAGATGATTATGCCGCCCTGGGTCAAGAGAGTGGCCGCTGGATGAACCTATGTCTGGCAACAAGACTCTGCACCATGTAGCACAAGCAGTCATGGCTGTCACATCACCCTTTATACCTGGTCACCTAACTCCACAGACTGTAAACTCCTTGATTATTATGTGGGGTGCAGTTGAGCAAGAGATCAACAAAACCGCTGGTAACATCAAAGGTGAACTGAACGCAATTATGGCGGTATTCAATAACGTAAACAAGGAAACCTAGGAGAATTGCCGGCGATTACGAAGTCACCTGGAAACCGTGGAGATTTTTTGAATAATTTTATTCTTTCAATATATTTTTGTGATGTTGGACGAATTCGCTTCGTTATCACTTCCAAAAATGCTCGTTATATTTGAGACTTCGTAGACGCCAGTGCTAGTAGTAACGCCTTTCAATAATAACCGCACTAGTAATACTTGTTCAAGTAGTAATCGTCAAATAGTATAATGATCAGAAGAGAGTCGTAATCCCTACAGCAGCAAGAGAGAGTGAACCGTATAGCAATAGTTGATAGGCAAGAGTGAACATTGAACATATAACCATCAGCTTACTTCCTATTTATTCACTTCCTTTATGATCACGTGATCTACTTAATAATGGAATCGCCCGTGTTACTCACTGGCGATCTGGTTTAAAACCATCGGCAGAGACACTTACTCTTATACAATAAATATCTATTCAAATGAAATTTCAGTGTCATTTTCATTTTTGCGTATCGACAATTTATCCATGACTCTCTCTCTCTCTCATTATCTCCCTCTCTCTCTCTCTCTCTCTCTCTCTCTCTATATATATATATATATATATATATATATATATATATATATATATATATATATATACTCGACTCTCCCGTCGAATTCTACATATGAGGGTCAAGCAGATCAGTTCCTAGGAAACCAACAGCTCGACACCAGCACATGAGATTTAATTATAGTGGTGAAGATTTCGTGCAGAAACATTCACACTTTTTGAAGGGCCGAATACAGAGACCTAGTTCACTACGTGCCACAAGGTCCCCTAACAGCCCTCCGCAGGTTTTGAATTCAGAGTTGCCCTTCTCCTAGACAATTTGCCATCCAAGGCTATAGAACCCACTCTGCCTTGCTATTTACTCATACCTGGAGGGAGAAGAAGAGGATTCACACCTTTCCCAGGGTTATTAGCACGAATGTAATGGACTAAGTCCAAACAATTATTTTGAAGTATTTTTTTGTTTATATGTTATTTTTATAGATACAAATATTAAATGACATATAAATAAAAATATATTGAAATAATTGTCGGACTTAGTCCATTTCATAATATGGCTGATTCCCCGTGAGGTATAGACGAACAGGTCTATCCACGAAACTCTAGAGTCGATATGCGGAAGGTAACATTAATCAGGTAAGTGATAAATTTTTCTCACATTATTTATATATATATATATATATATATATATATATATATATATATATATATATATATATATATATATATGTATATATATATATATTTATATATATATATATGTATATGTATATGTGTGTGTGTGTGTGTATGTGTATGTGTGTGTGTGTGTATATTGGATGGCAAAATGTTCTCGGTCTGATCAAGAAGCACTTTGATTAGATTTTGGAAAAACTGGGACAGTGTACTTTTAGAGCACTCCTTAATCTTACGAAAAAAAATTATCGCCAGCTTTAAAGTCTTCCAGCCACCATTCTTGTCTTTGAGAACAATAAACGCAAACCAAGAATATTCTTTGAAATGAATGTACACCAAAAACGGTTTAAGAATTAATTGAAAGCACGAATATACAAATTAATAAGCGAAAGAAGAGCGGACTTTTTGAAAGGAGGCTATAACTCAAGACACGAACCGACATCATAATTACCGAAGGAGTGGTTGAAATTCTGCGACACAAAGACGCAGATAGGCAGCCTTCACAAACGAAAACCGTTAAAGGCTCTTCACATCGTCAGCGCCCTTTGACGCGTCGACTTTTCATTTCTTTTCTATATTCTACTAAAACTTTAAAGAACATATCACATAAGAATGGTTTGAATGCTCTACCTGCCTTCCTACCCGACACTTACTACCTATTTATTTGTTTCAAAAGAAGCCTTTCATCTTTTAGTATCAGAGATACAATAAGACAAAGAAAATTGGGTGGACATTAATAGGCCTTCCTGAAGACAACCATAGAATAATACAAAGACAGGCAGATTTGCATTTTGCTAAAATACAAAGACCGATGGCAAACTTTCTATGAATAAATGAGTAACAAATTTAATTCAGAAAAGCACGCGACCCAGTCAGTTAAACCAATTAAATTTGGGAAAATATATGGTAATGCAAACAGAAAACATATGGAGATTCTCGATTGGTTATGTTATTTTTTTCGGCTTATCAACCTTCTGCAGGTTATTTAAAACCAGAAAATATTTTTAGGTTGGAAGGAGTTTTTGGAGATAAAAGTCCTTTACCGATGCAAAATACTACTAATTAACACATAGCTGGAGGGAGAAGAGTTGGATTCATATCTGAGGCTATATGCGCCTAAGTAAATATAACGAACCCGAATACAACGTGATATGGTCGTAAGCCGCTTGAAGAAGTTACACTTATCAAATGCTTGTAGACATACACACACATACATGCATATATATATATATATATATATATATATATATATATATATATATATATATATATATATATATAATACTTTCATGGCAACTGTTCTGACTAGCTTCTTTTTTCACTGGGGCCACGGCTACTTTTTTTATCTGGTGCCACGGCTACTACCCTAATTCCCCATGTATAATACGCCTTCATCTTTAATAAGCACACCTAAAATCGTGCTGAAGGTGTGGGAAATGCTTCTACTCACACATAATACGCACACCTTGTTTGGTAATCAAACCCTATGAATTTTACCTCTCCAATTTCATTACGACCAGCGTTTCCTAATCTTATCTTTTTACATTGTTTTAAACATAGAATAATATAATTGTAATTTAGTTTTAAGATAATTTTTATTTTATTTTACTGCAATTTGTAAAAAAAAAATTGCAAGAGTGCATAATACGCATTCCTGATTTTGCCTATTATTTTTTACAAACAAACGCATATTATAGATGAGGAATTACAGTAGATTGGCATCTAGGTGTCACCCATTTTACTTTTTACATACTTAAATGCAACCGCCAATTCCAACCCAAAATGGTGGACGTTCCTTCCTCTTACTTATTTCCCTGATAACTAAAATCTTCAAAAATTTTAATGCAACGGCAATGGCCAACTTCTATCTTCATAAATCCTTCCTTCAATCCTCCCTCTACTCAATATTTTCTCTCACTTTGGCATTCCCAACTTGCTTCTGGTGAAATGATTAATATGTATATATATATATATATATATATATATATATATATATATATATATATATATATATATATGTGTGTGTGTGTGTGTGTATAGAGAGAGAGAGAGAGAGAGTGAGAGAGAAAGTAGAGAGTTAGTTATAAAGATATAAACATTAATATATATATATATATATATATATATATATATATATATATATATAAGTGACTTCAAGAGAAGTAAACTGGGGCAGTTTTGGCAATATTATAAACTGGAAAGACAAGACGGAAATGAAAGGTTATTCTTCTGCTTCAATTGGCATCATCATTGGCACAAACGTTGCATAAAAAAGGATGCACTGATCCTGTGCTTATTCTTACTTCGTGAACAATTCCCTGTATTGTTACATGACGAACCTTCTTAATCGGCTTCTCATTTCGGCTTGTGAATGGCCTGTCTGAGCGTAGCTCGCCCTCCATGTTAGAAGCGGTTGTACCACCCCTTGATGTGACATTTATTATATGCCTAATGGAACCTATTGATGCCTTGATTTTGAGTATCACCAAGTTTTTGGCTAAATTTTATGCAATAACTCTGCTGATGTGTGCGAGACAACATCAATCAAGAATCAGGCCAATGGGAAAACATTAAATCCACTGTCAAGACGTAAAATTTATAGGCTAAGGCTACGTTTTAAGAGCCAAAAATATTTCCGCTGTCTTTCTAGAAGGTACCATTTGATGCAAAAATGAAATGAAGAGAAGAAAATAGGCTGGAAACGTCACCGAGTGCACTGGAAGATCCAGTACAGAGAGTCAGATTTTTTTGCACGCAACCGAGACATGTATATATATGGTTAGCAAGGTCGATTTTATTACTTTTCAACTACAATTTTCCATGATTTCTCTCGAACTCCTCGATGCGAATCCAGACGTAAACAACTACGAAAAGGACAAAGTTCGACAATTATTTAATATTATCTTCTTTTTATACTTCATTTCTATAGATACAAATATTTAAGCAAATGCTCTGTTTATAATAAACAGTATTAATGAAATTAACCAGCCTGAATGTCCGAGAAATTTTCATATAAAATATGTGTCCTCCGACAGGAATCGAAACTATCCTACACGGAACCGTCATATAGCCTGACGTGCTATACCAGTTTAGCTAAGGAGGAGCGTCTAGTTAGCAAGGTCGATTTCACTGCTTTTAAACTACAATTTTCCATGATTTCTCTCGAACATTCATGTCTGCTCGATGCGTATCCAAACGTTAATAAATAACGTGACACACTTCGAAATGGACAAAAACCGACAATTATTTAAAGTTTCTATCTTGTTCATAGAAAATATGACATCCATATATATATATATATATATATATATATATATATATATATATGAAGCAACATCTGTATATAAGTATTTTATGTTTAAACTTGTCATATATTTGCTTTTGATGTCTATGTTTTAAAATTTATTACCTTTTAACACAAATCTCCAACTAAAGGATACATGGCCCAGTGAATAAAATCGTTTGGTTAGATCTAGTGACTAGACCCAAAGAATTTTGAGTTCAATCCTAGACCACAGCAGTTGTGAACTAAAACGAGTTGATTTAAATGAAAATAACTGGAAGAGGTATGGCACTGGGAACTAGAACAATCTACTGCGGTGGACGAAATAAAGGATTTGGGCGTACAACGGCCCAAATTTTGTGTATATGGCAATGAAGATGAGAATAACAGTCCGAATAATGTAAATAATGCAAGCAATTATAATACCTCATTTCAGAGATATAGGCAAATATAGAAGAAGCTTTGATTTGTAAAATTACTGAGCCGATGCTGAGTGTCAAGTGCATGTTATGTAAGAAATTTTAAAGATATATGGTAATTATTGTTGATTTTACCCGGGATTGCAGCTACCTCTGTGTATTATTAAATCGTGTTTGCAGATTCATTAGTTTTGTCTAAGTTAACATCTTTGAATAATGAAATACTCACGGGGCCGCCTTGGAATTATTTATCTGTTGAGCCGAGGAGAAAGAGTATTGTTTAATTGAGGATTAAGTTGACCTCCATGGTGTTTGAGTGATATTTTCTTGTGTGATCCGCTTAGGTTTACTTGTGAACTTTGGTTGGTATTCTTGAAGAAAAGAAGCTGGGTATTCTGTGCTTCAAACTCTGCAAGATGAAAGTCGTATTTTCCGTCTTGGTGGAAAAAAAAGTGTGATGTCTGCCAGTGATGACCGAAGTCAGGTGTAATAGTCTAAGTAAAAGAAATGATCAGGCAAAGCAGTAGAGATGAAATGAGCGTTTGCTCGCTTGCTCACCGTGTTATCATAGTAGTAATTGTAATGCCTATTAGGTATTTTTTTTATTTTTTATTTTTATTTTTTTTTCGGTTCACACGTTTTGAAAAAATATTTGCCTGGCAATGTGAACATGTTATCCAGAGAGTTATGTTGTGTAGATTTGTTTTAGAGTTTTGAAATTTGCGATTTTGCTCGTTATATCGCGTTTAATCACAAATTTGTAAGATGAAGTTATTTTTGCTTTTGTTGAGCGTGATACAGTAGGAAGAGAAATTTGTCGTGGATTTTCTTCATTGGCTCTTGGTTTGAAAAGTATCTAAACGATACACAGTTGAGTTGGTTTATATAATTTTGTGTGTTTTCGTATCCAGGGAGAAAAATCTCACGTCATGGTAACAAATGCGTTGCTGTTTTATGTTGAGAATATAGTTTGTATGTATGAAGTATTTGTAGAAGACCGAGAGAAAAGTAATTGAAACTGAAGTGATCGTACGTAACCACGACGGGGAACACCTTTTTATCACGTGTGACTTACATCTTATTGTCCAAGAGAGAAACAAAAAAAAGAGAATGATCGAGAATGTTATTCATATTTATAGGCTTAATGAGTCTCCCCTAGCGACGGTTATATTGCAAATGTCAAGTGGGGCAACCCACATATATATATTCAAGCATGTTTCATTGAATAGATTATATCTATTTATTTTAATACAATCCTTTCTACTTCCCTAATAATCTTCTTGATGTTAAGTTGAAATTCATCAAGGAAGGCGCCGTAATTTTTGTTAACCCAAGTACTTTCGGTCACCTCCGAGATCATCCACAACGGTGCATTGCAAGAGAATCTTAATTTAACTGTAATCGTTTTGATGGTAATTTTTGAAATGCGACGTGCTATAATTATATTAAAATTAACTGTTTTGTTTACTTTGTAAACAAGCGTTCCCAATTCAAGGAGGATAACCAGAGATGGTAAAATGGAAAATTGTATATACTAGGGTCAACAAAAAATACGACGCCTTCGTTAATGAATTTCAACTTAACTTCAAGAAGATAATTACGGAAGTAAAAAGTGTTATACAAATAAATAAACAATATGTCTCTATTAAATATTAGTTTAAGATTATTATTTTTTAGCGGCAGTGTATTTGAATCAGACCTTTTGAGGCTGATCTTGGGGTTAGCTGGTAGACAAAATGAGAATGTGGATTTTGACTGGCTGGTCCGAAAGTGGGAATGTTAGATTTAGAAAGTGTTTTCAGGGAGTTGAATTTTGCAAGTCTGAGAGATCGGACGTGGTTATTTCGTGTTGTTGGTGGGTGGGGATAGAGCAACCCCACTGGCTAGTTAGAAATGTACACGTCGACGTGTTTAATAAAAAAAAATCCCTTTTGTTGAAGTTCTCAATTTATCACCGAATTAAAAGTACCCAACCAGTAGAAGATGGCCGAGGAAGAACACAGCTTTGTTGAGGAATAGATCCCGTCAACTAAATGACCTCTTCAGAACAAAGTGGGTATACAACATTTTGCTTATTTGGTTCAGTGACCAGGAGAAAAAGCATGGTGGTTGTGGTGGGGAACGCAGAAGGGTTACAACACGACGTGAAAATGTTCGGAAAAGATTTTCGATGGAGGACTCAAAAAAAAGAGAATATGAAGAGAAAAGAAGAAAAACTATATTGGGCAGTCTGTAAGTACGAGGATATTATTTTGTTCTACCGCGACACACGAACACAGACCTAAGCAATAAGCCAAATTAGGAAGTAATGATGACAAAAATGTGGAAAAGGCATTTTTAAATGGTCAGGTAGTAGAAAATAAAGGGCAATCAGGGAAAAGAAAAGACAATGAACAACACTCACGCATACACACTGTTGTGACTGTCAATTTTCATGAACATTTTAGCAAGAGACTGGTTTTGATTATTTTGTGTTTTACAAAAGATTAAACCATGTGTGTAAATCTATTGTTGATTTTTTTTTTATTGGCGCTCTTTAAATGTCGTCTAAGGTCATGTATGGCATAATTTTATGTTGTATATTCTGCAGTTGTAATTTTTATTTTGTTGTTGAAAAATCGGTCCACGAAAGTTTTGCTGTTAAGAATTTTTTTTTTTAGGTAGAGGTAATATTGACCAGTTTTGGGGATTGGTCACATTGAAGACTTAATTGTCGTTCGTAACGCAATGGAAAATGGTTTCGAAAAAAAAAAAGACTGAGGGCCTTTTGTGATGAGGCATTCCCAATGTGTTTTTTGGGGACTGTTAATGAGTTGAAAGTTCTTTTTGTGACTATGGTTTTGCGTGCATTCAAGTGTTTTAAGTTTAGAATTATTTTGTTAATTTTAATTAAATCAAAAATGATTGTTTTTTATTTCATTTTTGTAACAAAATGTGGAATTTTTTTATTTTTTATTTTAAGAGGCTTCTGTGTCCTTTTGCCTTCATTAAGTTATTAACTGGTGAATTTTCGAAATGGTCACACCTAGCTATGTAGTTAGAGACACGATGATATATGGGGGAGTTGAATGGGGGCCTATGCGTAATGAAGTATTTATATCGAATAAATATGCCCTAAGATACCCCCGATCAAGGTTTTTTGGACCCCAATGACCTAGTGGAATTGGTCAGGTAGCTTGTGGGATGTCAAGTTGACTAAGGATTGCAGGAGCTCTTGTAACGACGGTAGAGCCATCAATGGATTAGTTGGGGATACTGAGCGGGTCTTTTTTCCCCATGGTAGGCAGCCAGGGGCAGAAGAATTTGAGATGGTGCTAGTTGAGTTGTGGGCACACACAAGCAGATGAGCAATAACAGTAACTGTAGGAAATTAATCGTGATATAAATTGTGGAGATCTGTTCCAGTGAATCTGGTAATATGCAAGTAAAAAAATTAATTAATTGGTTGTTTGAATAAATAGGGGGATAATGAACCATGTGTTCTGTGTCAGTTTGTGTACGAGAAGAGTGAAGATCTTAGTATATTTAACATGTAAAAATTAGGGGAAAAGGATGTGGCTCAATTATGGAACTGTTTGACGATGAGGCTTGGGTTTTTGGCATGTATTGTATTGTTTTTTGAACCAATATATTTTGTTTTAAATTAAATTGTATGTAAATTTCGTGTAGTCTCAAGTGGAGAGGCAAGGACTTTTCTTCCTTCCAGGAATGTTCGATTGTAGAGGTGTTAGTTGCTGACATGGATTGAGATATTCATTGGAGATGTCAGAGTTCACTGTTGGAGTGACTTGTATCCAGACAGGCCTGTGAGGCGTTAACATTGGGTCACGGAAGCTAGTGACCAAGAATGGACATAGGACTGTCCTGTATTTTGCTTTTGTTTAAAATATATTTGTGAAACGTGAAAAACTGATCAGTATTTCGTTTTTTATGTTAATTCTTTTTTCCGAAATTGAATATGTGCATGTTGAAGTGGTAAGAAACACGCCTTGCAGACATAAAGGGTCTTTTACAGTAAATAGTTGAAATAAAGTTTGTAAATGAATCTTCTTTGATGTTTGAGTTGGTTTGTTTTGTTTTGTTTTACGGCATATCAACCTCAATGGGTTATTTAATGCCGACAAAAGTTTTATTGCTTCTAATTGTTTTTCTTTCAAAAATGTATTGCTGGTAATAATTTTTCCTTCCAAAAATTATATAATTTCATACAAAAAGTATTTCTGGCCTTAAAACCTATTTTTACACCTTCATAGTATTTTGACCCCAGTTTGGAGGTTAGCTATTTGCCCATAGCTGGGACACTAATAGGTGCTACCACGCCGGGTCAAGGTATATCTGGGAACACCAGCAATTAAGAGGTTGTTCCACGCTCCTAAAATCCTCCTGATTTGAGACATTGCTGTCGGACGTAGTTTATCGTCTTACCCAGGACGTGGATGTAGTTTATCATCATACCCAGGACGATTTGATAGTTGGATAAGGAGTGTCAAATATAATGTAGTTGAAATAAAATTCATAAATGAACTTTTTATGGTTGGGTAAGGAATGTTAAATAATATTTTATTTGGATTCAGACATTCTGAGGCTGACCTTTAAGGTCAGATGCTAGACAAAATAGGGAGCTCGATTCTGATTGCCTTAGCCAAAAATGGGAATGTTAGAGTTAGAAATTGCTTTCACGGAGTTGAGTTTTACACGTCGAAGAATGCATACGTTGTTATTTCCCGTCTCAGTGAACTTGCTCCCTAGAGGGGAGGATGATTTAGCGACCCCACTGGCCAGTTTGAATGGTACACGTCGACTTGTCTAATAAAATAGATGAGTTAAAAATCCCTTTTCTTGAAGTTCTCATTTTAGCTCCGAATCAAAAACATTTCGACATCAGACTGATAGATGACGAGCGAGAAAGAAGAAAGTAACATTATTATGATCACAGCAAGAGATTCGCCCCTAGACGTAAGAAGAGAGGGTGACATGAAATATCAATATTATTTAATGTAACATGATACAATGAAGATATGCTGCCTAAATATATGTATGTATGTATGTATGTATGTATTCTTATATTAAGAACCAAGTGAAATAGAGAGATAAGCCTATAGTTAAACATATATGAACAGACTTTCATATGTAATCATATATATATTTGTGTGTAGAAAATACTATAAAGAGATTGTTTATGCTTCAATAAAGAGTTAAAGAACAGATGATGTATTAAAAAGAACAGATAGATATATTGATAGATAATAAAAAGATTAATATAGATAAAGAACAAAGAGAGATACATAAATAGATATATTCTCTATTATATGTTGCAATTTTCGCCCTGCACTAGGAATGTTATTTCATATGCATTAAAAACAAATGTGCATTAATTCTTGTCTACAGAAAGTGTATTGGGTATGTTGAAGTTAAACGGTTGCAAAATAATGGCTTTTATTGTAGTCAATCGGCAAGTTTTGTGCTTTTAGCATGGTCTTTATTGGTGAATGTTCGCTTCATTTTAATGTTAGGTCAACCACTGCGAGCATATATATATATATATATATATATATATATATATATATATATATATATATATATATATATATATGTATGTATACATATACGTGTCTGTATACAGAGAAAAGGAAATATGCATGTATATATAGAAAGCTGATTTGTTCCGAGTACATTCCAACGCGTCATCATTCAAATGTTTGAAAGTAAAAGACAAAGGACTTTTTTTTTATTATCGCTTTAATTCCAACACCTTTTGTAGGTAAATGTGTGTTATTGATATATAAATGCATATATATGTGTGTGTATGTATGTGTGTGTGTGCGTGCGCGCATGCGTGTTTCTGTATTTCAGTGACTGAAACGAACAAAGAAGTTTTATAAGTTCTTTTCAACTTTTCAAGTGTTCTTATATATATATATATTTTTTTTCATTTTTGAGGAAAATAGAAAAAAATCAAAGTCATTGTTGTCTCGAGCGCTTTTGGCCAGTTTATTCACCATTTTCAAGAAGTCTGTTGTTAGGATATTTTCCTTGTTTATATTCCAAGCTGCGTTATATAAAAATCCTTAACTTTTTTTGCATAGGAGTAGCAGTAAATAATTTTTGAGTTCACTTCATAACACTCTTAACAGGCGACTCGTTTCAAAGCAAGTAATAATTATTGTTTCTTTAAGCATCTGAGATTTTTTTAAAATGATAGTGTTATCTACATGGATTTTTTTCCTGTGGGAGCATGGAGTTGTATATTAGTGTTTATGTGTTTTCTTATCGAACTAAGATTACTCAAGTGAGTTGACAGTTTAACGGTGTTGTCGTGAAACTAAAGTATTTTTCATTATTACGGACGATGAAATTGATAATTTACATTTGTGATCTGATGTTGGTATTCTGTTGGTGCGTTGCTAAAGTTAAATGTAGTCGGCAGATTTTAATTTCCTATGATATGTCATAAGGTTAATATCCGGGTATAATTTTATAAAAATTGTTCCCTTTAAGGATAATACATACCACCCTGTCATGTCCACTTCTCGTGCCTTTCGTCTGACTGAAACATTGAAATGGATTAATTCTGTATTAATTATTCGACAGCTGTCACAGTTAAATTTCTAATTTCGACACGAACTCATTTTATATGCTTGGCAGGATAAGTTTACGTCGGTTGAAATAAGTCTATTCCCCATATGAGATGATTTACGAATATATATTTATTTCACCAGACCCTTTTAAAGGATGCCAGACCATCAGATAGCACTTCCGGCGTCATTTAAAAGAGCTCTGGCGAAATAAATTATTATAATTGTATCTTAAAGTGGTCTATTTTGCTTTAGACTACCCACACAGATTACCAAGTTTTTCATAATGTATATATATATATATATATATATATATATATATATATATATTGCGTTTATGGTTTACTAATATATATATATATATATATATATATATATATATATATATATATAGAGAGAGAGAGAGAGAGAGAGATAAGACTATAACTGTTGTCCTTTGTGTGCCGTGTCCCTTCAGGGCATAATCGATCAGGGATCTCCACAATTCCCTGTTCCTTGTAGCTCTTAATATACTTTGTCTTGTGTTATTCCTCCTAAACCATGTTCTGCCAATCATTTATTCAAGCTCACTTGTTGTGGATTCCGAGATGAAAACCGGTACCACTAAATAACAAACGCCAAGAAGGAATATAGGGAAATAAATGTATTAACGTAATAATACAAACTGGTAATGCAGGTTAGTAGTTTCAGTAATGCGGGTTAGTAGCAAAATATATCTACAGTCTTTGGCATCAATGTATCACTGTATGACTTCTTACATGCTTGCTCACTGTGACTCTTGTTCGTTCTCGTTCGTCGCTCTCGTTCTTTCTAGTTCGCTCCTCGTGTATTCACTAGCAGTAGTATATATATACCCTGGGTGAGACCATTTGTGTAAAATGGGGAGAACCACTCGGCACTAAGTATTTTATGCGTTGTTTCCTTCTCACCCCCTTGTCTTCAGTGTCCTGTGAGTAAGATATTTTCCAAGCCTTCTTTCTTTATTAGGTGCTCCAGAAATTCTGATTGTCTCTTACTGATGCTAAGTATATCTTTCCTTTTTATTTCCATTCTCTCTAAAGTTTCATCATTGCTCACATGGTATGCTCAGCATCCTTCTGTAGAAACACATTTCTTTTGTTTCAAGTCTTTTCTCCATATATGAGGAGATCGTCCAGAATTCCCTGTCATACAGAATGTCACGTAACAGTCTCGTACACAATTTCTTGTTTCTAACAAAGTTTTGTTTTTTTCTATTTCTTATACTCTGCTTAGGTTGTGGAAGGCAACTTTGGTTATCCTGATACGCCTTCGGATTTCAGTGTCACACTTTCTGTCCTCTGTTAAAACACTTTTTCCCCCCAATTAATGACCACTAAGTAATAATGATCAGCTAAATTTCCTCGTTATTCTAAGCTGAGTACCATCAGTGATGAACGCTATTTGCCAGTATTCGATTTCAGTTTTAAACCAAATTTCGTATATTGCCTTTTTCTGTTCTTAGGTTTACTTGATCTAAGAAAATATATAATCGATCTCTCACTAAAGTCAATGCTTTCATCTTTCAGTTAAATTATTTTATACTCATGAGATTTAATTATTCCAATTAACGTGTGTATATATATATATATATATATATATATATATATATATATTGTCATCCACAGACAGAGTGTTCCGCTGTATCACAGCCCATCAGTATGACTAGACATCCGGTTGCCTCTAGCTGGGACCGAAACCCAACTGAATTGGCGTCAGTCGGAGATTCTACCACTAAACCGTTGGCAGGGATGAAAGTGAATTTAAGCGTATTTATTTTTAGATAAACACACAGTGACTGAGAGAACACGATTCGACTTAACGAAGAGTCATGCATTATTAGCCGTAATTGTCACTGTTTACAAAATAAATTAAAAATATTATTTATGTCTATTTTTATCATAATCCTTTCATATTCACGAATATTTTTCGGTATATTACAATCAAATGAGGGAAGAAATGCACTGTAACAGTGAAAATCACTTTTATTTCCAAATTTCTATACAGTGCATTTCTTGCCTTATTTGATATAGATAAAATATTCGTGAATATGAAATAATTATGATAAAAATAACAGACAAAATTTTCTAATTTAATAGAGAAATTGCTGGTTAAATAAACACACATGCATATATATATATATATATTGGCTCCTGAAATAAATATTAATTTCGGTTGAGCTCTCTAGGGGAGTAGGTTTGGGTTTGTAAACAGTGACTATTATAACTTATATATAGCGAGACTCTTCGCATAGCGAATTGAGTCACTGTCAGTCACTGTGCGTGTTTTTAAAAATAAATACGCTAAAAATCCACCTGCTTCCCTGCCGTGCGCCGACGGCTTAGTGGTAGAATCTCCGGCTGATACCAATTCAGTCGTGTTTCGATCCGAGCTAGAGGCAACAGGATGCAACTGTGGATAACGTTATATATATATATATATATATAGAGAGAGAGAGAGAGAGAGAGAGAAAATGCTAAAAATATTTGAAACTCTTAAAGATATTTATGATGTAAACAGGATGACCGTATGAATAAATTAACATTCCTATTGCTATATAAAAAGAAATCTACATAATCAGGCAAATAAGAAAATGTCCTTCCTAATGGTTAATAGATTATCCGAAAGTGCTCGCAATCACAGGTCATTTGGACAGTTCTTACATAATTTATGTCCCCAAAAATAATCACTTGATATATATATATATATACATATTATAAAAAAAAGAACAATGGACAAAGTTTACTGGTGGGAAAAAATTAAATGGTAATTAGTTGGAGGCCTAATATATAGTCCTTCTGTTTACAGAGAGAAGGCCTTAAAGATAATATATAGATGGCCTCCATACTTTTAGTTGGTAATTTGAGTGGGACTTGCTAAGGATGGTAAAAGCGTCCACACTAAAACTAACAGCACAATTATGGCTATTTATAAGGTGTTCTGCGATGGAAGACCCATATACATGGAGAGAGAGTTAATCTATTCAATGTACATTGCAACACAATTTCATTAAAAAAAAGTTTAATGTCGTTTTTCTCACATAGTAACATGTGAGAAAACGACATTATTTTTGCACCAACCTAATATAAAACTGATTATATTCTTTTTCTTTTTAATTCCAGCTGTTTTATAAGGAAATGTGTAATCGCGCGGAATTTCAAAATTTTGAAAATCTGAATGAATTCCCTAGATTAAATGCCCAAAACACATTATTAAAAAAGCAAGAACCAAAAAACTTTACTATAAAAATACAATAAAATACTGAAATTATTTTCAAAATTTATAAATCTCGTCAATGCGCATGTGTAGTCGCATCCGCGTAAACAAACCAAACTTGATGAAGTTCTAAGGGACGAAACATTTTACACTTTGTCATGTTATACATCTTTCCGCCAGAACTGTGTTTTATATGTTTATATCATTATCCAAGATATAGAGATATACTTCAGATGACTTTAACGTTCAAGTCGTCTGAAGATCGCCTGCAGAACGGAAATCTTATCAAGAAAATTCGATGTCGGGTAACAAATTTCTATTTAAAAGTTAAGTAATCTTTTTTTATATTCAATATTATTACTCTATTTTTAATATTATTTTAATATTTTAGATATTATTTTAATATTTTTAATATTAACCTCTATATATAAAAATATCAGCGGTTTCTTAAATTTTAAATCTTACATACATATGCAGTCATGGACAAAATTATGGGGCAGGTGTATAAAAATTAGAAATATAATTGGAACTCGTTTATTTTATCATTTATAGAAAAAGAACAAAGATTTTAAATTAAATTAAACCTATATTTAATAGTTGGTGTCGGCACGTTTCACTTTTATAACTATCTTCATGCGTTTTGCATATTGGAAACCTGCTTAGCACAAGTAGTTGAGTCGATTTTCAGCCATTCTTCATGAAGTTTGTCTTCTAATTCGTGTTTTGAAGAATATTTGTGCACCGTCAGTCTTGTCCCTAATCATGAACACAGATGTTCAATAGGATTCAGGTCAGGGGATTGAGGAGGCCGCTCCATAACGCTCACTTCTTTCTTTTCAAACCATTCCATCAAAACTCTGGATGTGTGGCATGGTGTGTTTTCTTGTTGGAGAATTACTCCATCTGGTATGTTATTGTTGAAAAATTTCTCCATGGAAGATTGGTAACATTGGTTTAACATGCCTGTGTACGTCTTGGAATTCCTCCTACCCTCACATGTAAATAACATTCCTGTCCCGGAAGACAACATGCAGCCCTAAACCATTACGCTCCCACTTCCAAATTTTACAGTTGGGGGACAATATATTGAGCATCATATGCTTCCCTAACACTTCGATGAACATAAACAACTCAAGGTGTTCCAAAATATGATAAAAATAAAAAAATTAGGGATAATTTTCTATTAAGAAAATACAGTATTAATAGGCGTAATAATCCTGAACCGGTGTAAGCATTGAAGAGTGCCTTTATTTTCAGGAGAAAATAAAGAAAAAAAACTGTCCAACATCTGGATATATTTTTTATTATGAGATCTAAGCTTTCGGCTCACAATCTCTTGATGGCTCATGTGAGCCGAAATCTTAGATTGCGGAATAGCAAAATTTAGTTTGATCTGGGTTATGTATGGAACTTTCTTTTCCGCGCTGCAGTCTTGGCTTTTTTGATTGCAATTTGTTGGAGGAGATTTCTTTTTGCGAGGCATGCTGCTACCGTATGCGATAACATTTAATAACAATTTAACTACAGAAGAATTCAGAATTGATCACTGCATTTAAGTATTCCATTAATATTTAAAATTACCTTTTAAAAGATCAACGATAATTCTTCCGCTGCCACTTAATTTAAAGGCTATTTGATGTACGTATGTCCTTACTTTCTGTACAAACAATTATTCTTATTTCATGGGTGACTTGCGCTGGATATCGCAATTAATTTCGATTATTCCCAAATTTATTTCCAATTTTAAAAAAAGCTGTTATCGTAGAAAAATTTCCTCGGAAAAAGTCGCCTAAAAAATCGCCGAAAACTTAGGAATCGCAAATTTCTGGAACATAAGCTATTGAAAGTTAGAGAATGGTGTCTCTTTATTGTTTTTTATCGGTAGAAGCAAAGATGGCGGAACTCGAAACCAATCGAAGTAAAAAACAGGGAATCCAAAGTTTCAGGATTGCGATTCCGGATCCGGCCCGGAATTATATTAATTTGCTCACGGAGTCGGCTTAATACCAAAATGGTATGATATTTTGGACTATGGCCTCTAGGCGTTGAAAATGCGTGACACAGTGACATTCGCTTTTATTATATATGCGTGTGTATTTTGTGTGTGTGTGTATAGTTTATTGAATGTGATGATTCAGGAGAATGTTATCAATATTATTGTTTTTTACTCATTTAATCTAGTGTTTTTTTTTTCTTTTATTAGGGCGAAGACAGTGTAGAAAGATGTCCATAGTGATTATTGCCAAAAGCGCTTTCGGCCAACTTATCAACCATTTTCAAGAGATTCCATATTATTATATTTTTCTCTGTTTATATTCTAAGCTATCCGGAAGCGCTGAATCTTGTATGCCTTCAAAAGGCTTGGCTTATCTCCATATATATATATATATATATATATATATATATATATATATATATGTGTGTGTGTGTGTGTATATATGCGTGTGTGTTCATGAAGATGTGCTAGTGTGCCTATCTGTGAATATATGTGACTCATCGGAGTGCATTGTCTTCTTTATTATCGATTTCTTTGGAAACGACTTGTGCATTAAAATTCACGCGCGCCGATATAGATTGCGGCTAAATTAGGCACTTTATCCGAAAGGCGATCATCCAGGAAGGTTGATATGATAAAGACCTTGTGCGAAAAGTTTGTGTTCAAATTACCCATTCGAACGGAAGTCACTCGAGCAGGAAAGATAAAATCGTCCATCAATTTTGATGCGTCAGCGGGAAATGTTCAGACGCGTTAAATGCAACAGGTTTACGTAATTTTGATAATACTTTTTTATAGACACTTCTAGATGAAGCAACGTTTGGCAAACGAGCGCCGAGGTTCTACTATTATGAAAGATGTCCTGAAGAATTATGACACATCAAAGAAGAATAGATAGCCCTTCACTACTTCCTATCTTTTGAATCTCTAAATAATATTGCCTCCTTTACTTTCCCTCCCAGGCGACGCTCTGCTATTGATACAAGCTCATTAACTATGTTTCCTATGACGTCCATGACTTCAATATGTTCTGTGAAAGTTAAAATTTCCGAACATTCTTTCCTCATTGTACACACTACAATTTTCAGCTTTCAATTATTCAATGTTCTGAAAGATACGACACATCAATGAAATGTAGATAGCCCTTCCCTATTTCCTATCTTTTGAATCTCTAAATAATGTTGTGTTCTTTATTTTTCATCCCACTCTCGGCTCTACCATTAAATCATACTCATTAACTGTTTACTATGACATGAAGACAAATGCGATAATTTCCTCCAGAGGACGAAAAACGTCGGCTAAGATAAGTTTTACTTAGTCTTTATATATATATATATATATATATATATATATATATATATATATATCATACTTATTATAAAACCCAGGTGGTCTGTGTTGTCTGTTCGTTTATATATTGGATCAGATTTCCTACATTTTTCAAACGATTTCAACAAAACTTCACAGGACTACGTAAAATTAACTTGAGGTCTGTTCTGACAGCGCCAAAAATTGGAAAAACACGATTAAGAGGCATCGCTCTCGCGAGAATGAAAGAGGGACAACTCATATCGAGTTATACTTATTATAAAACCCAGGTTGTGTGTATGCGTGTGTGTGTGTGTGTGTGTGTGTGTGTGTTCGTTTATATATGGGATCGGATTCCCTACATTTTTAAACCGATTTCAACAAAACTTCACTTTTTTTTGGCAGGTAGTGTTACTTATTATCTTGCACACATTTTTTTTATTTTTACATTCAGAAGGCTTTAAAATTCCATTTACAAGGCAATTGCTTATAATAAAATTCTATTCAATCGGTAGACTCAAAGTCATAACGATTTAAAACAATGTTTTTGGTTGAATTTGGGTTTGACCAATTCGTAAAAAAAAAAAAATAAGACATGCGTGTCCGTCAACCTTAAACAATAATCTTTGTCAATTTTATTTTTCTGTCTTTATGATGGCCGATACTTGGTCTATCTCTTACTGTTACATCCCCGGGCAACGCCGGGCTCTAGTATATATATATATATATATATATATATATATATATATATATATAGGTCCTTACTAGATTAAATATCCTTAATTTTTATATGTTTATGTTAAATTTGTAATCTGTAGGTGATATTACTTGCTTTGTCAAATCAATACTCTTATAAAGGCACACGTTTTTAGTTTGCGCCCGCTTCTTTTTTTTTTTACTACTCTCTCTCATCTTCTGGATTTTAAGTTTAGATCATATCGCATTTTTATTGTGAGTATTGTCACTACAAATGCATACACACTTTTCCGGTGTCTTTTTTTTTAATTTTAATTTTAAATCGCCGAATCGGTAGCGAATTATGCATCGAAAAATAATTCATATTTATCTGTATCTCACTCTTATAAACCGTTATTTAACTCCGCTCTTTAAAACTTCTCTCTGTTAAATTTTAATCCACACCTTCATCTTTAGGCCTTCCTGTTCTTCTCTCTTCTGTTACACTTCTCTCTAGAGCTTTCATACATATCCTTCACACACTTGTTTTCTCACTATTTTTTTTTTTTTATACCCGGGGTTATATTTTCCGAATACTTTGTATTTGTAGGCCTGATGATTTGGATCGTGATTACGATTCCAATGTAATAAATTAGAACCATGGAATATTAGTGTTTGAGCCTTTTATATTATATTATATTATATATATATATATATATATATATATATATATATATATATATATATATAGATAGATAGATAGATAGATAGATAGATAGATAACATTAGTTGTAAATATACACATACATGTGCAAAATATATAAATATATATACATAGATGCATACACATACATATATATTTTTTCAATAAAACATTCCAAGAGGATAGAATCCAGGTAGAACTCAATGTCCAGGACAGAGTAAGAATATAATAAAAAGGCTTATACACTAATATTCCACGGTCAAAATTTATTCCATTGGAATCGTAATTACGATCCAATTCATAGGACCTACAAATTCAAATACGCGCTTAGAAAGTCAGAAATAGAAATTTAACAGCGAAATGGATAACAGCATAAATGGAAACAGCATTGAAATGGATAAATTCTCTATTAGTTTTTCGACTAATACAGAATGTATCCATTTCAATGCTTCAGTCACGAAAGGCACGAGTCAGAGGTCAGAGGAGGGTGAAATATATTAGCCTTAAAGGGAAGAAGTTTTATAAAATTAAACCCTAATATTAACCTTACTAATTTAATATTTATTTATATTAACCCGAATATTAACCTTATGACATTAATTTGGGTTTATATGAAGAATGAAATATGACTTTTAAATTAAAGGTTTATAAATTATAAATATAGTATAAAGCGGTATAGATGTGGGAATTTAGCATTAGTTATACATTCGAAATTTGAAGAGTTAGAGGGAAGTGAATATTATGGAAATATAGTAGCTAATTAAGTTTAACCTATTGTTGTGGGGCTCTCCCCTTTTTACATAAGATGGACTTGTCCAAAGTATACTTATACTGACAGAGAGAATACCTGCTATTGAGATACATCGCGATACAGTCTCGACGTCTATCGAACGCTCTGCTTTGTTAGAGAGGAACCCGGACGAAGCTTTGCCGAAGAGCAAGGTTTCGTCCGGGGAGGTAGCCAGGACCTGTACCCGTCTAGGCGGGCTCAAAGGGTATATTTTTAGCCGAGTCTACCGGCTCGGTGAAACCCACTTTAAACTCGGCCTTGTGCCACATATATTCCTCGTGGGTGGGATATTAAATACTGAGATAGGTCTACATACAGTCTCTGTCTGTCTGCGACGTTTGTCGAACTCCCAGCTTTGGCAGAGAGGAACTCGGACGAAGCTTTACTGAAGGGCAGAGTTTTGTCCGGGGAGGTAGACAGTTCCCGAACCCGCTTATACGGGTTCAAATAGGATATTTTTTGGACGGAGCCTACGAGCTCGGAGAAACCCACGTTAAACTCGGCCTTGTGCCACATATATTTCTCGTGGGTGGGATATTAAATACTGAGATACGTCGATATATAGTCTCTGACTGTGTGCCACGTCTTTCGAACTCTCTGCTTTGGCAGAGAGGAACCCGGACGAGGCTTTGCCGAAGGGCAAAGTTTCGTCCGGGAAGGTAGACAGTTCTCGAACCCGCTTATGCAGGTTTAAAGGGGATATTTTTTGGGCCGAGCCTAGGGGCTCGGAAAACCCACGTTAAACTCGGCTTTGTGCTACGTACATTCCCCGTGGGTGGACTGTTAAATATCGAGATACGTGAAGATACCTTGAGATACGTGGAGGTACATTGAGACAGTTTGAGAGATACGGAGACTGAAACAGGGTGTTCTCAGAGAGTTATACAAGAGTCCAGAGAGATAGATGATTACAGCTTTACTTACAGAGATTTGTACATATAATTTTTACTAATCCGCATTCCTAGACTACTAATCTTCACTTCAAGTCTGTATTCTCACGTTTAATACACTTATTTTTCTATCTCAATTACTGGCGTTGTTTATTTATTTGTGCAGGATTCCATTTACGGAATCCACAACACCTATATTATAGAAATTTGAATTTGTTTTTATGCCGAGTTTTAACACATAACATCTTAACACACACACACACAAGAAATCATGACCGAGGGTTGAGAGTACTGGTGTTGTTCCAACTGCTGATCATACGAAATTTTTCGCCCGTCCCCTTTTGAATAGTTTCACTATAAATCACTCTATGGGTGTTGAACATGCACAAATATAACTGAGCAGGTGCTTGAGACAGGGATTGGATAGGCACCCTATTAATATTAAATAAAAAGATTGAAATAATTCTGGGGCCCAAGTATTTATTTTTAGCGCTTCTAATCTGGCTTTATGAAAAATACAGCTTAATGAAACTATAAATTAATATGCAAATTCGGGACAGCCATCTCTGTAATTAATTAATATAGCGATTTTCCAAGCGCAGCTTAGATGTAGAACAAGGCCGAAAGTAGGAGGCACCCAGTGAGGATCGAACTCACTACTCAGTCGTAACTGTTCTATCGAGACAAGCTTGCTAACAATTACACCGGCTCGAGGTGCCTTATTATTGTAGAAGTCGAGTGACTTACCTGCCAACATGGCTGCCTTCTTCGGTTGCCTTGTAAAGCAAGCCAGCTAATTTTACCTCATTTTATTGGAGAGTGCCTGATACACCAGTTAGGTTGGTCCATTTTGCTAGAATGGACCTGCCCAATACATTCGCATGAGGGGTCTTTATTCACCCATATATTTCTCTATGAAATGACTCAAGAGTGATTAGCTTTGGCTACACTTGCCTACTTGTGTGTTAGACCACTGGCAAGCTAACCAATATTCTACATAGCGCTGCGAACAGAATCCGATGATAAGCGTAGCTTAGATGTGGCACAAGGCCGAAAGTATGAGGCACCTAGTGAGTATTAAACTCACTCCTCAGTCGTAATTGATCGAGGAAGACAAGCTTTCTAACCGTTACAACACATCGAGGTGTCCTAATTAATTGATATATACTTTGAAATGTGATTTTAACGTTTTTTTTTTCGCAAGCAGTCTGAAGAGTCGGCTAAGATGAAATTCGAGTAGCTGATGAGTGAATCTTAAGTCGGTTTTCATTTCTTTCTTTTTAGTAATGGGCTATAGCACTGTAATTTAATTAGATAACATAGCATACGTTTCTTGTCTCGTGAAATTGATGGTTTATGTGAGACGGCTGTTACATGAGTGCTATTTTATTATTTTTGAGCTCCTATACACACACAAACACGCACGTGTGTGTGTTTGTGTGTGTGTGTGTGTGTGTGATAAAATATAGTTTTACGGTATGTCGTGTTTATGGGTTAAAATTCTCAATATCAGAGATAGGTTGTATGCAAATAGAAAAATAGACATCGAAGTGAATAGTCTGCTTCATGCTTAAATGCAATAATCAGGCCATATGCGTTTTGTTTTTTGCTCGACTATTTATATATACATGTCAGTGTTACATTGTGGGTAGTCTATTGGATTGTTCAAGTGGTTATTTTGGTGGGCGGTAGCAGGTCTAAGTAAAGTGTGGAGGATGGTAAGTCATTTAATGTCTAATAAACGAAAGTGAGTAAATGTGGTCGTTGAATTTTTTATGCAAGTAATATTTAAATTATTTTAATATGAGATATAATTATGAATTATATATTTTAAATAACAGTAGGTTATTTATTTAACCGGTTTATTTTAATTTTTTAACTTTTTTATCGTTATGTATGTTGGTTTAGGAAAGGGTTAATTCTTTTCGGAATGGAGATAATTGAAAAAATCCGGGGTGCAGATTTATATTTTGATAAGATCCGATAACGGCATTCTCAAGAATTTTCCATCTAAGTAAGTTACTTTCTCTTTTAATAAGTATGGCATTCTTTAGATTAGTTTAAATTTATTTATATGTATAACTAATGCGTTTGATAAATTGTTGTATACAAGATAATTGTCTGTGTTCATAGATACGCTTTGTACATTTCTGCAAATTTTGTTTATTTGATATTAAATTGCGTCACTTAGCATCTTCCATAAATTACCTAGATTTTTCAGTTAATCTGATGAACATTTTTGTGCGTCTCTTAAATTTAAGATTTTTTAAAAAGATAACATTTTTCCTTTTCTTTATAAATACATTTTGCAAAATCAAATCGTTACATTTGCCTTGATAAAGTCCATCAGAGGATGAAACGCGTAGGCTAAGATAAGTTTTCCTTTTGTCTTTATTCATATTGTCCATTTACATCTGTTTTTTTATATCTGCATTTAAACAGTATTAATTACATTTACCGGCCTGAATACTGTTTAATTAAGAACAGATCATTTGATTAAATAATTTGTATCCATAAAAATAACGTATAAACCGAAAATATTTGACGGATTTTAGGCAAACATTTATAGTAATTCATCGAGTCTGTAAGAATCAGCAACAATATGCAGAAAGCACTGGACGGCCGTTTCGTCTTATTTCGGGACTCATCAGCAGTGCGCACACACTACTGAGATTCGAACCCAGTCACTTTCGATACAATGCAAGCGTCATAAATAATCTAATCACAAATTCCGTGGTGATACTCATCCATGTATTCATAACAGATTGTGTCCCAAGAGCCACGTCTATCCTTCATATATATATATATATATATATATATATATATATATATATATATATATATATATATATAGAGAGAGAGAGAGAGAGAGAGAGAGAGAGAGAGAGAGATAGATAGATAGATAGATAGAGAGAGAGAGGGAGATAGTAAGTGGAATTTAGATTATGTCATCTAGTTAGCTTGATTTTTTTTTTTTTTTATTGTTTTTTTTTTTTATTGTTTTTTTTATTGTTTTTTGTTTTTTAAGCCAATTCACCCCAAGAAAAGGGAAAAAGCCATTAAGATGCAATGAGCTAGTGGGAATGAAATAGAAGGAAAAAGCCTTTAGAAGCAGCCCGAAACCCAATTCTAAACAGTAAAAAGTGAATAAAACTTTACTCCTGTTCAAAAGAGCGCGGAGGTTTGTGAACCGGATACGTTAAGCTCGAACTTATTACTTAGAAATAATTTATCAGCTCGACGTGTCCGAATTATTAAGGTGAGATTTAATGGCTTTACCTGGGGAAAATACCACGTGACTTTACATCCGACTCGCTGAAAATATAACGCGATTTTACGCCCTTATCGTGTAAAATGACATGACTCCACTGAAATCTGAGTTCGTGACGTTGATTCTCTTCCCCCGATCCACTTTCGAAAGATATATTATTAAAACTTCAAAACATACCTCTCCCATATTATTTGCTTGCCGATGAAAAGAAAAAGGATTTACCATTTCAGCAAGATTATGTATTTCACAAACAAAAACAAAAAAAAAAACACATTCAACCTTTTGATTAAATTCACAATGGAGTAGTGAATCAAATTTCTCTTTTCCCGTCATATAGCCGATTACGCCACGTTTCGAGACTTTCCAGGGTTCAATCCCAGCTGGCTCAGTGTTCGCCAATGAAAAAAAATCCTTTGGTGGTAATATGACGGTTTGTATACCGCCCCACAAACGCATCCCTAATTATTCTCAGCTGAAAATTCTAATATGATGAATTATTTGTGATAATATAACCACCGTTTATGAAAAATTTCTCTTAGCAAAAGGGAATAGAATTGATATACACTATAGGCTAAATCATTGGGCCACCTATTGAATTTCAAAGCATTGCACAAAGATTTAAGGCTGTGTGCCTATTTGAAAAAGGATTTACTATCTCACTTCGTGCCAGAGAGACTTTCTCTCCCTGAGGGATTGTTATTATGCGTTTAATAATAACTAGCAAACCGCCTGAAATGTTATTATGTATTGAATAATAACTATCAGACCGCCTGAAATGTTATTATGCATTTAATAATAACTAGCAAACCGCCTGAAATGTTATTATGCATTTGATAATAACTAGCAAACCGCCTCAAATGTTATTATGTATTTAATAATAACTAGCAGACCGCTGAAAATTTCATGGTTTTCCTATTTGTATTTTTATAAGATAAATAGGAAAAGTTTATCAATATAACATGTTTCACTTTTATTAAAGCTTCATCAGAGAATGAGATATGGGTAAAAAGGAGATTTAAATTCTCGTTTGGTTTGGTTTGTTTTATGGCATATCAACCTCAATGAGTTGTCCGACAAGATTTTTATTGCTTTTTTTTTTTTTCAAAAATATATCGTTGGTAATAATTTTTATTTACATGTTATTTTTATTATTACAATATTATAACAATATTGATACAATATTATTTATTATTACAATTTTTTTATTATTATACAATTTTTATTATCAACCTCAATTGGTTGGCCGACAAGATTTTTATTGCTGATATTTTTTTTTTTCAAAAATATATCATTGGCAATATTTTTTTTCAAAAATATATTGCTGGTAATATTTTTTTCTTTTGTAAAAAAATAAATTGCTGGTACATTTTTTCCAAAAAATATTGCTGGTATTAAAACTGATTTTTATACTTTCATAGTGTTTTGATCCCTTTTGGGAAGATTAGCTATTTGCCAGTAGCTGGGACCCTGACAGGTGTTACCACCTCGGGTCAGGGTTGGCCTGGGAACACCAGCAATTAAGAGGTAGTTTCAGGTTCCTCAAATCACCCTGATCAAAGGCCTTCTGTCGGATGTAGTTTATCGTCTTACACAGGACGCGGATATAGTTTATTGCCATATCCAGGACGCGGATGTTGTTTATCGTCCTACCCTCGACGCGGATGTAGTTTATCGTCATAAACAGGACCAATAAATTCTGATATTTTTAATTTAATTTATTTATTTGAACTTTCTGATGTAGCATTCTGTTTAACGAATGCACATTGCGAGTTCTACCATTACAAAATGCAATTTGGAATCTCATGTTACCCTTAAATATTAACAACTTTAACCAAATATACAATGGTAAGTATGAATGAGGCTCATTATTTAAAGAAGTATATGGGCCCGTGGCTGAGTGGTAAGAACGTTCGCTTTCTGAGTCCACGAGACCTAGGTTCGAATCTCACAATGGTCGATTTGTCAGGAAGGCGATTTCTTGTTAACGGACTGGATTTTTGGTGGGTCTCAGCTTGCGGCACCTTTGGAAAATGCCGGAAAATCATGCCACGAGTTGACCCAAGCCTTATGAGTGAAATTAGGAACTCTTCTGGCCATCGATAGCTGTGGAAATTAGTGGGAGTACTCACTACCATGAGACCATCATTTCCGTATAGACCAATGTCTTTGATGTCTAATTCACTGTGCGCAGTTAGGTTGTATAATATAAATAAACCGACATGGCAGAGTCTAATGACTCCAATGTGATGTCAAAATGGTCTTCAGAGTTTTTAATCTATTGGTCCCCATTATGAATGAGGTCCGATTTTTTTTATAATGATAATAATAGCCATCGTATTAATTGAAGGAATTCCTGGTAACCCAAGTCTTAAAGAAATTCAAAAAAATTTACTCATGAGTACAGCCCACACCTTAAGAAAGCCTTTGTCTATTTAAAATATGCTTCTTAGAAGATCTCATGGTAACATTTCTGACCTTAGGTCTCCGATTGCGACCCGGAAAGAAATGATTATACACCAGAAATCAAAGGAAATAAAACAGTATTAATAATCATGAAATTAACCTAGTTTCAATAAAATTTTAGATCTTTTTTCCTAATCTACCTTACTTGCTAATGATCATAAATTTTAAGTAATTCCTTCTCTAAAAACTTGTCCGCCATGTACTAGTTGGTCAAATAGTTTCAGAATCCTAGTTTAGCAGGAGTTAAACCAAAGAAGGCTTGCTAATAATTAAATCCAGGGCGTGGGTATAAATATGTGGCTTCTAGTGTACTACAAAAAAAAAAAACAACAAACATAAAACACTTGTTGTCTTTGCGATTACGAAAGACTGAACTGCTCCAACAGCTTTGTTCAGCAGGTAAAGACTTTATCACATCAGCTCTATGAATTTTAAATGTTCTAATCGAGCTTTGGGTAACAAGATATCGATCAGTTTGTTTTTCATTGGGTTGATTTAAACCAGAGAATGCAGGGAAATTCACTGGAGTTCAATTATTATTGTCACGGACCTCTTGTAAGAAATAAATCTACCGTGATTCTATTGTAAAGATGTTTGCTTCTCTCCCACCATTAATCGAATCACTGTCACCGGTATTAAGCATATCGGCAGGTTTATTTACTGCCAGTGATTTAAATCCTACAAAATCGAAACTAAAATCAAATATCTTCTCTAGCATAAATCAATAAATCCGACGTAACGAATTTGATAAAGTTATCATTGATACAACTTGCGTTATATTATTCCGGTTTGGGCCTTATATTGCACATAAGAGTTTCGATAACTGATTTATTCTACAGGTTATTTCAGTCCTATACTTACAAGTATCGGTATCAGGAAGAACATTGTCTATGAGCAATGTCAAAGCTGGCAATATTTCTAAGAGCTATTTTCTGGAAATTTTACGACAGCGGAGAAGTTGTTACCACAACCAACATTGTAAGTTTGGTACAAGGTTGGGATCAAGACTGCGTTAGACAAGTCTGCAGGCGAGTGGTGTTTAAATGAATCCATAACTTCGGTAATTGTTCTTTTTGTGAGCGGCAGGCATCAGGGACTGTTGCAAAAATTGTTTGGAAGCACACACAAGAAAAGAAAAGTTAGTATGAGTCCAAGTCAAATCCACACTTCTCGTCTCAATCTCCAATACACCATTCACTGCCCTGAACGAAAAAATGAACATCTCTTAAATGAGCATACCATGTTTTTATACACCTGACCCAACCAACTTTCAGCCAATGAGCGCCCGGAACCAGCCAATAAAAATGGCTACAAGCTACCACTTCCATCAGCACGAAGTGCTGTCCGATTCAATGTCCGCCAGAAGCTCGTCGATTCGCCGTCTCCACAGTCAAAATGCGCAAAACATACATGCGACTCTGGCCCTTTGGGATCGCCGAGGTAAATCACTGCTGCGGGGACTGTTCTTGATCTTCTTCTTTGAAGTAAAATGGGGAAGGTAGGGCGATGTGGAGCCGTTTGTTTAGAAATGAGACACTGATTTCTCCCTGTGAACACGTATGTACGCTTTTTGTTGTCCGTCATCGTCACATTTCTTTATTGTAAATGCATCTGGCAAAAAACGAGATTAAGAATACGAATTATATATATAGTTTGGGACTCGGCTATATATCTCGAGGTTGTCGACAAATTCTAAACATGTGTCTGTAATGTTATCGGTCTTGACCTGGCATCTCGACTTCAAAAACTTTCACACCGCCGTAAAGTGGCTTCCTTCTGTCTTTTCTATAAATATTGTCGTGGCATTTGTTCGAATGAGCTCTCCATGGTACATCGACTAAGTAAATTTAAGCGTATACTCGATTGGCTATTAGGTCTCATCGTTTTATTGTTGAATTAGGTAGATGTAGCCGGAAGTTCCATTTTAATAGTTTCTTTTTTTTCACTTCTCACCTGTCGAACACTTTTTCGTTTTCTTGCTTCCCTTCTTCCTACAATTTTCAAAAAATTTAAATGCATCAATCGCCATCTTCTGTCTTCCTGAATACTGTTCTTTTCTCACCACTAAACTGTTTTAATTATCTTCCACTCCGAGTGACCCCTTGCGTTTTAGTGGCCTTCTCGCCTTGCTTTAGGTGAAATACTTAAAATAAAGGAAAAAAATATTTTTTCTTCTGTAATTTCCAGCTGGTTAATGGGACGTGTGTGGTGGCATATTTAAGTATGATAGCCCAACTAGTACCGACTAACATTGCTACTATATTTTTACGATAATGCCTAGTACAATATTACTACTACTGCTAATACTAATGCTACTACTACTAATAATAATTGTGATGTGAATAAATAAAACTACGCAAGCAACAAATAAAATTACACAAAATATGGTGGCGAAGACAGCAATGTTATACATTTTAATAAACACTTAATAATATAAACCCGTGCATGATCAATAAACACTGGAAAGTTTTGACGCGGATGTATATAAGCACAAAACCAATTAGTGGACAAAATGTTCTAGACTAAAAGTAGACTTTGAGGAATTTATAATTGCTGCACATGACCGAAGTATTATTACCAGACATAGGTAAATAAGAATGTTGCTGAACATTTATATAAAGAACACATTGAAACAAAAGAACACTTATCTTAGCGTCTGACAGTTCAATCTTAACACCGAAGATCGGTATAACAAGATTGGACAGTATATTCACTGAGCGACGTATCAGTATTACAATTCGCCACATGCTGAGAAATCGTATGAACTCACCCTAAAACAGTCAAAGAAGGCTAAGAAGTTACATCTCTTTGGGGATTTACCATTCATATTGATAGGTATTTACAAGAATAAATACAATATTGGTATGGCAGTGTTATATGACATAAAAGTATATCTGGTAAAGAATATGAAAACCGAAGTATAATGAGCTTTAAATTGAAATTTAATAAAAAAAAAAGTTGTTTCTCAAATCTATGTTGTATCTATAATAATTAGAGCCGTGGGTGAGATCAAAAAATAGGTTATGATAAGAACATCAACAAAATTCCTGGCAATTCTCGTTTAAGAGAGGGTTAACATTTGCACTGAGTGATACTACTCATCTAAAATAAAAACAAGGAAATATGATCAATATGAAGAAGATATAAATACTGTACATGTTAAACGTCACTTAAAATCATCAGTTGTGCAAACAAAATGCATATATTAACTAACTTGACTTATTCCGGGTAAGATATTGTAAAGAAAAAAATGTAAAAAAATATCTCTAATAATAATAATAATAATAATAATAATAATAATAATAATAATTTTAAAGGAATTTACAATGCACGCGGACAGAACAATCAAAGATAATCCACTAGACATAGTAATCAAAGAACACAAGAACAGAATGTGCTTTCTTATTGACACAGCATTTCCTGCAGAGTATAATGTAACTCTGAAGATCCTCAAAACTATCAAAAAGTGTCTCCTTATTGATATGGCAGTCCCTGCGGACTGCAATGTATCTTTGAAGATCTTCAAAAAGCTATCAAAATACAAGGACTTTGAAATGGAAATCTCAAAAATGTGGCATATGGGAACATCATCAATCCCTGCTGTAGTTGGAGCCCTCGAATTGGTTGAAAAAGATTCCAGTAGGCTAATTGAAGGAATTTGTGGAAGCCCATGCCTTAAAGAAATACAAAAAATTGATCTCAGGAGTACAGTCCACACCTTCCAAAGGTATTTATCTATGTAAAATATTTACTTTCTTTTCTTTGTGTGTGTGTGTGTGTGTGTGTGTGTGTGTGTGTGTGTGTGTGTGTGATGCCATTTGTAACCTTAGGCCTCTGGGTGGGACCCGGAACGAATTGTGTACACACCAGAAATCCGAGGAAATAAAATAATAATAATAATAATAATAATAATAATAATAATAATAATAATAATAATAATAATTGTGATCCAGATTACAAGAACAGAATGTGTTTTCTTACTGACGTGGCAGTCCCTGCAGATTATAATGTATCTTTGAAAATTTTCAAAAAACTATCCAAATACAAGGATCTTGAAATGGAAATCACAAAAATGTGGCGCCTGAGGACATCAATAATTCCAGTTGTATGATTGATTGTAAAAAAGGTCCGATAGACTACATTGAAGGGTTACCTGGTCGCCCATGCCTTAAAAAAATACAAAAAAATCTACTCACAAGTACAGCTCACACATTACAAAGGGCTTCATTTATTCAAAACTGTTTGTGATGATAGTGGGTTTTTAATGCTCAATGGAAAATGTCATTATGCCATTTCTGACCAGAGTTCTCTTGTTGGCATCCGGAAAGAAATGAATATGTTCCAGAAATTAAAGGAAACAACAACAACAATAATAATAATCATAAAGGGTTTTCCGATAACTTTTAATGTGAATTAAGTTTAAGCGTCTAATGATTCTTTTTTTTTTCTTTTTCTTTCAGATTTGGCGGACATGTTGGCGATCTTACGTTTCACACATAATTGCCATAACTTAAATAACATGATCCAATAGAGAAATACATAAATTTTCACGAATAACAGTGATTTATTTACTGATGATTTTGATCCGTCTTAATGAAACACCATTTAATAATAATATTTGAGTAAAAGATTTTATTATGGAGTCGGTCTCAGTATAATACGCTGTCTAAAATTAAATTATAATCTACGGTTGTGACATTTGGAAATAGAACTGACTTACTTATTAGACCTGAACTTCGTATGATTTTGTGACACTTTTATTTTATGTGCTTTTTAAATGTTAAGGAGTAATTACCCATCATCAATGGAAAGATCAAATAACAATTATTAGACGCGATAAACCTATTTTCCTGAAAAATTGTTTTAAGAGAAAGATTTTATCAATTCCAAGCAAAACTAGCACTGGCTGCACTGTCAATGAATGACGAATCTTTCATTATAAGGAAACGGCGAGTATTACAATTACTATTATATACCGTAAAAATGCAATAATCACGTGATAATACAATATAAATAATTTAGCTAATAACAGCATATTTCTTATTTAACATCCCATAGCAGTTATTGGGATGAGCTTTTCTATTTGGTATCTTGACTTCATGAATTTAAGCGTAGAACTAGATTGGCAGTTAGGTCTCATAACTGTATTGTTGAACTTGATAAATTTAACCTTTCTATTGTAACGGTTTCTTCTCTTGCATGTGGAACTCTCTTCGAGCTTCTTGCGTTCCTGAGAACTAGAATCTTGAAAATAATTAAATGCAGCGTGAATCGTTATATTTTTCGTTTCTTTCAATACATATCTTTTCATTTCCACTTTCTTCTCGGTAAAGTGTTCTCAGTTTCCTTCGCTTTCAATAGTTTCTTGAGTCTTAGGGGCTTCCCTGTCTTGCTCTGGGTGATATAAAAAATACTTCTATGTACTAACTTACTTTACCCTAGGTCTCAGGCAAGGCATTTTACATTTTTAAATTTTTTTAGCTATTTTAAATTGTTTAATAATAATAATAATAATAATAATAATAATAATAATAATAAATAATATTAAAAATTTAATAATAATAACAATTATTATTATTATTATTATTATTATTATTATTATTATTATTATTATTAGTTGTAGTATTAGTAAAGCTATCCACTCGTAATTCGAGGATATCCGTGTATTCGGGCGACTAACCAATCTTTATTGCAGACGCTTGAACAGGGGCATTTGTGTTTATTCAAGACCCACAGAACTCACCTGTGATTTATACTGCAACTACCCTGAGCAGACCTTAGTTACAGTTTCTGGGAAAGAGCGCGTTATCTAGCGTGATCAACAATTTGAACAAAGCCAGCACGCTCAAGCCTTCGCCCACAATGACTTCTGATTTTGTTCTAGGACAGCTATTGACAGCCCCTAAGTGTTCTGTCTACCCAATTTCACTTACAAGGCTTGGGTAAACCCGTGGTATGGCTTTCATGCACTTTACAAAGTTCTTGCACGTTTGGGGAGACTCCTCCAGTCTGATTATATCGGGAAGTTTCCTTCCTGGCAAATCAACAATGGTGAGATTCAAACCCGGGACTCATGGTCAGAATGTTCTAACCATTCGGCCAGGTTCCCATATTAGTACTAGTAAGGCACATGCAAATTACTTAGATTTACTAATTAATGTTTTAATCCTGTCCTTTGTATTATTCTATCCATATTATCCTCAAACGTCTGAAATCGAAGGCTGAAAATCAGAGGGACCTGTTCTACAATTTCATTGATTTCGAGTAAGTATTTGATAGTCCTCAGAGAATTCACCATAGAAGAAAATCTCATACTAGTCATTCAAACTCTCTATGACCATGCTACCAATGCAGTTCTTTTGAGTAACCAAGTGGGAGTTTTCTTCCCGACGACTATCAATTTTAGACATGTGTGCCTACTCTCCTTTCAACCCTTTTCTGGATAGAACAATGTAGGATCCGCTACATGACCACAACATTTCTATCTCTGTCGCTGGTAGACCTATTTGCAACCTGCGTTTCGTAGAAATAATAATATCTATATCGTCTGACTTAACTCCATAGACGACGAACTACTCCAGGAAATCACGGTCACGAGTCCCATAACCCGTAGGGTCGAAGAAGTAGTGTATCTTGGGCAATATTGAGATTGAGATAACTCTTGACATCAGAGATTTCTTTCTCCTAGACAGGTTGCCAACCAAAACTAGTCCTGTTATTTACCCGTGATGAGATGGATTCGTATATTTTATATCTATTAGCACCTAAGGGAATGTAATGAACTCGACTCGAATTCGCACTCGGCTCTCCGATTCCTCAGTCCGCGCCATTACCCCACCGTCCTTCCGTCAGGAGTGTCCAGCCCAAATATTTGGGAGCAAACCTATCAAATGATGACACCACAGCCACAGAAGCAATACCAGGCTGGAAATGATATATAAGAGCAACATCAGCTTCTATACCAAGTTCAAGCTCTACAAATCTATGACCGTATCCATCTTCCCCTACGGTTTTGAGATACTCCTTGTGGAGACAGGAAAAATGATCCAGTGTTTCGAAGACAAATCCTTGAGAAATTATTAGTGTTTGAAGATATCATGGCTTGACCACGTTCCACAGAATAAAAGCCTATGCAAGACCATCATGCAAGACACTGTTGAAGGCAAGCGTTAGCAGCGACTGTGATTTAAAAGCTGGTCGTACGACATCAAAGAGTGGATGTATATAACAATATCTCAACTCCTGAGAGACAAAACTAATAGATCATCCTGGATGAGTTTGTTTGTTTCTTATGCCCTTCGGTCACCTCGATGATTAACGCAGTCAAGGGATTATGGATGATGTACTATTCAACCTATGAGTATTTTTTGATAGTTTCTCTTGAAAATACTGAAATCTTTTTGTCAGGAAATATCATTTAACCACTCACTCAAACAACGGCCTTTAGATAAGATGACCTCAGTTTAAACCTCTCTGCATTTTACTCTCTTTTACCTCTTTACAGATCTCACTTTATTTCTCTTTTACTCTCTATACCAAAATCTCTTCCTCTTTGAATGCTCTGGGGTTAACAGGATTTTTTTATTAGATGAACATAATGCCTTTAAAAAAAAAATGATTGAAATTATTAAAGGAATATTTTAATGACAATGAACAGTTGCATTTCAGGTGATAAGATCGTTAGATCATGAATGATTTAACCCCTAATTACAAATAACTGCCTTTATCTAAGAAAACAGAAATCCTTCCCCAGCAAACCCCTACTCTAAAACAAATGTTTAAAAGAAAATTCTCCTGCTCACAAGTTCCTCGATCTGCCTATTATGATTGAATGAAAGAGCCTTAAGCACGCGAAATCGTTCACGTATATTGATACTATGTTCAACTTTAGTCCATCTCTTGATGGCGACATAGTCAACTGAATAGCAAAAGCTACGAGTGTATTCGACAAAACACGTCATGACCTCTGGTACGAGGGCGGGTATAAAAGCTGATATGAAAATTCAGATGTACCAAGCTATCAGCATAAAAACTTTTTATGCATCCGATTCATGGCCCTCGTACAGGTCGCATACAAATCAAAGGGCTGTATTCCATAATGGTGGCCTTAGGGCAATCTGTGCGTACTCTCATGAAGACATTGTTACTAAATGCTGATCTATTTGCCAAGTGCATTTGGTGGGGAGGGTATTGGGATATTTCTCATACAATTACATCACCGATGGGCTGGTCATGCTATCAGAATGAATGAGGAAGAGATAACCAAAATACTCATGTACAAACAACTTGATACTGGAAAGTAATGTCGGCCCACAATGACTGAGCTATAACGACGAACTCAGGAGAATCCTTATAAGATTCAATATACCTTCCTCAACAGTGGCTCTGGATAGACAGGAGCTCAAGAGCAACCTTTTAACTTTCAATATACCTAAACTCATCAGTGGCTCTAGATAGACAGGAGTGGAAAAGCATATGTCAAAAATATATCATGATCTACTAAACTCCTTGCGTAGGGAGTTAAATGCATGATAGATCTAAAGAAGACTTCACCTGCAAAGGGAGACGCATATTCGAATATTGTCGGGGATTGGGGAACATCTGTTTCTTTAATAAGATTTCCCGAATATTCAGTCTGGTAGATGAAAATGTACATACTGTTTAAAATAAACAGAACGTGTACTCAAATAAAGATATTCACTAAAAGTAACGTTTATATTGTATTAGGTTGGTGCAAAAATAATGACGTAATAATGTCGTGTTTTGACGTTAAAAAATACGTCAAAAAAAGACATTATTACGTCATTATTTTTGCACCAACCTAATAGAAGAATATACGTGGATAAAACGAAGAAATGAACAAGTCTCTGCAAATTTAAATAAATGTTTATTATAGAGTATTAAATTTCTTTAAAATTGAAATAAATAAATTACAAAGATTATTTGCGACTCAACTTAAGACAAAATATATTGTTTGTCTGTCTTTACCATACAACTGAATCAATTTCGTTAGTATAGAAGAAACAGAATGCGTTTACATGTGACAATGTGTGTCACGTATTTATCTTGTTTTATGTAAGCGTGTAATTTTGGAGTAGTCGGCAGATGATAGGCAGTGAGCTCTGTTAATACTACTGTTTTCGTTTGTAGACTAACTCAGTCCGTATGTTTTTTGTGTCAACATCGCTAAACCTTTTTTTGTAATAGATTATAATTGAATATCCGAAAATGTGACTAGTAAAGTAAATTTTGAGAATATACTTTTGTTTAGGCAAACGAACGACCTCTGATCAATGGTTAACTGAAAAACTAATTCTGCAAAGAAAAATGTCCGATTATATAAAAAACTTCGACCTCAGAAAAAAACAAAAATTAGATTTATTAATCACATAATTTTTACTGATTAATAAATATTTTCCCACTTTTAAATATCGATTTTAAGGAGGAAAATATTATTGATCAATCTCTGACACGATCCTCCAAAATTTCGTAGCAGACAACAAATATTAACTGTCTGAAATTTCAAAGCCTACTACGCGTCTGATATGACGTCGCTGACAGTTTAATGTTATGAATATAGAAATCAAATTTGGAGCCGACCAGTGCACAGAAATGAGTTAATTACTTCGTGAGCCGGTTTTATACAAAAAAATGAGCTTCTAGTGAAGATACTTCAATCAGTAGAATTATCTACATTAGTGTGTGTGTGTGTGTGTGTGTGTGTGTGTGTGATTATAATTGAATCATGAAGAACAACAGTAGAAAACCGGAATTGATTTAACAAGTATATTAACTTTTGGTACAGTGAAATATAATATAGAATAGAAACTAGGGAGGAAAATGTTTAGCCGTTAATGACTGTTTTCATTAAAAGCTACTGTTGCTCCTCCTGATACTCCTCTTGATGTAGGTGTATTTTTATGTCTTTTATCCGAGGGCCAAGGCCAAACTTGTAGAGAAATATTCTCCCTCACAACATATATATATATATATATATATATATATATATATATATATATATATATATATATATATTCTCCCTCACAATATATCTATATAATATATATATATAGAGAGAGAGGCAGACAGACAGATAGAGAGAAACAGAAACAGAGAGATAGAGTGATACTGGCAGACAGTGAGACAGATAGATTATTGATGAAATATTTATGCAGTCTAGCTGTATGGATATTTTACGGTTTTCCTATTTGAATTTTCTGACGAATCTTAATTCTTCAATTACTGACAGAATAGGCTCATGAAGAGTTCCACAGCGATAAAATATCCGTAGAAATTTCCCTATCGCATCGTTTTAATTTTTGAGCTTACAAAGAGAGTATACATGAAAAGAATTGGCATTGACACTTTTTTTTCGATTTCACTGAAACAGACCTCAAAGATCATCTATAATCCCTTCATCTTTCATTTTCTTACTGAAACAAAATAGCCTCTGTATATGTCTTTGGTCTTCCCGCGTGATCAAATCGGAATATTTCATTATTTATGAAGTATTAGCGGGAAAATTTAAACACTTTTCTCTTTTTTTTTTCTTTCTTTTTTCACTGGAACCAGGTTGCGTCTCTAACATGTCTTTTTACGCGATCAAAGCAGAATAGTTCATTATTTATGAGGTATTAACAGGAAATGTTAAACCCTTTATTCTTACTTTCTTTTTTCACTGATACCATGTAACATCTCTGATATGTCTTTTGTGATCAAAACGGAATAATCCATTATTTATTAGATAGTGTCATGGAGTAAACCCAATTATTGTATGAAACACATTAGGTTCAGATTAGTCTGGGGAAAAGCATCCCATCAAAATCAGGCGGTCAATTAAGATCTTTTTCACTCAAAATGATTTTTCTAAACTTGCCATTACTCTACGATTTGCAAAAGACTAATAAGATTAGAATGCACCATGAAACTTTAAGATCTTTTACTTAATATTACATTCTAACATTTTGTCGACATGGGAAATTATTTTTGTCAATTTACACTTCGCATTTCCCTCATATAACTTGGACAATCTGCCATTTTATGTGCGCTAAATCAAGCGAAAAAATTAAATTAGTATTGCTTTGTTTAGAAGGTGACAGCGTTCTTTAAAATAAGCAGACGATGAACGAACCACATCTTCAGACAACACGGAAGACTAATGCGTCATGTCATAAGTATTAAATAAGAACTTACGTACTTGCTCGTGTATTTCTTAGATTTGATTTTCAGTACATTGATGTACAAGTAAATGCTCAATAACTAAAAATAATTTAAACCGGTTAAATTAATGTCCAGTAATTAGAAAGAAATTAAACTGGTTAATCATGATCCTGCCTGCCCCTTCATTAGATTGTTATTTTGTACGAGCGATACCCCCGGACATTGCCTCAAATATCAGGTCATCCCATAAGTTCTGTCCGAATTTTAACTTTGTGTTAAAATGAACGAAATTTAAAGAGTATTTTATAATGTCTTATGGAGCTGAACATTATTTTTATGTTTAGATGCATTTAAACTGATCATATTTTATTTCAGGGAACAATAAAATTAACTTTTGTTTGATTAAAACCCTGCTAACATGGAAGTACACAAGAATCATGTGAGGCACATAATGCTTTATGAGTTCAAGAAAGGAAACTCGGCAGCCGAAGCGGCTAGAAACATTCACTCAGTTTATGGAGAGGAATGTGTGAATAAAAGAACTTGCAGAAGATAGTTTACAAAATTCAGAGGTGGAGATTTTACCCTTGAAGATGAAGATCGAACCGGACGTCCAGTTGAGTTTGATGAAAAGCTTCTTGAAGCAGCCCTTGAAGAAAATCCTGCTTTATTAGTTGAGAAATTGGCAGTGGTTCTCAGTTCAAACCATACAACTGTTCATCGTCATCTTCAACAACTTGAAAAAGTTCCTAAACTTGGAAAATGGGTGCCTCATGAATTGTCTGAAAACAACCTCAAATCCCGTGTTGACATCTGCTCTTCTCTCCATTCTCGCCAAATTGTTTCACCTTTTTTGGATAGACTTGTGACTGGCAACGAAAAATGGATCTTTTATCGAAATGTTAAGCGTCGTAGACAGTGGCTTGGTAAAGGGGATAGACCCTAGCCACAACTGAGAAGGGAACTTCATGGGCAAAAGGTACTTCTTTCAATCTGGTGGGATCGCCAAGGAATAATCCACTTAGAATTCTTACCACCTAATGCAACAATTAATGCTCAAATATACTGTCAGCAATTAGAGCGTTTGAACCAAGCTTTGAGGGAAAAAAGACCTGCTGTAGTGAATCGAAAAATGGTGATGTTTCATCAGGACAATGCGCGACGCCACACAGCAAGAATCACGTCACAAATAATCGATGAACTTGGTTGGGAGAAAATTCCTCATCCACCTTATTCTCCCGATTTTGCTCCTTCAGACTACCATTTGTTTCGTAGCTTACAGAACCATTTGGAAGAAACAGCTTTTGTAACACAGGAAGACGTTCAAACTGGCATTTGTAAGTTCTTCGAATAAAAAGCCAAAAGAATTTTACTGTAATGGAATTAGTAAGCTTGTTAATAGATGGAAGGAAGTCATAGATAATCAGGGAAAATACATTTTTGATTGAATCTGTAATTAAATGTAATATTTGGTCACTTGTTTTCTTTATTCAAAATTCAGACAGAACTTATGGGATGACCTCATAAATAATGGCTCGTTTTGTTTTGATTTGGAGAAAAGACGGAAAAAATGTCACATCAGAGACGTTTGAATTTAGTGAAGAAAATAAAACATACATAATAATAAAAAGAAAAGAAGGAAGGAAAGGTGAAGACAGCAAAAACACTACCATGCATTTAAACGATCCTTTCAATTTTGGATGTTTACTTTTTTCCCTCTTTCACTTGTTTAAATAATAATTGGTTGCTACTGTCATACTAAGCCCAAATATATGTGGATGGAATGGGGGAACTTTCAAAGAGTTTATCTAATCATTAAATACAAATTATGATTCATGAGAAAATTATAAAAACCGCGAAAGATTCACGGGTACTGCCAGTTGAATACAATTTGACTTGTGACGGATTTTCTCATACCAAAATAAGGGAAAAGTCCATATAAGTCCATATGAAAATATGTCCGACAACCTGTAGAATGTGTTCTTTGTCGTCAGACGTACGAACGAATAGTCTTTCTCGATCCATAGTGTGTGTTGCCACGAATCCAGTCTCAGCAACAAACGCACACGCACAAACGCACACGCACACATACACAGGTACATATATACGCATATACATACATACACACAAATGTATATATACATATATGTATCCTTACAGATACACATATATATATATATATATATATACACGTATATATACGTGTATGTATGTATCCACACATACAGATACATCTATCTATCTATCTATCTATCTATCTATCTATCTATCTCCTTCTCTTTCTCACTCTCTCTCTCTCTCTCTCTCTCTCTATATATATATATATATATATATATATATATGAAGGTCTTCATCAAAAGTTACCCAACATCGCTTAATAATGGAAAAATTAAAATTCCGAGACATTTCCGTGTCGCGGTGTAAAATATGTTTTAATATATATATATATATATATATATTAAATATTATACTCTACGTTCTATCGAGCACTTTTAAAAAAATAAATGGTAAATACTGAATTCTTAATCTGACTGTTCTTTCTCGTTATTTGTTTATATATATATATATATATATATATATATATATATATATATATATATATATATATATATATATATATATATATATATTGCTAGACAGATATATAGTATTGCTAGATAGGAGGGTTTCTTTGGTAACGAAGAAAAGGGTACCGAGTTGTTTCGTGACATCCTTTACGGCAGAGAGTGTTGTTGGACGGTCTCCTCAAAGACGGAGAAGTGACTCGTGGCGGCGGAGATATGGTTCTACAGAAGGATGCTGAGAATATCATGAACCGAGCGTGTGAGCAACGATGAGCTTTTGGAGAGGAGGCAAACAAGAAGGAGGCTTGCACTTAACATCAGGAAGAGGCAGCTGAAGTTTCTGGGACATGTAACGAGAAAGGAGGGTCTGGTGAATCTGATACTCACAGGCCGAATACAGGGAAAGGGAGCCAAGGGAAAACGACGCGTGATATACTTGGTGAGTTTAGTCAAGTGGATGACACAACGTTGTCTGGGTGAGATGGCAGTGGGAGTAGACCTATTGAGAGCTACAACGGATAGGGGGAAGTGGCGAGCCATGATCGCCTAATTCCTGAAAGGTCACGGTACATAAAAAGAAAGAAAGCACAACGGCCTTACGTCTACTCTTTATAACTTTCATGTTAACCAAACCTACGTCCAGATTTTTAAACACTTGTACAAACCTAACCTCTGTTTAACCTTCTGTTCTTTACCAAAATGAAGTAGTTATGTATTAATTAACTTGTAAAAGGTTTTTCTGCACTAAAATATTACAAGACAAAAAAAGACTTATGTTTATTTCTCGTTACGATTTTCGAATGTCGATTTAAAAATATGACGATTTTCTTAATTCTAACTGAATCTACATTAACCTGAAACCGACGTAATTTTATTCATTTGAAGTTCTAGTACTTCTACAAGCATACAGATATGCAACAGGCTGCTAAAATCTAGATACAAGGACGCATTTTATAAAGAATGGAGTGTGTCCCTGATAATGTCGAACTTTCAGATTTCATCGATTCAAACAGCTCCCTAGTGATTATATTTTTATCTGGGAGAAGTACGTTTTCGCGTAAATGTTAATGCGAAGAGATGTCTAAAAAAAATGTAATATCCAAGTTCCAAATGACTCCATTTGGGTATGCAACGATTTTAATCAAAAGAATACGTCCCTGATGATAAAGCATCGCCCCTTCTCTTTTTTTTCTGCTATTCCTTTGAAGGAATGGAAACATCATGTAATATTATGTATCTTTCAAGTAAAGTTTTAGCAACCGACCACCCACCCACCAAAAAATAAAAGCAAATAGATAAAAGATTTCACACTTTGACGAGTTGAGATTTCGTAATGTAGTTTTTAGCAAAATCCCTTAAGACGAGTGAAAATTGTCAGATCTGACAAGCAAATATAGCGAAGGAAAGAATGCGTCCTGCACACTCATATATATATATATATGTATATATATATATATATATATATATATATATATATATATATATATATATATATATATATATATATATGAAGTAACGAAATATATATGAAATAACGAAATCGGCTAGAATAAAAAACGGAAGAGTAATGGCCGTTATGGAAAAGACATGAGTCTGCAACGGAGAGAGGGCAAACGGAAAGGTCGGTCGAAGTAAACAGTGATAGTAGATTAAGAATGTAAGGAAACCAGCTTTGACAGAAGGATGCGAGTGGAGAATGTCAGATGTGACACGATACCGATTTTCGGCAGTGATAACATTTCCAGTTATAATGGAGCATACAAGAACATATATATATATATATATATATATATATATATATATATATATATATATATGTATGTGTGTGTGTGTATGTGTGTGTGTTTGTGTATGTATTTATTTATGTGTGTGTTTGTATGCAATCTCAGCAAACACACACACACGTATATTTATCTATATGTAATAAAGATTCTATCCCGCCAAAAAAACGATCGACTTGGGTCTTTCTGTAAGAGACTTTTTTTTTCGGCAAACACTCTTTTTTGCTTTTACAGTGCTCAGGTTAAGGAGCATAATAATAATAATAATAATAATAATAATAATAATAATAATATAAAGAACAATCTTAATCTTAATAATAATAATAATAAAAATAATAATAAAACAATCTTAATATTAATAATAATAAATAAACACAGAAATTATTTACTATTCCCGAATTCCACTCAGTATGAGAGCGATGTATTTTTGTTTATTTTTATACATCATATTTTTCAAATCACCTTACCTCTCTCTCTGTCTCTGTCTGTCTCTCTCTCTCTCTGTCTCTCTCGTTTCTATAAATACTTTTTATGGTAATTGTTATAAAATTCCGAAATAAAATGACTGTCAATATATGGCATATTTTAAAAAAACTTCTTTTGGTCTACACTACATTTATTTCGCCTTGAAGTTTACCTGCAAATGGAAATATTACGCCCTGAAGATGACAATTTGAAATTGTCGAAAGTACTAGGCACAGGATCATTAATTGTATCTGATTAACATTTCAAATATAAGGATCGCGTTATTCGAGGAATTGATATTAAGTTAATGTCTCATTAAATCTTATTAATTGTTAGTCAAGGGATTTCGCCGTTAATCCCATGAAGATTGCTAATTAATTCTTTGTATAATTACTTCTATATGATATATATATATATATGTGTGTGTTTTTGTGTGTGTGTTTGTGTGTGTGTATGTGTGTGTGTGTGTGTGTGGCTGTGTGTGTGTGTGTGTGTGTGTGTGTATTACAATCATTCCTATATGAATTTTTTTTGGTTTTTCTTATATTTTATTATTTCATTTTCCTGGTTTCCATAAAAAATTGAAGATCAAGTGTCTAATATCTTAAAGCCTCATTTTATCTTCTCTCCTCGTGTGTTGTTTTGTTTTTATTATTTAATTTTGAGTAAGGCGGTTAATGTTAATTATCCGAGCATATTTTTGTTTCCGAATTTAAGAAGATTTTATTCATACTGGACCGTTTCTATGCTTATGGCATTAGTAATGTTATCCGTTTCCCGATAAGGAAACATTTGTCATTCATTGAACAAGCAACCAATACTGCTTTCTGTTGAAATTTATAAAAATTTTGTCTCAAAACTATTTGTCAGAAAAATTGTTATGTCCAGTAGCTGTTATATCTCTTTCCAGTAATGACAGTTGTTTTCTTAATGTCCTTTTTAATTGATGCAGTGTGGATTATCAATACTTTGATTATATCATTTGAGTTTAAGATGCTATTGTTGCTAGTCCTCAACTGATGTGTTTTATGTTACTTGGTACACTACTTTTTAGCGCCATCCACACTTTTCAAACAAGGATGGACGTTGCCAAGTCCTTCGGACTTTACAAAGCCATTTTTAATCATTGATCTTAGAAAGCAGTGGTATGCAGCTAACAGTTCAGATACTTCTGAATGAGATTGATGCTATGTCTGACATCCGTATGAAAGTCTCTATCTGACGAGGCTATTTAACAACATGGCTTGGTTTTGTATTAATTTGTCACGTTGTGCGAAACTACCTCTGGCGCAGCCAATTCGATGTTAAATTTGATTTTCTCTTACGTTATTTTTTTTAATCATTTCACCACAATGAGGGCGGAAATGCTACTAGTACGCATAGGGTAACAAGGAGTGAAAGTGAATGAGAAGAATAGGAACAGGGAGGATTAAGGAAAGGGCAAAAGATGAACGGTATTCAATAAGACATAAGGTGGCGATTGATGATGCATTAAAAGACTTGAAGATTGTAATTATCAAGAGAGCAAATAAACGGGAGTGAGTTCCACAGGTAGAATGTGCGAGAAAAATCCTTTTGGAAGAGAACTGGGGTTTGTATTTAGCTATTTCAACAGTAAACGGGTGGGACCTAGATACCAATCCAGTAACACGCTTAAATTAATGTAACCGGGGCACCAAAGTAAAAAAAAACAAAAAAACGCGTCAGAGCAATTGCCATGAAACTATTTATAGAAAGACAGAGGGATGTCACATTACGTCTGTGAGAAAGCAAATGGAGGATCGATTGAATTAGAGATTCCTACTGGTCAGGATTTCTTATATTACAGTTCCTTCTTTGGATTTTGTCAAGAATCTCAAGATGAACAGCAGGAGCACCAGACCTGGCAGATAGTATTCAATGCACGAATGAATGCTAGATTTGTAAATGTGCAAGAAGTGTTCTGAAGAGAAAAATTTCTGGCACGACCAACTTTCCTTGCAGTAGATGCAGTTCTTGATTGGATTCAATTGCCCCACTTCAAGTCAGTGGCAAACGTGAGGCCAAAATGGCGCAGTGTGTTGCTCTCCTGGAGTCTAGCATCAGCCATGACCGACAGAAAAAATTCTGTATGTCTTTTTTTTATAACTGATTCGTGCACTGATGTATTTAAAATTATTATTATTTACTAATTCTACAGTATGAATTTGTGCATGTATGTCATCTCTGCTTTCGTGATTATAACTGCTTTTATATGGCAACCAAAAATGTAACGCGCTTTTCCGATACAGCGTAACAAACGATAAAGTTTATTTTATATACAAGGCACAGGAAAAGATTAGCAACAAAATAATGATTGCAGAATAATCGTATTAAAAGCTTACATTACATACAATATTTAACCTTTATAACAAATTCCTTATAGTGTCATATACGAAGTGCAAACATCATTATTCTCCTGCTTAGAGATATTTACCAAATAAAACCTATGAATTCACTCCCTATTTTATCATAAATTAACTCAAGTTTTATTTAATACGTTATGAAGGTACATATGACATAAAAGAAATCTAATTCTATAGTCTTGTAGAGTAGAGGAAATTCAATCCTCATTTTATCATAAATTAATGCCATCTAGTCTGCGAGACAATATAATTAGGCTTCTTCTATATGAAGTGAACCTTCAGGATGTTGGCCGTTATGGTCTTCCACAATTTCATGTCTTTTGTACTATCCATCAAGTCTGAAGACTTATCAAAATACTTGAGCAAGAACAAAGCTAGTGGCCCAGTTAAAATCCTAGGGGTCGTGCTTAAGTATATCAACGCGGAATTTTCTTCGATCTCAGCGATATTATTTAATACATCCTAAATCTGTGAAAGGTATCAAGTGTATGCTCGGTTTTTAAGAACGCAAGTGAGCGCTCGTCCTCATTTCAGTATAGGCCCATCATTTCCCTCAGTGTCCTTAGCAACAGGTGACGCTATAATCAACAAGAATGCAGTTAATCATCTAAATAGGAACGGCATATTGAGCAACAAGCAGTACGGGTTTCGATCGACCCGATCCACTGCTGATATCTTGTCATTACGCACAGCATCAGTGAGGCTTTGTACAGGGTGAAAATCATTGTAAAAAATATTGTCGGTGAACATATGTTCCCTCTATGGTATTCTCAGCATCCTTCTGTAGGACATTTTTGTTGCTTCTAGACTCTTCTTCATCTGTGTCGTGATTGTTCAGCATTCACTGCCATATAGAAGCACTGATATTATATTACTCCAGTACTCTCTTCTTTGTTTCTATCGAAGTTTTTTCTGTTTCTTAATACTCTGCTTAGTTTTTGGAATGCATCTTCCGCTATCCTAATGCATCTTCGGATGTCAATGTCATCCTTTCCGTCCTCTGTTAAAATACCTTCCAGATATTTAAATTGTTGTACGCGAGGATACCCAAGTGGTTATTTCCTAATCTTTTTTTCTTTGACTAAAATTCAGCAAATTCAGGCCCGAGAAAGATCACCCAAGGGGGACGCTAACAGTTGAAACAATAAAAGGTGATTGGAGGAAGTGAATATTATAATACGGATGAATAACGATTGTCACTTGAATTGTAGTGGACTTTACAGCGATCGAGGAAACACACACCCGATAATCTCTACCAGAAGGTAGCACCTGTTAGGGTCCCAGGTATGAGCAAATAGTTAACCGACAAACTGGGGTCAAAACACGATGACAGTAAAAGTAAAAATAACTAAAAGTAGATAGGTTTTAATACCAGCAATACATTTTTTGTAAAAAAAAATATTGCCAGCACTAAAGTCTTGAAAAAAAATATAACTAACAATACATTATTACCAACAATGTATTTTTGAAAAAAAGAAATATTACCAATAATATATTTGTCTATATTTCTGAGATGAGGTATTATGTCCACTATTTATGTTTGTTCGGTATATCATCCTCATCTTTCTTGCCATGATTATCACAACGTTTCGGCCGTTGTATGTTCCGGCCTTCTTCAGGTGGCTGGAATATCGAACTGTAGCCATTATTTTGCCCGCTGTGGTAGACAGTTCTAGTTCCACGTGTCATGTCTAATGGGTGTCAGTTATCAGCTATCCCCTGTTAATTCCCCTCTCCAAGTTCTTCACCACCTTAACCAGGTATTGAACTCACAAGGACACATGACACAGTGGATAAAGGAGTTAGTTAGATCCAGTGACAGAACCCAAAGTGTGAGAGTAAGAAAATGGCTAATAGTACCAATTACCATTGTTTTATTAATATCAAATATTACATCAGTTTGTCAATTGAAGTCCATTAATCTATCTATCTATCTATCTATCTATCTATCTATCTATCTATCTCCTCCTTTTCATATCTATCTATCTATCTATCTATCTATCTATCTCCCTCTCTCTCTCTCTCTCTCTACATATATATATATATATATATATATATATATATATATATATATAAGTCTAAAGGGTAGAATCTTTGACTGATTCCAAAAGATCAGATGTCTAGCCACACTGATGAGTTGCGAAACAGTCTGTTATGGATGATTATATATATATATATATATATATATATATATATATATATATATATATATATATATATATATCACAGCCTATCTATCAAAGTAAGCACATCACAGTGAATAGATTGTCTGACTGATTCATTAAATATATTTCAATTTTTGGTATGTACTAATATATACTTATTCTGTTCCAACGTCGGGCCTGGTCAGTACTAAAATGAGTGACCGCTTAGAGATATTAGTCGATATAAGTTTGGATGTGCGGTTGGTGTAATGTATAATGATTTGGAATTGTTAATCGGAAAGCCCACTTAGTTTCGTTATATTCACTGACGCGAAAATGCTTTTAAGAAATGCCTTTTATTCTTTCCATATATATATATATATATATATATATATATATATATATATATATATATATATATATATATATATACACACAAATATTGGATTGGTATATACGGAATAAATTCCAATAGCCAACAAATACTATTCTTAAAAGAGTGCTCGATACAGAGTAGAGCTAATATAATTATTTATTCGAAAATAAAATCACTACAAAAACAGCCGTTTTGTTTCAACACTTCTGATGTCTTATTAATATCAACACCATCACTTGATAAGACAGCAGAAGTATTGAAACAAACTGGCTATTTTTGTATTCAACCATTTTCAATTAATGCTCTTACAAACAAATATACACAACAGATTCATAAAATCAAAAGAAAATGGTTGAATACATCAACACAGATATAATGACAATATTCTCCACACGTGACAATAACTGACGTTATTTTTCAGTTAAAAATATGAAAATAGCGTTTCTCTACATTCCAGTTGCTAGGTACATTCTGTTTTTGTTTTTATTAGTTACTTTGTTCAATTAATTTCATTTTCGTATTTTGCTTTGATAAAGTCCACATTGGACGAAACGCGTCAGCAATCACCAGTTTTCCTATTGTCATTTTTATTCATAAATATTGTCTCTCTACTGATTAATTTGGAGAATTTTTCATATATATATATATATATATATATATATATATATATATATATATATATATATATAAAAATATATATAAGGAAAGAATATTGATATTTTACAGTTATATGCAGAAGTCTCGGGGGAAAGTTACGTTTCTCAATGTTACAGTGGCGAATTTATCAGATGGAGAAAGAAGCAATCTGATACCCATGTTAAAAAAAAAGTCCTCCGCAGCAAGTATTATATAATAAGATAATGCAATAGTATTAATGATGGTGGTAGGCGGAGAACAGAGGAGGGGTGGATGCTAAATATGGGGAAACATATCATACAAGGCAAATTCTAGCAAGTTCCCGAATGACTAGCTTTGCAAGGGATACAGTTATGTTTCATAAAAACTACGTTGACCACTTCGTAGCGTCTACGAACTTAGCCTTTATATATACAGACATCTCTCGATTAATGCGAATTCGATTTTTGCATTTTCGATTAGTGTCATAAATAATACTCGATTAGTGCGGTAAAACATTCTTCAATTTAACCATAACTATTTTCTTACCGATGTACAAGTTAACCTTACTGTTCACTATTCCACTTATTGTGTGTCTGAGTGTGTGTGTGTGTGTGTGTGTGTGTGTGTATTTGTGTGTGTGTATTGGGTTCCCCCGTAGTTGTCGACGCATGAGACAAATCAAAGACGCATCAAACAGCCAAAGTACTCACACATACTATGTGATTTTTGGAAGACCCGGATACAGACAACTGGCGCATAGTATGTCCCAATTTCTGCAAACGGCCCTCCACATTTTTGAATTAAGAGTTGTCGTCCATCTCCTAGATCGTTTATCGACCAAGGCTACAGAACCCAGTCTGTTCTGCTATTTGCCCATAGCTGCGGGGACAAGAGATCGATGCATACCTTTCCTTTATCTCTCTCCCTCTCTCTCTCTCTCTCTCTATATATATATATATATATATATATATATATATATATATATATATATATATATATATATATATATATATATATGTATGTATATTATAACAAAAAGAAAGAACAGTAAGATATATAACCCGGTGTTCTTATTGATATCTTTATTTTTACAAAACAGTGCTCAATTTAAATTTACAAAGAATAAATATTATGAATTAACTAAAATATGGTTTCTTTCCCTACACAGCAATTACCATGTTTCAAAAATCGAAAGTAAAAACTTCAAATTTATTTATATAATTTAATTAAAAGCATTAGTTCTGTTTCATCTTCAAGAAATTTTTGGGAATTTAAATTAAATTTGAAGTTTTTAGCTTCGGTTTTTGAAATATGGTAATTCCTGTGTAGCGAAGAAACCATATTTTAAATCAGTTAATTTATCATATATATATATATATATATATATATATATATATATATATATATATATATATGCCGGAGACGAAATGGTCATATGAATGGGGTAATTTTTAGTTTGTTTCCTTATATGATCTATAATAAATATATTGATCTCGATTTATTTAGTTCATTTTGGGAGATCATCTTTAATATTTTATATTAATAGGATCAATATGGATTATTCGCCCACAGAATTTTACCTATATATATATATATATATATATATATATATATATATATATATATATATATATATATATATAGTCATCTACAAACAGACCGTTTTACTGTATCAGAGCTTCTCTGTTTGGCTAGCGTCCAATTGCTTCAAGCCGAAATTGAAAACCGGACTGATTTGACATCAGTCAGATACCTCAGATCGATCGTCGCACAGCAGAAAGGAAGTCATTCAAGCATGTTAGGTTGAATAATCTAGACATATTAATTATGTTCATTTTCATTTTAAACCTCTCAAGTTCACCATTCAATTTATTAATGTTGGTTTTTATTTTCCCAAGTACTTTCAATCTCATCCAAAATTTACTTCAGTGGTGAATTGACAAAACAAAGTTATGAATAAATGAACATGAACGCCGTAAAATTCGAAAAATTTACCGCTATGTAAGAGAGGCAATTTAACTTATCTAAATTCTTATTAAAAATTGTAATTATGTGTGTAAAATATTGATTTTAAAAAATTGCAAATTAGATGTTTTAAAATCTTGATATAAATATTTTAGAAGTTTGTTGCTATACTCATTATATATTTGTGGCCGTAGTTTTATGCAAAGGATTTCCAAAATTTGATTTCTTTGTATTTTTTTTTATTTCGTGGTGAAGTAAAATTTTACATTATATATTATTTATATATATATATATATATATATATATATATATATATATATATATATTGTAAAAATGCAAAGAAGGTTCTGCAATGTAATCGATCCTGGCCTTTCATCTCTCATTTTTCACCAAGAAGACGTTATTTCGCTTAGTTTTGGGTACCAATATCTTCATGGCCTATTCTGATAGTCTTATGCCTTAGTGCCTGGATTACATAGATTTACGTGCGCTACGAGACTGGTGATTAAATCTCACTGTTTTCAGTTGAACACCCTAAATGTAAGCATCACTTCTATTCTAATATTTTCCCTGGCATTTATCCAATGTGTATCTCCCTAACGATTTAATGATATCAAGCCACCTACAATTTTCAAAATTTTAAATGCAATGTCAATAAACATCTTCCGTCTTCCCGAATTATGTTCATTTACTGTCCTTTTCCACACGTCCCCATCATAAATTCTATGCATTTTCTAGCATTAGATCCTTGCTACTACTGAAAATTGGATGTATAAGAGTACTGTGCCTGTGCGCAAACGTATGTGTCGATGTGTTATTTGTCATCTGAGAACATGAATTGTTAATATATATATATATATATATATATATATATATATATATATATATATATATATATGATTTTATATGTATGTAAATATGTATGAACTTGAATATATATATATATATATATATATACGTGTATATATATGTATATTTATATATATATGTATGTAGATATATATTTGTATCTATATATATGTATGTATATATATATATTTATGTATATATATATATGTGCATATATATATATATTCAAATATATATATATATATGCTCATACATACATACATACATATATATATATATATATATATATATATATATATATATATATATACATATATATATATATATATATATATATATATATATATATATATATATATATATATATATACACGAACACACACGCATAAATAATCTTATAATGTTAAAAGTATTTATATTTCATACCAGATATTTACTCTCAGGTCAAATTTCCTTATATCTATCTATCTAGCTATATATATATATATATATATATATATATATATATATATATATATATATATATATATATATATATATATATATATTCAAGAATGTATCCCCTGAATAAGCATGTGCATATCAAAGAAATATTCATCGGAGATGCATATTTAAATATTAATCACGTGAGATGCAGAGTCAGACCATCCAACCAATCAGAGCAAAATAGTCGCCTAGCAGCCACTTTTTTTTATATTCGTGACGTGTAAGTCGCTTACTTCATCTTGCCTTGTTTTACATCCGTCTCTGGTGTCGCTGTTGAAGCTTTACCGTTGAGGCTGGCTTCAAATGCACTGCACACGGCCTTTAATTTCCCTATGCACAGGAGGTCGACTATTTTGATCGCGTCTCAGCCTCCGGGATAGTATTTGTTTCGTAATAAATATATTCTGCCTAGCTTGCAAGCAATCAGTCTCACATTCTCTCTCCTCATCTCGTCATTAGAAAAGTTTTTACTTGGTCCCATATATATATATATATATATATATATATATATATATATATATATATATATATATATATATTTATATATATATATATATATATATATATATATATATATATATTATGTATAAAAAGAATATATATGCATTCTATCTGTTAATATATATATATATATATATATATATATATATATATATTAGGTTGGTGCAAAAATAATGTCGTTTTCTAACATATGTTACTATGTGAGAAAACGACATAATTTTTGCACCAACCTAATATATATATATATATATATATATATATATATATATATATATATATATATATATATATATACAAACACATATGTATTTATATGTAAGTATATATGTACGTGTGAGTGCGTGGAAGTTATACTGTTTTGTCTATAATAATTGTAATTTTGTGAATAGCTTAGGCTGATAACATTTCAGTAAACCATTTATAAGTCTGAGTTTGTGTATTTTGATATTAATACATTTGTGTCACTATTCATATGCCACATCATATATATATATATATATATATATATATATATATATATATATATATATATATATATACGAGATAACGATGTATATATTTATATATCAGGAACAGTATTGGTGAAAATTGCATGACAAAGTGTAAAAGACTATTCTCCTTCAGGACTTCATCGGACGGAATTTTTTGTTCTCGTAAAGACATGCGCGCACGAACGAGGGATACTCTGCATATATCTACATATATATATATATATATATATATATATATATATATATATGCTACTACGGACCACGCAGGCATTCAAACGCTCAATTTCTCAATCTCCCATTCCCTCACACAGATAGTTAACTTCCCCACTCGTTTTGCCTTCAACCGGGAAGGTAAAGCCTCTCTTCTCGACCTATGCTTTACTTCCATCCCCGAATCCTGTAGCGCCTCGCAACTCTGCCCTCTTGGTAACTCTGACCATGCAGTAGTATCAGTTAACATCTCCTTCAACTCCATCCCCTATAAAGAACCTCCTACCACTAGAACTTCGTTCTATTATCAACGTGCTAACTGGGACGCTTTCCGTGATTTCCTCTGCGAAGCTCCCCGTCCAAGAATGTGCTTCTGAAGTCTTTTCCTGGGTTAAAGCTGGAATCGACGCTTTCATCCCATCAAGGAAATATAGGGTCAAGTCGCCCTCCTCCCCCTGGTTCTCGGCTGCTTGCTCAGCCGCCATCGCCCATAGGAACCACTACTTCCACCTATTCCGTAGCGACATGTCTGACTGCAATATACGTCTCTTTGCCTCCGCCCGTAACGAATGTAAGCGTGTCCTCAACGATACTAAGTCACTATTTGCGGCCCGGATGAAGGAACGTATTGCATCTCGCAAAATTGGCTCCAAAGATTATTAGCGTCTCTGCAAGAGCGTATTGAACAATTGCAAACCCTCTATACTTCCTTTATTCAACCAGTTCGAAGTCCTGACCTCCTCTACCGACCTCTTTGCTCGGAAATTTTCATTCAACTCGACGCTCGACTCTTCCGGTGTACCCATACCCGATTTCCCTCTTAGAACTGAGGCCATATTGAGTGCGTTAAACATAACCCCATCTTTGGTACTGGGCGTTATCTCCAATTTAGACCCCAACAAGGCTAGTGGTGGAGACGGTATACCAGCCATTGTCTTGAAGAAATACGCGTCTGAACTATACAACTACTGCCTCAAGGAATCTTGTTTTCCTGACTGCTGGAAGTCCTCTTCGATCGTTCCTGTCTTCAAGAACTCCGGCGACCCCTCTGACCCTTCCAACTACCGTCCTATCAGTCTCCTTCCCCTCGTCGGCAAAGTCTTCGAAGCCCTAATCAATACCGGGGTGGTTAACCAATCACATCCCTGCTCTCAGACAAGCAATATGGTTTCTGCTTTGCCCGATCTACAGCCGATGTGCTTACCACCATCACTGAAACAGTCTACCGAGTTCTTCAAAATAACAAGGAAGCCCGAGCCGTGGCACTAGACATCTCCAAAGTATTTGATAGGGTTTGGCGTACCGGCCTTCTTCGCAAGCTCCAGGGTTATATCATTACGGGTCGATTATATAACCTAATACGATCATTCCTGTCAAACCGTAAACTGAAGGTCGTTCTCAATGGATTCTCCTCAAGTTCCCATCCCACGAACGCTGGTGTTCCTCAAGGCTCCATCCTAGGCCCCATTCTATTCCTTATCTACATAAATGACCTTGCGAAATAACTTCCTAAGTTGGAATCTACGCGGATGACACCATAATTTATTCCTGCCTCAAAAACAAATCTAGTCTCGCTGACAAAACTCGCCTGGCCGTGCGTCTCGAAAAGGACACCCAATCGATTGTGAACTGGGGCATGAATTGACTGGTCAACTTCAACGCTTCCATGACAAAACTGCTCTCTATTAATCATCACAGAGATCCTTCCCTTCCCCCCATTACAATGTCTGACGTTCAACTTCTCGAGAGCAACTCTCTGCGGCTTCTCGGTCTCACGTTGACTGCTGACCTGAGATGGAATAAATACATTGAATCAATTGCCTCTTCCACTCTCCCCGGAGTCGATCCTCCAGATCTACAAATCAACAATTCGCCCTTGCATGGAGTATTGCTGCCATATATGGTCTGCCCTGGCGTCTCGTCTACAGTCACTTTTTCACAGACGCGCCGTCGCCTCTCTCTGTCTGTTCTACAAATACTTTCATGGAAATTGCCCCGAGGAGCTGCATTCGCTGGTTCCCAGACGTCATGAGTTCCAGCGCCTTACGAGGCTGGCATCCCGCTCTCACATCTTCATGTCGAAACTCCTAAATGTAGCCGTCTCTTCTACACTAATAGCTTCATGTCTCACACCTCTCGCCTTTGGAACTCCCTTCCCTATTCCTGTTTCCCTGCGAGCTATAATCTCCAGCTATTCAAGTGTAATGTCAGTCGACATCTCTATTTGCCTTGATCTATCCACTACCCTCAACCTTTCTTCTATCACTACTATCTGATCTTGCTCTAAATTTTCTGTAACCCCTTGCGTCCTAGTGCCTTCCCGCCTTGCTTGGGGTGAAATGCTTAATATATATATATATATATATATATATATATATATATATATATATATATATATATATATATATATATATATATATAAACTACAGTAACAGGAAGAATGGTTTTCTAAATAACTTGTCTTAAATTTTTTGCGTTGGTGTTTTTGAAAAATTTTATTGCATGTTTTTTAATTCATTTAGCCTTTTTTGCAAATATTATATATATAAATATATATATATATATATATATATATATATATATATATATATATATATATATATATATATATATATACACACAAGTATAGGATTGGTATAGACGGAATAAAAATCTATTAACCAAAAATGTCATTCTTAAAAGTGTGTTCAATAGAGATTAGTGCAAATATTATTTCAAAAATTATAACGTAAACATGTTATAACGTCAAATATATCACAAATATATATATATATATATATATATATATATATATATATATATATGCTTTGTGAAATTATTGATATTCTAGTTCACGAGAGTGACTGCTGGAAGCCTCGATGGATTCTGCACCACGCCATAGAAGTAGAAGGACCCAGTCGTCGCTGACACATTTTTTACTATCATTACTTACATCTGGTTACCTAAGTTTCCAGACTGCAACCAGCTTGATTATTATGTGTGAGGCTCAGTTGAGTGAAAGATCAACAAAACTCCTTATAACACCAAAGATGAAGTGAAGGCAGTATTTTGACAACATTCGCCAATCTAAACAAGGAGACAGTCCAGAAGATCAGCTGGAGATTCCGAATTCGTCTCGGGGCCCATGCTTGTAGCCAATGGTAATTTTATTGAATAAATTTAGTCTTTTGTCTTTCAAGATAATTTTGTGTAATTTTGGTAAATATATAGGTTAAAATGAATATTTTGTTTTTGTTTAATTTAGACGACAATTGATCCATCACACAATCTATATACTAAAACTGAATATCAACCATATATTTAAATGTGAAAACAGAAAGACATATTAATTCAAACTCTCCAAGAAATTAAATTTCGGTATTCAATGAACTATATGGATCTGAACATAATAAAAATACAAAACAACATACTGTACACGCAAACCAGTTGGTTAAAAGGAATTGCTTTTATTCAAACAGGAAAATGATTTAAGTCATTTATTTTACTTGAATTTTCATATACTATTTAATAAATAAAATGACGTTATCTACAGTTTAAATAACGTTAATCAGAAACTGACAGTTCAAGGAATCATAACGATTTAAAAAATAGAAATCATTAAACAATGTTCAGTGGATATTCATTTAATTTAATTCAATTTAAGTTCATTGAAAAGCTCATTGTCTTTTTTATTTATTTATCCAATTGTATATGTTACATTATATCAACGCTTAAAAATGTAGCTAATTAGTCTTAAGAAACAAAGAAAAAGATGCTGTTATCAAGGCGAAAGTTCGACACAGAAATATTACCTTATATTTAAATTAATCTTACATGTAAAGTACAGTGCATGTGTTTTTGTCCGTGTGTGTGTCGAAGCAACTCCTCTCCTCTCATTAGTCCGATTTCAATGATTCATAGCTCATTAAAAAGCCCTATAAAAGTTAAGTGGAGGGAACGATTTTCGTTGAGTTCAGATTCACGGTTTCCAGATTATGCATGGTTAAAATTATATATTAATATATTATACTAGCCACTATTGTTGCTTCTATTGTTCAACAGAAGTAACTCTTATTTTCATTTTGTATCCAAAATTGCAGTGCATGTTTTATTATAAACTACCTTAAAACCCGCCCTATCGGGCGGCATTTAACCTAGCTCCTATGAAGGACTGTTGGTTTGGCCAACATCACAATAGCTGTGAAGGAAGATATGCAATAGGAAATCAATAAACAACAGAAGAACTGAAAACCAATCGCTGCATTTGCGAATTAACGTTTAAGTTTTACCTTTTAAAAGTTCAACGATTATTCTGCTGCCACTTAATTTAAAGACGATTTGATTGGATCCTTATTTTCCGTACAAACAATTATTTTATGGGTGACAGAACAGGTGACAATTTATAAGATAAAATTAATATAGTGTAACGTTGGGAAAATAGAAATTAGAATTAGTTATACATTCAACATTTAAAGAGTTAGAGAAATATAATAATTAAGTAAAACTTATATTATTGAAAATATATTTATAAATGTGACATTGAAGCTCAATTATCCGACGAATATCTGGGCGTTAAAAAGTCCCAAATCTAGTTTATTAGTAATTTATACGCGGTATTTACTCTTTTTTCCCCACTAGGCTCCTCTCAGCATAGTTTTCTCAGTTGCAACTCTCTCCTTTTCCAAAAAAGACCTGCTTGTAGAAAATAAACTGCTTTTAATAAATTTGATTCATTCTAATGAGTACTACCTTTAGTTCATTTGATAGTTTTTGTTCGTTTTTCTTATAGTATAGCAGTGAATGCTGGACAATTTCTTCATAGATAAAGTGAAGTTTGATGGAACTTGCAATGTCAAGAAATGTGGATCTACAAAAGAATATTAGGAATACTATGAACGGTGCATCTGACTAATTAGGAAGATTTAAGTAAAATGGAAGCAAAAAGTAGACATATACTCAAAATCAGAAAGTGACAGCTGAGATTTCTCGTGAATATAATGAGAAAAGAGGGCTCAGTGAATTTGGCATTCACAGTACATATTAAAGCAAAAAACAAAAAACTAAAAATAGAGGCTCAATTTGTGTGAATAGATGGAGGAACTTAGTTTTTAATCATTTCACCCCAAGAAAGGCAGGAATAGCACTAGTAGGCAGGGGGTTTACAGGGTGTGAAAGTGCGAGAAAAGACTGAAAATTGGAACGATTTACATCCTTCCCTGATAACTACGGTCTTCAAAATATTAAATGCACCGTCAATCACCATCTTCTGTTTTCTTAAACCCCGTTCATCTTTTATCCTCTCTTCAATCTCCCCCTATATACAGACTTTTCTTTCCCTTTCACCCTCTGTAATCCATGTGTGCTAGTGGCGTACCCTTCTTGCTTGGGGTGAAACGATTAAAAATAACTATTGTGAACTGAGACAAAAAATGGCTTGTGAATGTTTATGCCGCTAAAACCAAAATGATATCTCTTAATTATCTTAAAGAAATATTTTTGCCTTCTATCATCATGGCTGATGCCAACCTCTAGGCGAGCAACTCACTGGGACATTTTCATACCATTTTTTCACAGACATGTAGCGTAAAGATTATATTGAATCAATTGATTCTAGGAATGTCTGTTTATTATGTTGGGCTAAAAAAAATGCCACTGCGGAATCTAGTTTACATATTCTTAAGTATTCCTTTCGTTTATATTTTTAATATTGTTGTCACATCTGCCCCGGCGCTTCTGCTACGTGATTAGATATTTTTCTCAAAATTCAAAGGATTATAGGCGAAGTTATTAGTGCTAACCTGGCATCTCGTTTTCAGTCAACTTGCCACCGCTGTTCTGTAGCTTTCTATTGCCTTTTTTTTATAAATATCTTCACGGTAATTGTTCTGATGAGCTTTCCTCGTTAGTTACTCGACTTCAAGATGTTAAGCGCAGTACTAGATTGGCGGATAGGTCTCATCCCACTTGCAGATCCTTCCTCCGGTTTCTTGATTTCCTGTTAATTACGGTGTTCAAAACTTTAAATACAATTTCAATCATATCTGCCGTCTTCTTAAATCCTGTTCTTTTCTTGCCCTCTGTGTTACTTTCACTCTCAATAGCCCATTGTATCCTAGCAGATTTTACTGTCTTAACTGGGGTGTAATGATTAAAAATATTTTATTAAATCGGGAGGAAAGATCGCTACATAATCTAACCGGAGATAGAACAAGAACAAAGCGTGTTCGTCAAAGACACAGGAACCAGGAACATTTGTATTTGTCCTCGGAATGTGATCAGAATGGGCAAAGCAAAAGCGGAAGGACGTGTAGCTGTGTTTTATAGATTACGATATGGCACGCCACAAAGAGCTGTTGGAACTGCTCAGCAACCTTGATATATTTGGGAAGGATATTAAAATAATCAATAAGCTTTACTGGCAGCAAAATCTCTGCATACGGATAGAAAATTAATTCAGCAGATATACAAAAATTGAAAAGGGTGTAAGATGACACAGTATTGATAGCAGACACAGGAGGGGAACTACAAAAATTCCTATAAAAGTTAGTGAAAGAAAGCGAGAAGAAAGGGTTAAATATAAACTCCAAGCCAGAATGCATGTTTATTAGAAATAAAGATGCGCTCAAAATACAAATTACGAACCAGAGATACCAAAATCAAGCCAGTACAAAAATCTAAATATCTGTACCATGTGTCCTCAAGGACACATTGCACAGTGGATAAAGGCGTTAGTTAGATCCAGTGATAAGGCCCAAAGATTAGGAGTTCAATACAAGGCTAAGGCAGTGGAGAACTTTCAGAGGGAAAATTAACAGGAGATAACTGATAACTGACATCCATCAAACATGGCACGTAGAACTAGAACAGTCTACTCCAGTGAGCAAAATAAAGGGTTCAGTTCGACATTCCAACCAACTGAGGAAGGCCGGAGCGTACAACGGCCGAAACGATGAAGTAAATATGGCGACAAAGATGAGGACAATAGTCCGAATAATGTAAATAGTGTACATAATACCTCATTTCAGAAATATAGACAGATATCTGGCAAGTATTTTAACAGAGAACGAAAAGTTCGACACTGAAATCCGAAGGTGGATTGGAATGGCCAAAGAGGCTTTTCAAAAACTAAGCAGAGTATTAAGAAACAGGAAACTTTGTCAGAAACAAAGAAAATATTACTGAACTGTTACGTGATATCTGTCCTCCGATATGGCAGTGAATGCTGGGCAATCCCCTCACTGATGCAAAAGAAACTACAAGCAACAGAAATGTGGTTCTATAGAATGATGCTGAGGATACAATGGACCGATTATGTGAACAACAATAAAGTTTTAGCGAAAATGGAAGCAACAAGGAAATTTATACTTGACAGCAGATAGAGACAGTTGCCGTTTCTAGAGCACCTAATGTGGAACAAAAGCTTGGAAAATAGCAACTAGACAGTTTAACGGCAAGAAGAACAGAGGAAACTAGGGCATAACATAGTGAGCAGAAGAGATGAGAAATGCAAAATTTATTATGAGCTACAAAAGAGAGGAAATTGTGGAAAGCCATGTTAGCTTACGTACTGAGAGGACACCGCATATAAAGGAGAATTATAGCCGGTGTGACGGCGTCAGATTTTCTTACTTAACTCCATCAGTTTTTATGTAAACAGGTCTCGTTATTACGTAGTATTATTTGTAACTAGCAGGATGGCCCGGCGTTGCCCGTGCTTGATTAAAATATCGTACGACTCATAGAGCAATCGCTATGACTTGACTTAAAATATTTTTGCCCTTCCTTTCCTTTAAAGGAGTGACCTTTGCCGTGCTGATGTTACTACGATTAAAGCAATAGTGTTGACAAAATCGAATATGTCATTTGTGGCTCAAAGTCAGAACTGGTAGCAGGGATAAAAAAAGCCGAATTTCAATGGCCCTGCACCCATTCCAGAATTTGAGGTCAAATGTTTTCTTCCACTCCACTGCACACACTGACCTGTTTCTTCCCGTGCATAGCGTCATCTTAAATTAATCTGCATTTAAGAAATACCCAACCGGAAAAAAACATTTTTACGGGTTGACTGATTGTCGATTTGCACTCTGTTTGGGGAGAGGCGCTCAGAGTTGAAACTTCACATGGTGACTCCCAATGGCTTCCTCATAAATCCTGTCGGTTTTCGCTAAAAACCGACATGCGGTGCGGTTCAGGCGCAATCTGAGCGTATCGGTTTTTGGGTTATATCGATTTTCAGCGCTGTTTAGGGCTCAGTGGCCATGAAACTTCTGGATAGCATTTCTAATGATAGACTCTAAGAGGGTGTCACATTTGGTTGAAATGCGATCATTCCTTCTGTAAGCAGATTTTTTCGGTTATCGAATTTTTCGATTATTGATTTTTTCGGAACCTGAGTCCGTACTCAAAAATCGGCCTCCGTCATGTCCTTACGGCAGCCATTTTCAAACTTGTGGTTAAAACCGCATCGAAATCGGGTGAGAAATTCGGCCTGGGCGAGGTAACAACGCCTACGACAGACACACAGACGGACAACAAGAGAAATATAGATAGTAGATATAATTAGATCCATCGGTGAAATCTTTAGGTAAAAGTTAGATTAAATTAAGAATAAATAAAAGGAATTAAATGATATATAAAGAAACAAGCACATAAAATTTAATTGCCATTCTGCGTATGATAAAGGTTGAACAAGGTGACCTTATTTCAAATCGTCTGTCTTATTCTGCTTTCACAAAAGTTCAAGATAAAAGGAACTAGACCAGTGATTTTTTAACCCATGGATGATTTTTAATCTTAAGTTTGTTTTTTTTTTGTTTTTTTTTGTGGACGCGCATAAACGTTCAGTGAAAAAAAAGGTTATTTTTAGGGAATTATAGAAATATTAAATGTCTATGCTTTACTTTTAAGAAAAATAATTTAATGAAAATAAACTTTTATTATACAACTAAATTCTACGGAACATTTATGCAGACTAGTAAAATAACTCCTAATAGAAAATTTTAAAGTGAGTAATTAATAATTTTTAAAAAGTGCACATTTATTCAATGAGATCCTCGTGTTTGGTGCAGATCTGCGATTTATTGTTTTATATTCGTCTCCATCGATTTAAAAGAGAGCTGAAGATCACCCTTTTACAAATTGTCGAGTCCATTACGATATTAATTAATTTATGAACGGCCGGAGTCTTAGCTATGTCGATATGATTTTCTTTTTGCAATTTCGAGGTGCATAGCATGACGCTTTCAAGGAGGCGGCCTGAATCGTCCGGAGTCAGGTCGGGGTTTCTGTTCGACCCGAAATATCCGATAAAGGCAATGCATCATTCATGCGTTTAATATGCATTTATCAACTATTAATATTTCATTTTATTCATATTTAAAAGTAATATTATCATTTATTATTAATATGTGAAACAAAACTTTTAATCTTTTTTTTAATTTTAATCTTTATAAAATACTTCCTATATATATATATATATATATATATATATATATATATATATATATATATATATATATACATACGCAATTTTTATATATATTATTTATATATTTTATATGCACGGTCCTTACTAGAAAGCGCTCAATATCAGCGATAGAGCTAGCATATTTAGTTGAATTTATGTGAGTTTGTAACCCTGGGTTTCACGCTATTTGCGATCGCAGACAGTTTGTCTGACGATCGCAAATAGCGTGAAACCCAGGGTTACACACTCACACCAATTCAACTAAATATATATATATATATATATATATATATATATATATATATAATTGATATAATTTGCGATCGTCAGAGAAAGTGTCTGACGATCGCAAATAGCATGAAACCCAGGGTTACACACTCACATCAATTCAACTAAATATATATACACTCACATCAATTCAACTATATATATATATATATATATATATATATATATATATATATATATATATATTTAGTTGAATTGATGTGAGTGTGTAACCCTGGGTTTCATGCTATTTGCGATCGTCAGACAGTTTGTCTGACGATCGCAAATTATATCATATATATATATATATATATATATATATAACTAAAGGATTATATATATATATATATATATATATATATATATATATATATATAACGAAAGGATTATATATATATGTATATATATATATATATATATATATATATATATATATATATATATATATATGATTTTCTTTTTGCAATGTCGAGGAAAAGAAAATCATATATATATATATATATATATATATATAATTCTTCCGTTATATATATATATATATATATATATATATATATATATATATATATATATATACATGTATATATTTATACATATATATATGTATATTTATATAATCCTTCCGTTATATATATATATATATATATATATATATATATATATATATATATATATATATATATATATATATATATATATATATAATTCTTCCTTTATATATTCTTAATTCAAAACATCCGGCATAGTAAAAGAGACGCTATCTTACATTGCTTGATCTCGTTTTCTGCTAGTTTTAGAGTTGTTTTTATACTTTTAGTATTTTAATATGGTGTATATTATTATAGCAATTCCAATTCTCTGTCCTAACAACTTTCCGAAGTCAAACTGCTCAATAGACCACTAAAATATTACTGTGAACCACCTGTAAGGTTACATGGACCTCCAGGATTCATATAAACTACGCTTGAGAACCTCTGATATATCCGTTTTTATATGATAATTGACTCAGGTAAATTTATATCTATAAACCTCGACAATGTGCTTGCTGCATCCCGTGACTCAGAGACATATTATGTCTTTCATTTAATGACACCATGGATGACAGAATTCTTTTCCTGATCACGTCATGATGTTGAATTTATTAGACAAATACAGTACAGACTAATGATTTTTTTCATTTTCAAATATCAATAAAGGAGATTTTTTTCTGGAATATTGACCGTTCCTCCATTAAAGAAATTGATCAGTCCAGATCATAAACACACGCGCTTGACGTGATGCAGAATAATGCAAAACTGAATTGAATCCGGCCAACATATTGACCGACAAGTTTAGGAAAGGAATTATTTTTCTTGCTCCTCGCAGACGTCACCATGTGTTAACCTTGGCCGCATAATCCGTAAGATTTACTAGAGTCAATGAATGTTTCAACAATAACACACTTTCACGAAAGCGACAAGACTAGGGATGATATTTTTTCCCTGGAAGAGTTACGTTTCCCTATCGATTCAAATTGTTGGCCCTGCAGAGAGACTGGCTTCGCGTATCCAGCCTCACAGGGCTCATTCTGCGCAAATTTCCCTCTTTCTCTCGTTTGTATTCACAATGAGTTTCTTCCAAGAAAGTGAAACATTCAAGACCAATCGTAAATACGTTTAATTGTTTGTCTGCTTTTCGGTGTCCAGATAAACAGAAAAGTGAAAAGACTACAACTTTTTTCACGATGGAGCGTTGAAAAAAGTTCACGTTTTTATATATAACCTTATATCTTCCGGCCTGAACGTTCGAGAAATTGTCATAAAAAATATGTGTCCTCCAACAAGAATCAAACCCGTATCCTACACAGAACCGCCACTTACTGGTATAGCACGTCAGGCTATATGTATCCTACACGGAACCGTTATTTAACAGTCGTGCTATACCAGTTATTGGTATAGCATGTCAGGCGATATGACGGTTCCATGTAGGATACAGGTTCGATTCCTGACGGAGGACACATGTTTTCACTGAAAACTTCTCGAACGTTCAGGCCGGTAAATAATGTTAATACTATTTATTATAAACAGAGCAAATAATTATATAACCTTATATTTAAGATTGTACTACGTCAAAAAACAAAGGTTTTCGACCAAAGTAATTCTGAAAGATGCCGTTTTTACTATTTGTAATCATAGTACTCAATATCAATTTCCAAGGATGACAACCAGCAGAAAAACCTACTCACCATATTGAAAACTTTCAGAGAAGTCATTAGGATGGAGTTCGAATTCGATGAATGCGCTAAAGCCATATTCAAAGGCGGTAAACTAACGAAAACTATAGATTTAGATCTTGATATCAACATCAAGCTTAAGGAACGAGACCAAGATGGCGCATAAAAATACTTAGGGATTAATGAAGGAGACAGAATACAACATTCAATTATGAAGATCCGAAAAAAATATTATAGTAGATTGCGTTTTATACAACAAAAAGCGAACTTAATGGAGCCAATAAAATGAAGGCTACCAACACATTATCTATACCCGTAGTAACATACAGCTTCAGCATTATTAAATGGAAATTGTATGATATTAAAGAATTGGATGCCAAGAGCAGAAAAATGCTTACCGAAATGAGGATGCACCATCCAAAATGAGATGTTGATAGGCTGTACGTACGAAGATCTTGAGGAAGTCGACACCTAATCCAACTTGAATTAACTCTAAAAACTACAACAATGGAATTGGAAGCCGACCTCACAAAAACCTATGGCAGTCTCCTACAAATAGTAAAACACCAAATACATTCCATCCACAAAAAACCTGTACTTTTCAAGAAATAGATTACTATAACTGAAATCCTACCAACAAAAAACCAAGTGAATAATATTTGAGCCAAACGACTAAAACAGAAACAAAACAACTTGGCCAAATGAAATTCCCCCCCAAAAAAACAAACTCGCAGGACAAAAGCCTTTGCATGGCAAATGCATAAAAAGAACGAAAGAAGCAGATGTAGACCAACATCAGTGGCTGAGGAACACTGGGTTGCAAGCTGAGACAGAAGGCCTAATTATTGCAGTTCGTTACCAAAGCCTCGCAACCAGATCCTATCACTGTCACATAATCAAGGATGGCACTAACCTGAAATGCAGGATCTGCGGAAAATTTGATGAAACTGTCGACCATCTTATCCCACAATATACCCACAGACATAACAACATAGCAACATATGTGCAATGGAAGATATGCAAAAACCACAAAATCGAAACCACTGAGAGATGGTATGAGCACCAACCAGACACAGTTACACAAAATAACGATATAACTATCCTTTGGGACATGCCAATTAAAAGCTAACAGACTTGATATTATCATAAAAGACATGAAATTCAGGAAGTGTGTGATTATTGACATAGCAGTACCATCTGAAAATTATCGAGAAATTGTTCAAATACAATGACATGGAGATCGTCATTAACAGGATATGGGAAATAAAGACTGAGACTCTACCAATAGTAATCGGAACTATGGTTCTCGTGAGAAAAGGAATGGACAATTTTGAGAAAAGGAATGGACAATTTTACTAACAGTGTCCCAGGTAAAATCAACATGCAATTTGTCTAGAATATCGCCCTACTAGGAATATCCCACATACTAAGGAAAGTACTATTATATGGCAATTCTCCTATAGGGCCTAAAGACCATAGTTTGGACCTGGTTCTACAGAATGCAAAGCAGGAAAGACGCAAATAATAATAATAATAATAATAATAATAATAATAATAATAATAATAGTAATAATAGCAGCAGCAGCTTTCCTGATTCTTTTCTAGAAATACTTTTATAGTAATTGTTTCGATGAACTTTCTTCTATCGTATCAACACTTTATGAATTTAAGAGCATTACTAGATTGGCAACCAGGTTTAATCAATTTACAGTTGAAATGGCTAAATGTAACCGAATGTTCTAAGTTAACAGTTCATTCTCTCGTACGTCTCGCTTTTGGAACTGACTTCCAGCTTTTTGCATCCCAGTTAACTTTGATCATCAAAAATTTAAACTCAATGTCAATAGTTATCTTCGGCCTTGTTATATTTATTGTCTTCTCTCCTTAATAAAAATTATTTTTTCTCATATTCTTTAACACTCTTGTGACTTTACAGCATTGCTTGGGGGAAATGAATAACAAATAATAATAATAATTTACACATAGTATCAGAATGCCCAGTTCTTGCTGAGAAGGAATACATTTTTAGATATGACAGATTAGGACAGCATAGTCATGTCTGTTGGAACTATGGAATTGAAATCTCAGATATATGTAGCAAAAACCATCCTAATAATGTCAGAAATGGTTGTAGAGGGACTATACTCTGAAATTTCACAATCCTCACAAACAGTAAAATTAATGCAAATAGGTCGGTCATAGTCACAAAAAATGTCAAATTATAAGTACATGAAAATCGAAGTAACAAAAATATGGAAGCTTAAAACTACGATTACCCTGTTGTGATGGGGCACTGCGTATGATAAAGAAGGCTACTGAAAATCATGTGTGAAAAATTCCTGGAGCCACCAGCATTTCAGAGCTAGAAAAGATTCCTTTATACGGAACTGTACATATTCGCAAAACTCTCCATCTAAACGAAATGTCCCAAATGTGCATAAATAATTCTAATACGGTTCACTTATTACTCATAGACACCGCAGGGGATATGGCATTTAGATACTGAACATTACTCTGATGATACCACAAATAATAATAATAATAATAATAATAATAATAATAATAATAATAATAATAGAAGCGATGGCAACATAAACCGCTTCATGGCCAATACTCTGTCCGTACCAAACAAGCTGACGTAGAGAAAACCCGTACCCATCAGTGGCTACGTAGTGCAGGGTTGAAAGCTGAAACCGATGGTTTTATCCTTGCTACACAGGACCAATGTTTGCTAACTAGGAATTATCAAGCACATATAAAAAAAATATTGTGTTAGCCCAAAATGCAGATTCTGTGATAAGTATCCAGGAACGATTGATCATCTTGTATCAGGTTGCACGATATTGGAAACCACTAAATATAAAACCCGGCATGACAGAGTGGGCCAATATCTACATTGGAAAATCTGCACCTTCTACGGGAAGGAAACTGAAAGAAATTGGTATGAACACCAACCAGACCCGGTTACGGGGATAGGACCTGTTACAATTCTATGGGACCACACAATACACACTGACAGAACAATCAAAGCCAACCGCCCAGATATTGTTATTAAAGACCACAAAAAAAAGTGCCTCCTTATTGATATAGCAGTCCCTGCTGACTGCAATGTATCTTTGAAGATATTCAAAAAGCTGTCAAAATACAAGGACCTTGAAATAGAAATCTCGAAAATGTGGCATATGGGAACATCAACAATCCCTATTGTAGTTGGAGCCCTAGGACTGGTTGGAAAAGATTGCAGTAGACTAATTGAAGGGATTCCTGAAAGTCCACGCCTCAAAGAGATACAAAAATTGTTCTGACAAGTACAGCCCACATTTTACGAAGAGCTTTATCTATGTAATTTTTTTTTTTTTTTTTTTTTTTTTTGTCAGTGGAAAGTATCATGATGCCATTTCAAACCTTAGTTCCCTGAGCGGGACCCAGAAAGAAATGTGTAAACGCCAGAAATCAAAGAAAATAATAATAATAATAATAATAATAATAATAATAATAATAATAATAAATAGAAATTTCAAAAATATGGCATATGGGAATATCAACAATCCCTGTTGTAGTTGGAGCCCTCGGATTGTTTGGAAAATATTCCAGTAGACTAATTCACGTAATTCCTGGAAGCACATGTTCTCACAAGTACAGATAAAAATCGATCACGATACAGTGAGGTAATATCTGCACTGGACAATGTGCAAACACTTTCGAAAAAATGTTAACAAACACTGGTATGAACATCGTCCAGCACCTGTTATAGAAATGGAAGAGATCACAATTCTGTGAGGTGACACCGTCTTTACAAACAGGAAGATTGAAGCAAATAGCCCAGAAATATCTGTCAGAAAAAACGAAAAAAATTTTCCTACTAATTGATATGGCTTGTACTGTAAAATAGCAGTAATCAAGGAATTTGTAAAACTATTGAAGTATAAATACCCGGAAATCAAAATAGAAAAATGTGGAATATAATATTCTTCTCCCCCATTTTTAAAATTAAAACCTACAGTTAAGAAAAAATGTTAATAACCTGGAGAAGACATGTTTCATTTAATGATCATTAAGTTAATAGTAAACTCAAACTGATGGTGTCACTTCGCTAAGCCTAATGGCTCCTTATTCTCTGACCATCTCGAAAACAACGTATTTGCTCAAGATATATGGATGATATTATTATCCAAACAAAAAAAAATATTCTTAAGACATTTTTTCTTCTAGATGTATCTATTGAATATATTAATATCATCATTTCAGTAGCGCCCCGTATAAAAATCATTCCGTTTTAAATTCTTATTTCATAAATACTAAAACAGTATCCCCTAAAAAATATACATTTGCTGCCAGAAACAATTTAATCCAAAAAATCGAATTGATATCATCCTCGAAAACAAGTTTAGGTATCACTTAAAACATTTTTAATTTTCTTCTGCTAAATTTACTTGTACACACACCTAACGATGACTGATGTGAATCGAAAGCTAAGATACAGGTTGAAAGTCGGATATTTTTCTTTTTTTGTATACGCAGCAGTCAGATTTGTGGAAGTTTATTCGCAAATTAGAAAAGTCGATAGAAGTTAATAGACACCGAATGTCTATACTTCTCAATAAAATTTGTTAAAGGAAAACAATTGCTGACTATTTTTTTTTAATCATTCTACTCCAAGAATGGCAATAAAGTCACTAAGACGCAAGGGATACCTAATTGTGAAACAATATAAGAAATAAAATCATTATCAAGGAGAGAGAGAAAAATAATCGGAGAGGAAATGAGAAGACCGGAGATGAAGATTGATGCTGTATTTAAATTTTTGATGTTCAAAGTCGACCGGAAATCATTAAACCGGAAGAGGTTTCAACAAGGTTATTGGCTTCATCATTCAATAGAAGAAACGGTTAGCATAAAACTTGTGTTTACATTTCGCCATTTCAATTGTAAAATAACGAGATCTTGCTTAAATTCATAAAGTCTAGACACCAAAATAGAAAGCTCACGAGAACAATTAACATGGAATTATTTATAGAAACTGTACAAGGAATCTACTTGAAAGGGGTGGTAAAGTGACAGCAGCTGAGATGCCAGGTCAGGGGAAATAACATTGCAGATTCTTCTTTGGAATTTATCATGTTTCTGCCAATACATAGCACTTGAAATATAAAGTATTTTATTAAGACTAAAAAGGCGTATAAAGTGTACTAAATTCTGAGTCAGTGACTAATCACTAAGAATAAGCATCCTATCTATATAAACTACTGTAAAAAAAAAAGTAGCAATTAAGTTAACGAGTGCAACGTTTACCTATACATAATCCAAAAATCCGCCTGGCAATATCGGGTACCTTTAGCGACCTTCTACAAAGCGAAATAGGTCCCAGCGCCAAATAATCAACACAGAGTTAATAAACCGTAAATAAAATATCAATTCAATTAAAAAGCCATATCATACACACACACACACACACACACACACACACATATATATATATATATATATATATATATATATATATATATATATATATATATATACATTATTCGGACTATTGTCCTCATCTTTGTCGCGATATTTATCACAATGTTTCGGCCGTTGTACGGTCCGGCTTTCTTCATGTGGTTGGAACGTCGAATTATTTCGCTCGCTGGGGTCGACTGGTTTAGTTCCACATGCCATGTCTAATGGATGTCAGTTCGAATAGTCAAGAGTTTGAATAATGTAAATAGTGTACATAATACCTCATCTCAGAAATATATATATATATATATATATATATATATATATATATATATATATATATGTATATTTTTTTTTGAACAATAAAAAAATAAAAAATTAAAACATTACAATACCTCCATCGAAACTGTTAAACCACTTCATCGACTGCTTCACTTCACAGAAATATCCATACGTGGAATTTTAAGCGAATATATATATATATATATATATATATATATATATATATATATATATATATATACGCTTAAAATTGAAGTGGTTTAACGGTTTCGATGGAGGAATTGTAACTATTAACGTTATTTATATTGTTCCGACTATTGGCTTCATCTTTATTGTCATATTCACAACTTTTCGGCCGTTGTACGCTCCGGGCTTATTCTGTTGATATACATTGGATTTTCGAACTGAACACTTTATTTAGTGAAATGATGTAGATTGCTCTAGTTCCACATGCCAACCCCTCTTCAGATATCTCAGTTTTCAGTTAATTCCCTTTAGTAACTGACCTCTGCTGTGATGAGGTATTGAACTAATACGTCAAAGATAAATGCGTTGACTGAATTAATCCAGTGACTACAATCACAGAGTTGTGAGTTCAAAACCTAGCCACAGCATTTTGGTCATTGTTATTTATTAAAAGTCGATCCACAACGCAACAGTGTGGGAAATTAGTTGAGCATTTAATCTTTTTTTGACTTCGGCACCTGCTTACCTAATCTCATTGGGTGAGAGACAGCGTGAATGAACAAGTGAGCAGGAAACAAAACAATTAAAATTTTAATAAATTTTATTTTTCTCCTGAAATTAGTCATGCCAGACCGAAAGGAAAAGGGATCACGTGTGGCAAGTCGGTCATGACTGCTGCTAATGATATTTTAGTAACCTGAATGGTGGAGTGGCTGGCGTGATTCCATGACACATAGAACTATACTGGAAGGAGTATACCTAATGGTAGGTCCATACACAGTTAATGTATAGGAGACAGATAATACCGTAGTCATCGAAAGAAGCACACATCAATAAAACTAAAACTAGGCTCTTAAGTTGCATAGATACGCAAGTATCTACAGACCGATACATTGCCTTGATAATCAGTGGTCGATTATGAAGAAGCGACACCTTGAACTACAACGGCGTGGAGAAACCAATGCTAGTTAGCTGAATACTGCGGTTGTTCGTGGGAGTTTCTGTTATGTAGTGGTTTCACAGTGGAGGCTTGTATTTGTACTAAGTCGGTCCTAAAATAGATTCGAAGTACAAAACGTTAGGAACTTGATATAATAGGTAATAACGCAGTAATCTAGTTGGGGTGGCAGATACTTTAATATCCGACTAACGGTCGTCCGACTGACTGACCAACTCCTGAGCGACCTCTACTATTACTGCTACTTATTATAGGTGGGAGAGTCTATTAACTATAGAATAGGTGTGTTCCACTATAACAGTTTCGGACTATAATATTGATATTAGCCTTACAATGTAAGTGTGAAAGAAATTATAAAAGAGAATGACAAGTAAATCCAATTCTTCCTACCACTGGACTGATCACATTTACAAACGGAAAGAGGGTTGGGGTCGATCTTTGGAGAAAGAATATTAGAAGATTTACATATCTATAAGTCTACTATTCGTCAATACTTAAAATATTGCAGCCACATATGGTTCGCTGCCCCTGCTATTTACCTTGGGCTCGTTGATAAAATCGAAAGAAGAATCTGCAATATTATTAGTCCTGATCTGCCAGCTCGGCTTCAGTCATTTTCTCCCCGCTGTAAGGTTGTCTCTCTGTGCCTTTTCTATAAATATTTACTTTCATGGCAATTGTTCGAAAGACATCTTCGCAATGGCACCTATGTCTCTCTTTTTTTTAAAATTTAAGCGCAGTACTAGTCTAGCGTCGAGATCTCATCAATGTAGGGTTGAGATGGCAAGATTTCACCGTAGATTTTTTGCTAACAGTTTAATTTTTCGCACTTCTCTGGCTGTGGACTCCCTTCCAGTTCCATACTTTCCATCCAACTTTACAAAAATTTTAATGCAGTGTCAATCGCTATCTACTGCCCTCCTGATTACTCTTAAATCTTATCGCTCATTATTAATGTTTCTGTTCCTAATTCTTTCATACCCTGTAAAGCCTGTAAAGCCTTGTGTCTTAGTGACTTTACTGCTTTGCATGCGGTGATGCCGATTTAAAAAAAAAAAGATGAAGAAAAAACTGGTTAATAGTGCTGCTTTATTTACTCAGAGACACATAACCGAATGTGTGAGCCACCATTTGAATAGAGAACAACCTGCACACCAAAATGCTACCTCTTTCGATCTAAAAATGATGTCATTTTTCACTCATTTGGGGAGCAAACTCACAGCTTTATGCTGTCTGGCATCCTGTTTGCTGTGAGAGCAAGCCAAATTAAACTCACTATAATTGGTGAAAACCACGTTTTCCGCAGTGGAAAATAGTTTTAGGCGGTTTAGATAACGTGCTCATTTGCAAAGACAAGTCCAGTATTTTAGCTAATATTTCCGAAGAAGGGTTTGACGGTATTAAGTGTTGCTTCACGAAAATGACTGATCACTATCACCCGCTTCACTTTCATGCCAAATTCTTCGGTTATCTGACTGGCAATATCCACTGTTGTGCCAAAATATTCCACCATAAAGTGTCTTTGAACCGCCATATTTTTTCGAGTCGCCGTTTGAGATAGATAGATAGATAGATAGATAGATAGATAGATAGATAGATAGATAGATGTGGTCAGAATGATACGATTTCTTGCTTTCCTGTCAATAAGGATCGTCAATAGTTAATATGCGACGTCAAGTGTCAACTTCTGTCTCCTTGAATCTTGTTTTTTTTTTTTATTTATCCCTATCCTTAATAATGTTTACTCAGCTTTTTACCTCTCAATAATACCCTGCGTTTTTTTGGTTATTAAAACAAAAACGTGTTAAAAATCGCTACACAATTACAATTATGTTTCAATACTACAAATGTGTCTCCTCGGGTGATTTTAAACTACTGTAGTAGTTTACTCGAGGAGACACATTTGTAGTGTTGAAACATAATTGTAATTTTGTAGCGATTGTTAACATGCTTTATATCCTAAATTAAATAATATTATATATATATAGAGAGAGAGAAACAAAGACATAGGAAGAGACAGAAACATAGATAGATGGATGGAAAATCAGAAACTGATAAAACAAGAATAATTTGGAAATGTGTATATTGGCAGTAGGATACTGATGAGAGAAAAACTGATAAAGTGTCGTTAGAATGTACAGAAAAGATTCACATGGAAACAAATTACCTGAACTAGAAAGAAAAGAAATAAAAACGAAAAAAAAATTCCTTAAAAGATGTAAAGAAGAAAGAATTCGAAATAGAAAATAAAAGATTTAAAGAAAAGGAAAATAAGACCATTAAAAGCAAGGAAGTAACTAGAAGAGAATAAGAAGTCATACTATTTACCATGATAATTTAAACCTACCAACCCGTCAACTTGAACAGTTATTTATGATCAGCGTCTCTCGCAGACCACTTTGCAGGTAATCCTTTGGTTCGTCTGGCAGACGAACCACAGAGTGCAATTGATTGGACTTGTCACTGGGCGATCGCGAGCCCTGAATCCCACCAGCTCAAGCCACACGTCCCTCCCGCTCGGTTGCGCTGAAAAGAAGTAGCCAGTTTAGTCAAGAGTTGCTGGAACATAGTTTGACTGGGGTGTGGGTAGTGGGCTGGCTGTTGCAAAGAGAGTTTTAGAGCAGAGAGAGCGAAGCGGAGAAAATGATTAGACAAGGTTTCGCCGCTTAAGTTTTTGTGAAGGTTTAGGGTGGGGACTGAAATTATGTCTGAGTGGATTGTCTGCAGTTCGTGGTTTGGCCAAATAGCTGGTTAAAAAATCTCGCAAAATCAATATTGGTCTTTTAGATGCCAAAACCTTACGTCTGCTCAACAAAGTGGCCAGTTTATTTATTTATCTTTCTTTTTGCTTTCTTAGTCTGTTTTTTTTTTTCCGTTTTTAATTTCTACTCCATTTTTCACGCCGTCTGTCTGTCTGCTTTCGTTGTTCTTCATTTTATTATCAACGGCATTTCTTTCTGAAAAATGCTTCCTGTCTTTGCGTATTCTAATAGTTTACACTGTTTCTGGTTTGTTCTCATACTGTTTTTGCGGTGTAGCATGAACATTTTTAACGAAATTTAAAGCAGAAAAATGAAATCAAATTATAGACGAATCAAGAGGAATCCATCATCTCCTTTCAGAGATTTGCTAATGCTTCAAATTTCGCTTTTGCAAATCAAAGCGACGCCAACAAATGGTTTTCAAGATCGTCTTTCACGTGTCACTTTACATAAAATATGCATGCAACCTTCTGAAAGAATAACGTAGCTTCGAGATGGCATTTTTTCCTAAAAAATCATGGGAAATAAAAACTTTTTATTATTTACATTTGGACTGAAGGGTTTGTGTTAGTTTTCTTTCTTTATTAATGGCTCTCATATGAATTTATTTCTATGTAGGACCAAATGAAGGGGTACGCATCGAGAAGCATATACGTTGGCCAATTCATATGTACGATTCTTCAGTGTTTTAACAGTAATTAAAACAACCTTTTAATCATTTTACGCAAACCTACGTTGGTAGATATCCTGTTAATAACGCAAGATAACGCACACTCTCTCAAAAACTGTAACTAAGGTCCGCTCAGCATAGTTGCAGTATAAACCACAGGTGGGTATTAAACAAACATAAATGTGCCTGAGCGGGCGTCTGAAATTGGGATTAGTTAGCCGCCCTAGTAGACTGTCATCATCAGGTACAAGTGACTGCAGGATTTAGCTTTAGATACGCGATTCTGTATGTATCCACTCGGAGGGTAAGCTATTTTGGAAGGGATGATTTTACAAACCGTTTTTCCACAGACAATAAAACAAAAAAACAAAACGCAAACGTGTCTATTCTCTATCTCTATTCCCATGAAAACTGTTCTGATAAGCGACATTCTCTGGTTCCACCAATTCGGACATTTGAAGCTGTGACCTGCCATACCATTTACACAGGAGCGAAGCATCCTCAAATCTTTCGTACTCCAGTGGTAAGAGATAGTTCCATATAAACAGATTATTCCCAAGAGCTGAGAATTCATGAAACGAGTTCTCGAGATTATGCTTCCTAAATCACAACCTCTTCATACTTTAAGATCAACAATTACCTATTTTATATATCCTTATAATCTGCACATACTTCCCCTTCATACGTCGGTAAAACAAACTGATTTAGTAACCGTCTATCTTTAGTGGCTATCGGGCTAAAATGTATTGCGTAAAAAGACAATCATCATTATAACAAAAAATCCCAAATTATACCCACGCCAACCTAAATGCAACAGCGAATTTCCACAGATACAAAATAGAAATACAATATACACAAGAGCGAAACATCCTCAAACCTTTCGTATTCCAATGGTAAGAATGTCATATCATTCATCCCAAGACCTGAAACTTCATGAAACACGTTCCTGGAATAAATCTTTCCAGATGATTACAATCTTAACCTCTTCATGATCTGCACTTACTCTCTACTCCTATATCAGTAAAACAATCTAATTTAGTCAGCAAATATCTTGGGTGGTCCTCGGGCTTGTATTGACTGAACATTTAGTAAGAAGACACCCATCATTAAAAAGAAAAGTCCAGACTTATATCTAAACCGACTTCACTACAACAGCGAACGTCCATACCGATACAAAAAAGCCATCAACAACAAACGAATGTATTGAGCGAAATGAATGTCCTCTACAAAAAAAACAATTCGACACTCAGAACAAACAAAAAATAATTAACAATAACCACATTCTTGGTAAAAAATTTAAACTAACCTTAGAAACACTGAGAGAGAAATAACAATATAAATAAGAATGATGCAAAAATGAAACGATTCTGTAGAAACAGTAACAACAAACAAAACGAATAAATTAGAAAAAAACAAAACTTATACATATATATATATTATGAAATGGACAACACTCGATAGGTTCAGTTTGACTGCCGTCCAAAAATTATTTTAAGACATTTTTATGTTTATACATTCTTTTTATAGATACAAATATTTAAGTAAATGCTCTGTTTATAATAAGCGCTATTAATAACAATTACCGGCCTGAATTTTCATAGAAAATATTCGTCCTACGACAGGAATCGAACCTGTACCCTATTCGGAATCGGCGTATAGCCTGACGTACCTTAACCGAATGAGCCACAAAGTATTGTTGGGTTAGCACGGTCGATTTTAGTGCTTTCCTGCGATTCCTGTCGGAGGACGAATGTTTTCTAATAAAATTTCTCTGACATTCAGGCCGGTAAATGATGTTTAATATATATATATATATATATATATATATATATATATATATATATATATATATATATATATATATATATATATATATAAGTATTCGTGTTGCGCGTTTCGTCCTTTAGTACTTCATCGTACGAAATCTGTTTCGGTTGGTGCCGCTACGCATGCGTATAAATGAGAATTCTAAATTTCAAAAAAATGAAAAGTAATTTAAAATTTAGAATTTCCAGCATCTCTTGTTCATGTTCATGTGTATTCGCCCCAACGTAATAAAGACCAAAAGGATAAAACTCTCTCACCATGATATGTTTTTTTTATTTTGTCATACATCTTGTCCACAAAATAGTTATTGATATATAAAAATCCCATAATATATATGTTAGATGTTCTCCAGAAATGTTTGCATTTTACAATAACTTGACACTTTAATATATTGAATGGAAAGCTATACTTAACGTATTGTATATAAATTTAACAAATTGATTTTTTAAGGATCTTAGGAAAACGTCTTTTGAGAGTCTCACTTTCTTGTAAAATCGATTATTTACATTTATATATATATTTTTTGTCGTTTGATGTTTCTTCGTTTTATATTTCTGTTGTCTCTGTAAAAATGTCTCAGGTAATGAAGACTTGTTGAATGCATTTGAAAAAAAAATCATATCGTTGTTTTTGTCTAATTCTCAAAACACTGAGGAGATCTGCTTGAAAATTGTTTATCGATTCGACGGATAGCTACCAGTTTCCCGCCAAGTCGATTTGATTAGTTTGTCCTATGGTTAACGCGGGGAGATTCGTGTGTACGGAACAGAATACTACAGATAAATTAAATGAAAAGCACATCGTGCAGGCAAACAGCCATCAACATCTTTCTTCTCTATTCCTCTTTCGACTTCAACTTATATCTTTGTCATCTTATTTCTAGATTTATTATCTATGCTTTCCTTATACCATCATCCGGTCCTTCGCCCTGGTGAATTCACTCCGCGCGCTTACTACCAAAGGACTGAATTTTGACCAACCGGAACGCTTCCATAATCTCGTCAGATAAATGGCTACTAGTACTATTCTATTATTAATACTATTCTATTATTAATACTATTCTATTATTAATACTATTACTGCTGCTGCTACTACTGATAAATCTCTGATATATGTATTCGCTTCCGTTACTTACTCTCTGATTCTCTCTCTCTCTCGCTCTCTCTCTCTGCGTATATGACTTTCTCTTTCATTTTTTTCTATCCCTCATTTTCTCACTAATATTCGCTTTTTGCTTTACTCGTTGCCATTTTGTATTTTATTTGTTCTGTATGTCTTTATCCGGAAGTTTAAATATGTGGAAAGCGTGCGACGCTGAGATCCGAAGATGTATTGGGATCGCCAAGGACGCATTCCAAAAGCTGGGCAGGGTACTGCGAGACATGAGGATTTCTTTAGTGAGAAAGCAAAGATTACTCAGCTGCTACGTGACATCCGACCTCCTATACGGCAACGAATGTTGGACGGTCTCCTCAAAGATGACGAATAGACGCGAGGCAGCTGTGATGTGGTTCTACAGAAGGGTGCTAAGGACATCATGTAGAGAGCGTGTGAGCAATGATGAAGTCTTTGAAAGGATGCAAATGAGGAAAAACCTTGTACTTAGCATAAGGAAGAGGCAGATGAAATTTCTGGGACACGTAAAGAGAAAGGAGAGCCTGGAGAATCTGATACATGTCAAATAGAGAGAAAAAGAAACAAGGGAAAGCATGCCATACGTGACGAGATTGAGCAGGTGAAGTACAGAACGTGGTCTGGGGGAGTTTGCAGAGGCATGAAACTTATTGAGAGCCACAAGGGATAGGAGGAAGTGGAGAGCCATGAACGTCTACGTCCTGAAAGTAAACGGGACATAAAAAGAAAGAATGTCTTTATCCGGGAACTATATTGGAAGCAAACTACCTGCATATGTACAGAAAATCAATTCACTAAATTTACTGTTGTGGATTCCAAGATGAAATTCGGTCTCCAATGAATGAGAAACGCAAGAAATAAAGATAAGAAATTAAATGTATTTACACAATAATACCATGGGTATATTGTTAGTAAATCCAGGAAGGCGATTCGTCATAATTATATATATATATATATATATATATATATATATATATATATATATATATATATATATATATATATATATATATATATATATATATATATATATAGTCTCGAAGTAGGACTTCCTTAGAGTCTACGTGCTTGTAACTGACTTCTACAAGCGGTTACCTAACACTATTACTCTACCTCCAACACAATCACAATCTCTGCTCACTCTTTCAATCTCTCTATCTCTGTATATTCTGACTGACTCAGGGTATTTAACGGCAGCAGCCCCAGTAGCACTTTGGTCGAGTCCACTTATATATAAAAGGGGAGGACCCCATAATATATACAATAATAGAAAGGGGTGTATGGCAAAGATATGCCTTCTCGCCAGATTTATTCATGCTATTGTGAGAGAGTTAGGAATCGTAACATGATTCATTATTAGCGGCTACAAACTACAAAGACTCCTACAGCAGGTAGTGAAAAAAGAGAGACGAATGGACTAAAGAACAAGTGCAAGAAAACAGAATGCATGGTTGTTAGCACGAGAAACAGTTCATAAAATACAAATTGGAGATGACCAAAAAAGTATAACAATTTAAATTATCTGTGAAGCATAAGAAGGTGCAACACCGAAATTAGAAGACACATTCCGATAGAGAAACATGTCTTCTAAAACTTAAGGAACCTGAAACGCGAAAATTCTTTAGAAACAAAGAAAATATATTGAACTATTATAATGTAGCAATGGATAGCGGCTCGGATTGAGGAATCGGAGAGCCGAATTCGAATTCCAGTCGAAGCCCATTACATTCACTTACGTACTAATACCTTTGGTAAAGGTATGAATCCTCCCCTTCTTCTCCCCAAGCTATGGATAAATTGCAGGAAAGACCAGGTTCTATAGCCTTGGATGGCAACTGGTCTACCACAGAAAGAAATGGCAGCCTATTGCGGGAAAAATGTGCCTTGTCAGTCATGTATCGAAATATACATCATCGCCTAAGTCTATATCCCGCAGGGCACGTAACTGACTGATATATTAGGTTGGTGCAAAAATAATGACGCAATAATGTTGTTTTTTGACGTCAAAAAATACGTCAAAAAACGACATTATTACGTCATTATTTTTGCACCAACCTAATACTATCGGTCCTTGTACATGGACAAACCCCTCACATATGAATGTGGTTTCTATTCTTCGAATACTATGGACTGAACATGTGGGCAACGACGAATTTTTAAGAAAATGGAAGCAACAGGACACTTATCCATGACATTAGAAAGAGACAGTTGCAATTTCTACAGTACATAATGAGGAAAGATAGAATACAAGAGCGACAAAAGAAAATAACGCATTGCCTTCAAACTGTCCCTATGAGTTTTAAATTTTAGAACTGCTCTGCGAGTAGAACGTTTCCATTGTAACCAGTTGCATACGAACAGAAGCAATTGCCGATGCTTGCAAAAAGAAATGACACGGCTTTTAGCCATTTTTGAGAACGCATCATGCAATCTTTGATTCGGGTACTAGGTACCCCATACTGAAAAAAAAACTTATATTGTACGAGTTATTCGTTTCCAATCAGTAGAGAAATATATAAATGTCAATATAATACGATATGCGAAAATTATTAATTGGAATATTGAGCAGTGAATTAACATAATGTTTAATTAGAAGATTGGTAAAAATAACAAGTAAAATGTTTATGTTTAATTTCTATGATGATGAGGTATCATTATTTACAAGCGGGCTATTTACCTAGTGATTAAATTGTTCCCGTTCCACTGTCAATGTCTAGAGATATCTGGTTTAGTTCTTATTTAGTACTGTTCTGTTAAGCTCACCCACTGTGGGGAAATACACGTTGCCAGTTCCAGTTCCAGTTCCAGTTCCAGGGATTGAACCCACCATTAGATTAAATAAAGTTTGGTTTGAAATACCCTTCTGGTTACCTGGATTGACAAACGTCTGATGAAGGTTTGTGGACACAAAGACCGAAACGTTGTGATAACAACCAACAAGGAGGAGGACAATAATCGTCATGTAAATATTGTAAATAGTAAAACGTTATTTCTATTGGAAAAGGTTTTGGGGGAATATACCATGAAGACATCGAGTGTTTGGAATGGCACAAACGGTTCAAAGAAGTGCAAGATGTGCACATTGATGCAATATGTGGCCGGCCCAAACAAAGAAAAATTCAATTGACAGTGAGCGAAACTTGGTGCACTCATATCGAAGATTAAATAAAACTGATTATGAACAAGAAACAATGCACCAGATTCTAACAGTATTTACAAATGAGAAAAAGGATGCGTTAGTAATTTCCGAGCACCTACATTCTTTTATAAGTCGTGTCTTTCGGATCGTAGGAGATCATGTCCCTCCACGTCTTTATGTCCCTTGTAGCTCTTAATAAGTATTTTAAGTATTTCTCCTAAATGCTGTTATGCCATTCATTCGCCCAATCCCCTTAAATATTTCATGCGTTGCTTTCCCCTGTCCATCTTCCCTATATCCGTCCTCTGCTTATCAGATTTTCTAAGCATTCCTTCCTCATTATGCGTCCCACAAATTTCAACTGATACTTCCTGATGTTAAGTATAAGTTTCCTTCTTGTTCCCATTCTCTCCAAAACCTTGTCATTGCTCACATGTTCGTCCCATGGTATTCTCAGCATCCTTCTGTAGTACAACATTTCTGTTGCTTCAAGTCACTTCTTCATCTTTGAAGAGATAGTTCGCTGCCATAGAGGAAACAGATATTACGTAGCAGTTTAGTACTATTTTCTTTGTTTCCAACGAAACTTATCTGTCACTGCTTAACTTTTGGAAAACACCTTTAGTCATCTCAATGCGTCTTCGGATCTCAGTGTCGCATTTTCTATCCTCTGTTAGAACTTTGGTGCAAAAAATAATATCGTTTTTTGACGTTAAAAAATATGTCAAAAAACGATATTATTTTTGCACCAACCTAATATTTAAATTTTTGTGTTCGCTTTATTTTAGTATACCCTATCTGTAGGAATCCATTATAAGAATAGGACGACTACATTATTCAACCGTGACCTTTGGCTATTTGTAAAATTTAAAATTAGCCTAACATTTATGACATTCAATAACATTACTGAAAATATATTCGGGAATGTGAGTTCCGGGAATGTTTCCAACAGTGACGCAATAATGAAGTGAATTTTGAAAGTTAGAGCAGCTAATAATAACCATTTGATCAATCTTTGCCTTGATAGGACCATTCGAATAATTAAATTGTTACACTTCGAGTAATGTGTGCTTCATCAACAGATTCATGAAATTCCGACTTTAGGGTTGGCATTTAGGATAAACAAATTACTCATATTTTCATTGTTATCTGCTATGTAAAGATAAAATATAACGTAAACATAAAATAAATTTGAAGGTGAAAGAGAAAAAAAAATAATATTAATAATATCTGATGTCTCTGGGACGTAAGATACCAACACTAATTTCAAGATTTGTCTTAAACGCAAGTGTTTTCGATGCAGACGATAAAATCTCTTGACGAATCTTTTTTGCCTTTCAAAAACTGACATAAATATCTTCTGTCCTGATAGGATTATCACGTTGGGATATATTCAAAAAGAAAAAAAAATCAAATACTCCTGACATCAGTAGTTTTCCATACTGCGGATACATTAAAAAAATGTTTTAGTGCTGTGTACACATTAATAAGGAAATAAGAACTTTGCACCGAGAAAGATTTATTTTTGGTTTCCGGAGGTTATTCAACATGTATTATTTCCGGAATATATATTGAATTTTTTTTTTTTTTTTCTTGAATATATTTTTAAAATACGTTATTTCAAGTGTTTTAGCATCATATAAACACGCGTTGTGAGTCTGCTAAAAAATAACGCCTTCTTCTTCTTCTTCTTCTTCTTCTTCTTCTTCTTCTTCTTCTCCTCCTCCTCCTCCTCGTTCTGGGTTCTATAGCCTTAGGTTTATTCATTTTTCTTCCGCTAAATCGCCAATGCCGGCTCTGACCCATATCTTCGTATTTGTTCCCCTTTCTGTTCTAGTCCTCCTCCTCCTCCTCCTCCTCCTCCTCCTCCTCCTCCTCCTTCTTCTTCTTATTCTTTTTCTTCTGAGGTTCTAGATTCTATAGCCTTACGTTTATTCATTTGTCTCCTGCTTAACCGTTAATTTCGCCTTCTCTTTGACCCATATCTTCGTATTTGCTCCCCATTTCTGTTCCACCCCTTCTTCTTCTTCTTCTTCTTCTTCTTCTTCTTCTTCTTCTCCTCCTCCTCCTCCTCCTCGTTCTGGGTTCTATAGCCTTAGGTTTATTTCTTTTTCTTCCGCTAAATCGCCAATGCCGGCTCTGACCCATATCTTCGTATTTGCTCCCCTTTCTGTTCCACCCCTTCTTCTTCTTCTTCTTCTTCTTCTTCTTCTTCTTCTTCTTCTTTCTACGTATATCTTCCATTCTCATCTCTAGATATCTTTTTGGCTATATTTCTATATTTCTTTAATATCTTCAGGTTTTAGACTTTTTATAATAGATTTGACTTTCTTTCTATATCGAAACACAGCTGTAACATCAGACGAATACATCAATTTTGCCCAAACGATAATCTACATTAAACTTTCATCTTGAATTCTCACAGAAAACCGCCAACATATCTTTGCACTACTCTCTTGACCTATGGCCGAGCTTAAACTATAAGATCTACGTCCAAACTTATTCGCTTTCATTTACATCTGACTGATTATTTTAAGAAATGCATCAGACGAAATGAAATCAAATCTCCACTTTAATCCAGACAAAGTTAAAAGATTGCCGAGAACAATACGTGAAGTATTGAATTATTCTATGAAACTGGTATAACCATATATATATTCTTTATACCGATGATCCTCTCATATATTCCTCTCCCTTTTCTAATGTAATATTCATTTGCACATCTATCTATCTATCTATCTATCTATCTATCAGGTCATCCCATAAGTTCTGTCCGAATTTTAACTTTGTGTTAAAATGAACAAAATTTAAAGAGTATTTTATAATGTCTAATGGAGCTGAACATTATTTTTATGTTTAGATGCATTTAAACTGATCATATTTTATTTCAGAGAATTAAATTTTGTTTGATTAAAACCCTGTTAACATGGAAGTACCCAAGAATCATTTGAGGCACATAATGCTTTATTAGTGCAAGAAAGGAAACTCAGCAGCCGAAGCGGCTAGAAACATTCACTCAGTTTATGGAGAGGAATGTGCGAATAAAAGAACTTGCAGAAGATGGTTTATAAATTTCAGATGTGGAGATTTCACTCTTGAAGATGAAGATCGAACCGGACGTCCATTTGAGTTTGATGAAAATCTTCTTGAAGCAGCCCTTGAAGAAAATCCTGCTTTATTAGTTGAGGAATTGGCAGTGGTTCTCAGTTCAAACCATACAACTGTTCATCGTCATCTGGGTGCCTCATGGATTGTCTGAAAACAACCTCAAATCCCGAGTTGACATCTGCTCTTCTCTCCATTCTCGCCAACTTGTTTCACCTTTTTCGGATAGACTTGTGACTGGCGGCGAAAAATGAATCTTTTATCGAAATGTTAAGCGTCATAGACAGTGGCTTGGTAAAGGAGAAGGACCCCAGCCACAGCTGAGAAAGGAACTTCATGGGCAAATGTTCCTTCTTTGCAACAATTAATGCTCAAATATACTGTCAGCAATTAGTGCGTTTGAACCAAGCTTTAAGAAAAAAAAAGACCTGCTCAAGTGAATCGAAAAGGGGTGATGTTTCATCAGGACAATGCGCGACCCGACACTGCAAGAATCACGTCACAAAAGATTGAAGAACTTGATTGGGAGAAAATTCCTTATCCACCTTGCTACTTCAGACTACCATTTGTTTCGTAGCTTACAGAATCATTTGGAAGAAACAGCTTTTGTAAGACAGGAAGAGGTTAAAACTGACATCTGTGAGTTCTTCGAATCAAAGCCAAAAGGATTTTACAGTAATGGAATTAGTAAGCTTGTTAATAGATGGAAGGAAGTCATAGATAATCAGGGAAAATACATTGTTGATTGAATCTGTAATTAAATGTAACATTTGGTCACTTGTTTTCTTTATTCAAAATTCGAACAGAACTTATGGGATGACCTGATATCTATATATCTATTAATCTATCTATCTATCTATCTATCTATCTATCTATCTATCTATCTATCTATCTATCTATCTCTAATAATAATCATAATAATAATAATAATGATAATCAAAAAAAATGTCGAGCATAAGAATATCAACATTCCCTGTTGTAGTTGGAGCCCTTGGATTTGTTGAAAAAGATTCTAGTAGATTAATTGAAGGGATTCCTGGAAGCCCATGCCTTAAAGAAATATAAATATTGTTCTCATGAGTACAGCCCACACCTTAGGAAGGTATTTATCTATGTAAAACATGTGGGTTTTTTATGTTTTTTTAATTGTACAGTGGAAAATGTCATGAAGCTATTTCTAACATGAGGTCTCTGAACGGGAACCGGAAAGAAATGAGTACACATCAGAAATCATAATAATAATAATAATAATATTTTTGCAGTAATATTCATCCTGTACAAGGCCTAGGGAACATTCAAGGCAGAGGCTTACAGTAGGAGGCAGTTTAACTGGATAGGAGGAAAAAATAACGTTTAATCCTAGACTTGAAATGTTTAGGATTGTAGTTAACGGGAAAAACATTCTCTTGGGAATTGGTTCCACAGAGCTGTTTGTTCGCTATTCGGATAAAAGTACCTTCTCAACAATAGAATACGGAGGGAATGTAAGTAGTTTGCTACAATAAGAGTAGCATGTCTTACTCATAAAGTTTAGAATTGGCGGAAACAATGAATGAGGTTTGTATAAGCACTTTCCATAGAAGCAGCGATAGAACAGTGAGAGGCTTTCCACAGAGGTGAACAGAATGATATATATATATATATATATATATATATATATATATATATATATATATATATATATATATATATATATATGTACTGTGTTTATTTAGGCAGCAATTTTTCATTAATTTATGTTTCATTAAATAATATAGACAAGTAAGTTTCTTTCATATTGTCACATTATCGTAAGACGATAAGGAAATCACCATATTGATACATGTTTAGTTCCAATCTAAGCTTACACAAGCTATTTTCAAAGACGATAATTTCAATAAATCAAACAACAACGGACGAAACAACAATGATAGTCCGCCCTTGCTGCGTGAAAATTTTAAGTGATGACAAACTCGTATATATATATATATATATATATATATATATATATATATATATATATGTAGAGAGAGAGAGAGTGTGTGTGTGTGCTATGAATAACAAATAAAGTTTTTAAAGAGTATATATATATATATATATATATATATATATATAATATATTAATATTTTTTTTAAAAATATGATTCCTTCGCTACATAAGAGTTCTCATGTTTCAAAAACGAGAGCCGAAATCATCCAAATAATTAATAAAATTAAGTTGGATTGAGGTGTTTAGTCACGTTTCATCTTCAAGCGAAATTTTAGGAATAAAATTTCGCTTGAAGATGAAACGTGACTAAACACCTCAATCCAACTTAATTTTATTAATTATTTGGATGATTTCGGCTCTCGTTTTTGAAACATGAGAACTCTTATGTAGCGAAGGAATCATATTTTTAAACAAAAATATTATTATAATATAAGCTCTACTTCTGTATGGAGCACTGTTTTTTAAAAATAAAAACAAAAATACTAAGGAACCCCGGATTATACACCCAACGTGTTCTTTTCTATTTTCTGCATACCTGCACAAGGATACATATATATATATATATATATATATATATATATATATATATATATATATATATATATATATATATATATATGTGTGTGTGTGTGTATCCTTTCAAGTAAAAATAACATCATAGACAGTACATAATAAACTAGTGTTTTGGGTTTTTTTTTTAGTTTGCTCTTTAGGGTGAGGTGCCAGTGATGAAAATATCTGGCAAAATTGACTCGTAACTATTCAGACTGAGGGCAAATTGAGCATAAACGACCTTTATTCGCATTCGATCTGTCATCTGTCAAATTCACCGATTTCATGTCAATAACCATTTAGCCACCAAGCACGTTTAAAGTCTGACATTCAGAAATTGGCTAGATCACTAGTATCGTACAGGACAACTTCTATCCCGCCGAAATGTAAATTACTGCCATATCTGGTCTGGTACCCCTGCTGTACTTCTCGAAATTCTTGACAAACTTCAAAGAAATCTCTGTAATGCAATCGATCCTGATCTTGCATCTCAACTTCATTCCTGTGCATGCGTAATCACATCAACGTAAACATCATTTTGGGTGAGAAAAAGGCAAGTGTTGTACTGAAATCGTTCAATATCACGCTAGCGTCAATATAATTTAATGCAGGTTTATCTGTCCCTACTCTAAGTTGCCGATATTTTTTCAGCGAGCAAGAAGGTTTAAAATAGAAATCGGAAAGATAGAATTAAAATTTTTACGAGACATAATGAGAGAAAACGGCTTGAAAAATTTTGACACACACAGGGGATATTAAGGACAATAGATGAGAGCCGCGAATAGCGTACATAGCGAGCTTGTGTAAATAGTTGGCAAAGGTATATCAAAAAGACAAACCTTACTAAGATCGAAATAGGACAGGAATCTGTGGAAAACCGTGATAACCTGCGTCCTGAAGGGGCATTTTTTTTTTAAGCTTAGCGCCCCGAGCAAGGCATGAAGCCACTAGGATGCAGGGGGGTTGCAGAAGATTTGTAGCAAGAGCAGATAGGAGTGAAAGAAGAAAGGATGAAGGGAAGGGTAGTGTTTAGATCAAGGTAACTGGAGATGTCGATTGACATTAACTTTGAATAGTTGGAGATTATAGCTATCAGAGAAACAGTAATTGGGAAGTGTGTTCCACAGGCGAGAGGTGCGAGGTATGAAGCTACTGGAGTACATTTTAAGGTTTCTACAGTGTAAGGGTGAGAGCGGGATGCCAGCCTCTTAAGGCGCTTGTATTCATGGAGACTGGGGACCAGGGAAAGCAGCTCATCGGAGCAATTGCCATGAAAGTATTTGTAGAAGAGACAGAGAGAGGCGACGGCGCGTCTGTGAGATAGTGGCTGCAGGCGAGACGCCAGATCAGGGCCAATCACATTACATATCCGTCTCTGGATCTTCTCAAGAACTCCGAGGTAAACAGGTGCTCCAGACCATATATGGCAGCAATACTCTATGCAAGGACGAATGGTCGTTTTGTATATTTGAAGTATCGATTCAGGGGAGAAAAATTTCCTGGCGCGGCACAGAGAGCCAACTTTCCTCGCGGTGGACGATGCAATTAACTCAATGCATTTGTTCCATCTCAGATCAGCAGTCAACGTGAGACCGAGCAGACGCAGGGAGTCACTCTCAAGACGTTGACTATCAGACATTCTAATGGGGAGGGGGCAGGTAAGGATATCTATGGTGGTTAATGGAGAGTAGTTTAGTTTTAGAGGCGTTAAATTTGACCATCCAATTGTTACTCCAGTTAACAACCGATTGGAGGTCCATTTCAAGACGCGCGCCCAGGTTAGTTTTGACCGCGACACTAGATTTGGTTTTGAGGCAGGAGTGAATTGTAGTGTCGTCCGCGTAGATGCCAACTTGGGAACCTATGGCGTCAGGGAGGTCGTTGATAAAAATAAGGAAAAGTGTGGGGCCAAGGATGGAGCCTTGGGGAACACCTGCGTTTGTGGGATATGAACTGAAGGAGAAACCGTTGAGAACGACCTTCAATTCTCGATTTGATAGGAATGATTGTATCAGATGAAACAGTCGACCAATAATACCGTAACCCTGGAGCTTACGAAGAAGGCCGGCATCCCAAACACTATCAAACGCTTTGGAAATGTTTAGGGCCACGGCACGAGCCTCACCATTATTTTGAAGTGCTTGGTAGACGGTTTCAGTGATGGCCGTAAGCACATCAGCTGTAGAACGGGAGTAGCGGAAACCGTATTGCTTGTCTGAGAGAAGGTCGTGTGTGGTAAGGTGGTTAACCACTTCTGCGTTGATTGGGGCTTCGAAGACTTTGCCGAAGAGGGGTAGGAGACTAATAGGACGGTAATTAGCGGGGTCAGAGGGGTCTCCAGGGTTCTTAAAGACAGGAACAACGGATGCGGACTTCCAGCAGTCGGGAAAGCAGGATTCCTTGAGGCAGTAATTATACAGTTTAGAGAAGGCGGGTGCTTCCTCAGGCGCGCATTACTTCAAGACAATGGCTGGTATACCGTCTCCACCACTAGCCTTGTGGGGGTCTAATTTGGAGATAATACCCAGTACTGATGACGGGGTTATGCGTAAGCCTCTCAATAGGGCCTCAATTCTTAGAGAGTAGTCAGGTATGGGTACACCGGTGGAGTCAAGCGTCGAGTTATACGAGAACTTCCGAGCAAGGGATTCAGCTTTGTCGGTTGAGGAGGTCAAGACCTCGAACTGGTTGAATAAAGGAGGTATGGAGGGTTTTCTATTGTTCAGGACACTCTTGCAGAGCCGCCAATAATCTTTGGAGCCAAATTTGCGAGATGCAATACGCTCCCTCATCCGAGCAGCAAATATTATCTTAGCTTCGTTGAGGACACGTTTGCACTCGCTACGAGCGGAGGCAAAGAGACGTCTATTACAGTCCAACATGTCGCTACGGAATAAGTGAAAGAAGTGGTTCCTTTGGGCAATGGCGGCTGAGCAAGCAGCGGAGAACCAAGGGGAGGAGTGCAACTTGACCTTAATTTCCTTGAGGGGATCAAAGCGTTGATTCCAGCTTTAACTCAGGATGAGACCTCAGAAGCACATTCATGGACAGGGAATGTAAAGACAACATCCCAGGGGACATCGCGGAGGAAGTCACGGAACGAGTCCCAATCCGATCGTTGGTAGTAGAACGAAGTTGACTATCTGCGTGAGGGATTGAGAAATTGAGAAGTTAAGTGTTTGAATGCCAGCCTGGTCAGTAGTAGCATTCTCGAGCCACTTGGTATGATGGCTGTTAAAGTCACCAAACACGAATACTTGAGCAAACGGGTGGAGAGAGAGAGCCTTGTCTATGCTGTCCGATATGCTGTCGAGTATCCCGCAGTCTTGAGAGGATGGAGAGCGATAGAGGAAGAAGAGATAGCTTACGGCATTGAGGAGAGATAGTCGAAGACACATGTACGAATGGTCTGGTGATTCGAGAGACATCTCTCTGGCCAGGGGGAGATGATCCTTGACATAGGCACCAAGGCCGTGCATGTGGGTTAGAGAGTCTTTCATGAGGATAGGAAGGTAGCCAGGGATCGAGAGATCAGAGGAGGGAATAGACGGGACAAGGTTTGTCTCATACAGGGCCATTATATCCGGGCTGTTTGCAGTGAGGAAAGATTCCACATTGCAAAAATTTGTTCTTATGCCACGGATGTTGCTGAACGAAATGTTGAAGGGTTTAGGTGATTTTTGAGGGGCTGGTTTAGGTTTACTTTTTTGGTTCATTTGAGTCTTCATGTAGGGTAGTTGCTAGAAGATGAAAAGGCCTGAAGTACTTCAGGCCTTAGTCTTCATGTGGAATAAAAGTTGGAGGATGAGAAGGCATGAAGTAAGAGAAGCAGACGGTTATCGACCGCAACATGAGCAGAGAGGAGTTGGCACAGCCAGCATCATAATGTGGCCTCAGGGTTGCCCACCGGAGGTGACTGCAGGGACACCGTTCCATTCGCGACATGGCACTACAAACACCCCGGTATTATACAACTGTTGAGCAGAGCGGCCGCTCAATACGCTACGCAAGAGTTAGGGCTCCTAACTACTAGTCGGAAACAGCAACCAGTGAACTGTCAACCGTGTACCCTCAAAATGAAGAGGCAATGCCACAGACTGCACACATCACGGGAGAAACACATCAGCACTTGTACAGAGGCCAGAGTAAGAGGGAGAGAGAGAGAGAAGAAGAAGAAGAAGAAGAAGAAGAAGAAGAAGAAGAAGATTTTAAGGATAGTAAAAGGAAAAAGCACATTTATCCTTAAAATCGGCGAATAACCTACCTAACTCGTTTATGCAAATGGATGGTAGACAAGCGGCAGGACAGATTGCAAAAAGAAAAATCTTAAGAAGTGCCCCAAAAAGACAGGCAGTTGCAGTGTGCAATGATGACCAATATTCTGAAGGGCCACTACACAAAATGAGACAAAAGGACTTGAAGAATTTGATACTCACAGGATATAGTGAAAGCAAGAGGCAAAGAAGAAACTAAAGAATAGTCTATCTATCGAAATTATATATATATATATATATATATATATATATATATATATATATATATATATATATATATTTGGGAGAAAAGGAATCAGAATTAATAGAATAAAGCTTTACTGAGAGCGACAAAAGACAGGAATTTATGGATAACCATTATTGCCTAAGTTCTGAAGAGAAAAACACACAAAGAAGAAGAAATCAGATCAAGTTTTTTATGCTTGAAATGACATTTGCGTCTTGTCAGTGATAGGGAGACAAGGCCAAAAATGGCGCAAGCTTGCGGGTTTTCAGACAAGTTGAACGATAATAAGGACAACGCTTTTGTCCATGCTGTTGATTCCTGCAGGCGTTTAAGACTGCCATTTTCATATCATTAATGTCACTGACAAAAAAACTCGCCCGAAAAAGCCCTTTTCAAACCAAATATTAAATAAAAAGAATTTTGTTTTTATGATTGCCATGTTTATTTGCGAGAGTTCCGTATGTCATTTGCTCAAATATTACTTTTAGATTCAATTTTCAAAATTAAGAGTTGTCAAAACGTCGCCGAATGTTTCCAATCGTCTAGACTTATCTTTACCTAGTCTAACAAACTCCAGCCTGCCTCTCCACTCGATGAGTAATTTTTTTTTTATCGTGATGTTTACGTATATAAACAGTTTCCGTAAGCATATCTGTAAGAAACACATCAAAGAATCCTTCGTATAACACTCGCAGCTTTTCGGTTTTCTGCGCAGAGTTATTTCTTCATGTCGTAATTTCTGTGTTCACAGGTAAAAGATTTGAAGAGATGTTAAAATTATTGTTTCGTAATATTTTTTAAACAATAATTTTTTAAGGAACTTTTTTAATTTTATATGGCCTGACCTTTCCGTACGTAAATGACCATGGTTCTCCACAACTTTCTATAAGTTTATCTCTAAGCAATATTTGTCCACATCTATCGTTGCTAGTCTCTGTTCTTTCATTCATTTACACGAATTTCTCAGGCATGTTCACCTTTTCCCTTTTGTCTCCACTCTTTGAAATGTAAAATCTATATCGACGTTATTTAATCTGTCTATATTTCCGAGATGAGGTATTATTTACACTATTTACATTATTCGTACTGTTGTCCTCATCTTTGTTGCCACATTCACGAAGTTTCTGCCGTTGTACGCTCCACCATTCTTCAAGTTGGAATTACAAATCGAACCCTTTATTCAGTCCAATGGGGTAAATTTTTGGAGTTCAATGTCTCAGTTTCAGTAAATTCCCTTTAGTAACTCAACTCTCCAAGTTATTCGTCACCTCTGATGTGGCCATTATTGAACTCATAAATCAAAGTCAGGTGGTCAAAATATAGGTTTCGGTTCGAAATTCCAGTCTCCCTGAAGGTGAGCGTACAACGGTCGGAACGTCATATATGTGGCAACAAAGATGGAGAGAGCAGTTAGTTCAATGTAAATAGTTATTTAATCTATTTACAAAGTCTGATAATATTTAAATGGCCTATCTGTACAGGATTAAGTTTATGATTATGGCTGTCTTCAAACTATCCTTTCATCTCTTATTTCTAGTCTATTTTCTCTCATTTATTTACAAAAAGTCGCCTGGGATATTGAATTTTGCCATTTGTCTTGTGAGTGTTAAATCTTCCATGCCGTCTATTTTGTATTCGTGGGCATCTACGCGGACGAAACTACAATTTACTCCTGTCTCAAAAACAAATCTAGTGTCGTTGACAAAACTAAGCTGGTCGTTCGTCTCGAAAAAGACCTCCAATCGGTTTTGAACTGAGGCCGTAATTGGCTGGTTAACTGTAACGCCACAAAAACGAAACTGCTCTCTGTTAATCACCACAGAGAACCTTCCCTGACCCCACCTTAGATTATCTGACGCTGAGATGGAACAAATACATTGAGTCAATTGCTTCGTACACCGCAAGAAAAGTTGGCTCCCTGTGCCACGCCAGGAAATGTTTTCTCCGGAATTGATCCTTCAAATCTACAAATCAACCATTCGCCCTTGCATATATGGTCTGGAACCCCTTCTGTTTTCCTCGGGGTTCTTGACAAGATCCAGAGACGGATATGCAATGTAATTGGCCCTGATCTGCCATTTCGCCTGCAGTCGCTCACTCACAGACGTACCGTCGCCTCTCTCTGTCTTTTTTACAAATACTTTCATGGTAATGGCTCTGATAAGCTGCTTTCGCTGGTTCCCAGACTTCGCGAATTCAAGCGTCCTACGAGGATGGCATCCCGCTCTCACCCTCTCACTGTTGAAACTGTTAAATGTAGCCGTCTCTTCTACACCAATAGCTTCATGTCTCGCACCTCTCACCTGTGGAACTCCCTTCCCTATTACTGTTTCCCTGAGATCTATAATCTCCAACTATTCAAATGTAATGTCAATCGACATCTCCAGTTACCTTGACCTATCCACTATCCTTCTCCTCATCCTTTCTTCTATCACTCCAATCTGCTCTCGCTCCAAATCCTCTGTAACCCCTTGCGGGCTAGGGACTTCCCGCCTTGCTTGGGGTGAAATGCTTAAAAAAAAAGAGAAGAAAAGAAATTGTAACTGCATGTTTCTGATTACAAGTCGAAACGTCTTATTTTTTTTTTTCCCCTCTGAAACTTTCTCACTTCTCATGTTTTCTGTCCATGATATTCTCAGCTTCAGTAAAGCCATCTGTTACCTCCAGTCTCAATCTTCATCTTAGAGGAAATTGTCCAGCTTTTACTGCCAGAGAACATTTCATCGGAACAAATCAGATTAATTCTCTTTTTGATTGTAGTTTTTTCTCATATTCCTTAACACTTAGTAATCTCTTGCATCCTAGTGGCTTTATTGCCTTACTCAGGATGAAATCATACAAAAACAAAACTACTAAAATCAGTGTCTGTCAAGCACATGTACTGCGATCTCTCTTGTATGATTTCGAGAATCTCTGGCAGGTATACATATTGTTTGAGATATTTCCATGAAAAAAGGCTGCATCAGATACCGAAAATATCGGCGCGGTCAAGAATACCTGATACCTTTTTCCTGTAGAGGGATAAAAATTTCGAGTGGTGAGTCCCTTTTTATGAAGCGGAGATCGAAGCTAGTCACTTAGTACGCATAGATGACAGCCATTTTCCAAAAACACTCACTCTAATGCGAATTGTTGCAAGACACACGCGTCTGCACTGCAAAACCGGACAAAGGCAACGAACACTAGCTAAATGTCGCATTTAAGAATGTCAACATCGAATACGCCGTTTTCTAATATTCTGCATCTGAAAGATCTTTTTAGACATTGTTGAGGACCGATATTAACGCTTAAAATCAGCTGTTCGCAGCTTGGAAAATGTAAGGGTCTACTCAGGAATAGGCACTAAAGACACTCTAATCTTTTCAGAATGTTAACTCATATGCGTTTCAAATGATGCCTATTGATGTAATGAATATGCATACACCTGGGTTCCCCCTAACAGTAATATGTTTGGCCATAAATGCAGCCTGATGCGAAGGTACATGGACTACGCCTATTGCCTACGCCTATTGCCTACGCCTATTGCCTACCACTACGACGAAGACCAATCCATTACGGTTACCTGCTAGATTATCCCACCCGGTTACAGTAGTCAGCAACCACTTTTCTACTTCGAACAAATATATTCCTTTCCGGGACATATCAGTTATATTAGTCAGGAACGTCGTCACAAAGGCAACACTTTTGTATCGCTATTATGTCCAGCCTGATTTTACTTACAATCTATGCAACATTGTGTGTACTTCAGGGAGCGAACTTATCCAGCATTGCAGGTGCCGCCATCATGATATCAAGGTAAGTGGCAAGCTTGCTTGTAAAACATGTGGTCAGATGTGTAGCTCACTCACTGGACTAATAAGCCGCGTAAACAGGGTAGGTGACAAGAAAATTAGCAATAAATCATTAAGACATTTTAAAACCTGTGTTTATGATAATTTATAACCCTCAGTGTTTGTTTTGTTTTTAGAACAAAATTTCAGCTATCTATTTGGAGTTGCTTTTGTGCTATAAAATATGAAGAAAACCATTAGTAAGCAATCTTGCTAAAAAGTTTGGGAACAAATTTAAATTCATCTCCCAATTTAAGATAAATAAAACAAATATATATATATAAAACTATCTGTAGGTTCAGATTATCGTGAAATACTGGAAATAATAATCAGAGAATAAGTAACAGCTTGTACATTTTACAAAAAAAATACAGGATATTTACTTTAATTTCTTTTCCTCTCATATGAACACGAATAAAATATTAACTCAAAAAACATCGAAAACCTTTCTAATAAAAAGGTCTAACATGAATCTTGTTTCGGAATCGCTTGATAGAAAAAACATTTCTCTTGACAGTCTTTGAGCTAATCACGCAAATATCTCATTTATAGCACTGAGAATGAATATCTGTAGAAAACACTCTGTAATAAATTATGAAGTTTACAAGAAATGCTGATAAAGATTCTGGAAAAAAATAATTTTTATTTTTCAAATTTATTCTCGATTGAACTTTTTTTAGTTGGAAATTGGCTATCGCGTGATTCTTCTGTTTTCAAGACACAAACGAAGAAAGTAAAGTCCTGATAGAAGTTTTGAGCGCCGTTTCATTAGATAGATCTCTGTTTTTTTGTTGTTTTTTTTTAATGTGCACATAAAAAGCTATTCTAAAAGACATTATAGTGAGCTTCCATATTGTGCAGGAAATGATCTTTTATAATTATTTCTTCTTCTTCTTCTTCTACTTCTTCTTCTGTTCCGATTTGTCCTCGATTTTCTTCTTCTTCTTCTTCTTCTTCTTCTTCTTCTTCTTCTTCTTCTTCTTCTCTTCGCCCTCCTCCTCCTCATTATTTCTCCTCGTCCTCCTTTTTTTCCTCTACTTCTTCTCATCCCCCTCCTCTTCCTCCTTCTTCTTCTCCATCTTCCTGTTCTTCTCTTCCGTCTCGTTCTTCTTCTTCTTCTTCTTCTTCTTTTACGCTCGATCTCCATATTCTCCTCCTCCTTCTGCACCTCAATTTTCTTCTTTATCTTCAATTCCATTCACATTCACTTACGCGCAAACTCTTTTTGTAAATGTATGAATCCATCTTCTCCGGCCATCTACGGATTAAATAGTAAGACTTGTAGCGGGTAAAATCATTCAATTAATCTTCTTCACACTCCAGGCACTTCGAGCCATAGGTTCATTTTACAATGTATATTTTCCATGAATTAGGCATATATATTATGAGAAGCTAGAAGCTAATAGTCAACACAATCGAAGACATGATAGCGTTTTCTCTAGAGACGCCAATTCTATTTAATCTTTCAAAAGATCACTTTCGTTATTTGAGCGGTCTTATATTTATTACTTCTGGGTTTTTCATCATCCTCTTCATCAAAAGCCTGGTGGGATGTTGGAGCCGCTCTGGTCGCTGACTCTCCATTAATAAGACAGATTGCAATGAGTTACATGATATTAATAACAGTTCAATAAACAAACGATTTTTTCATAATATATACAGTAGATTGGGAAAAGGCTGTGTTGCATTTTTAACGCGATCACTTTGGGAGTAATATTTCGAATGATACAGTAAATGACTATTAGTCATTTTCATTCATGTATATCTTTTTGTTTTATTTTATTTTCTTTTTTTTTACAGATGATATAATATCAGAGTGGGTAAATTTTCGATTTTACCCTTTTAAAATAAGTTTAAATCTGAACCATATCAGACATGTTATTTCGTGGGGATTCAAAAAGATCTCTTCAGAAACGGAATTAAGAAATATTCGTTTCGTTTATGAACATGTAGCTTTAAGTGTCCGGACGAAGCAACGACGCTTTGGACAGTTTCGTTTTGGAAAATTCGTCACTGGAAGAATCCTCTTGATTTGGACGACCAATATTGAGCTTCTGCAAATCGTAATTAAGGAAAACTGTAAGCGAAGTGTACAAGAATAGGTAAAACATTTCAAGTTATTTCTGGAAATCAGTGTCAAAGCTGTCTTAAGCTCCATGTTTCTCAGCTTAAACAAAGAGTTATCCTCTCCACGTTATTGAAGATTTGTTTTGTTGTCGAAACTTTCGTGGAGAGAATCATCACCAGAATAAAAAATAACCGGGGTTTATATAATTCTATCCAACGAAAAAAATGGTTATTACCCACTGGAAAAAAAAAAGCATACTAAAACCAAGACTACACCGGAAAAAGTTATCACTTTGGTTTTAGTGTGATACAAATGTTGTCTATAATGGTAACGTGTTAAACTAAAATGAAACACTTTATACGGATATGTACTGTCATCGACTGGAAGCAAGGCAACAGATTTGCAAGTGTCTCTCTATGGATAATCGCAAAAGGATGTAGTTCTTACACGATAATAAAAAAAATACTATATATTGCTCGATTAAATTAGCAAATTATTCTGGCTCTAAATATAGAAATTTTGCAACATCTTCATATGTTTGATTTTTCCTTAATTTATCAACTTTTCTGGTCATCTGATCCAATTTTATTGGAGGGAACACAGTTTATTAATTTTGAAGAAGTTAAAACGGCTCCTGAGTCTTTCTTTGAAAGATTTTACACTCGAGGGATAAAATAATTTGCCAAAGAGAAGGAAATAATTTATCGAGAATATAGGGAAATATTATCTCAATTTAAACCAATGAAGACCAAAGAGGCATTTGTTTCTTGAACAGGTTTAATTGCGACAAGGCGTTTTTTTTTTAATTTGATATACAAGAAAGGATAAAGTGACACCTCGAGGTGGTGCAATTTTTAGGCAAGCTTATTTGGTTAGAACAAGTACGATTGAGTAGTGAGTTCGATCCTCACTGGGTGCCCCTTAATTTCGGCCTTGTGTCACATCGGCCTTGTGCCACATCTAATCTACGCTTGGAAAATAACTATAATAAAGGATAAAGTGTGTTTCGTTCTCGTTTACTCGTTTGTAAATTGATCTCTCAAAATTTTACGACTGAGTAGTGAGTTCACACCGTACAGGGTCTTTTTTTTCCACAAAATAAGCGACGTTTAGTAAATCAAACAATAAATCAGACAGCAGGTGAGTGTTATGAGATGTCCGCCACAATCTCCAGACGTCAACCCCATAGAAAACTTATGGAGCATTATAAAGTACAGGCTTTCGAGAAATCAGTTGAGCATATGCTCCATAAGTTTTCTATGAGGCTGAGGTCAGGAGATTGGGACGCCCATGTCATAACACTCACCTGCTTCTCATCAAAGTCTTCCTTCATCAATTTTGATTTGTGACAGGGAGCATTATCCTTCATAAAAATTAGCTTGGTGGGGTCGATTTGCACCCTTTCAGCAGAAGGGAGCAGACAAGACTCTAAAATGATCTTGTACAGCTGGCTCCTGAGGGTTTTTTCATTAGGTTTTAAGAAACCAGTTCCATGACAAGAAAAGCATCCCCAGAACATTATACTGAACGGATGCTTGACAGTATTTACTGCTAAATTCAAACAGCTTTCAAAGCTTCTTCTTCAAATCAGGTGAGTCCCTTTTATCAAACAGCACTGTATTTCAAGGCAGGAGGATTTCTTTGGTAACAAAGAAAAGAGTACTGAACTGATATGTGATATCTGTCATCCTTTACGTCAGCGGATGTTGGATGGTCTCCTCAAAGATGAAGAAGAGACTCGAGACAACGGAGATATGGTTCTACAGAAGGATGCTAAGGATGCCATGCACCGAACAAGTGAGCAAAGACAGGGTTTTGGAGAGGATACAAACAAGGAGGAAGCTTATACTTAGCATCAGAAAGGATGGCTTGGAGAATCTGATACTCATAGGGCGGGTAGAGAGAAAGAAAGACAAGGGAAAGCAACGCGTGACATAACTACCGGGCTTAAGTAAGTGTATGACAGAACAGTAGCAAAAGGACAAAACATATTGAGAACTACAAGGGATAGGAAGAGGTGGAGAGCCATGTTCACCAACGTTCTGAAGGGACACGGCATATAGAAGAAGATCAAACAAAGCCCGAATAGAGCTTTTGAACACATAACTTTTTTGAACACATCACTTTCTCGAAATATATATATATATATATGTATGGTGTGTAAGGTATATATATATATGTATGGTGTGTAAGGTGTGTATGTGCGTATGTACGTGTATGCGTGTATATGTACAAATGAGTTTACTAATTCCTCATAGCAAGACAGTATATGTATGGAGGGGGAATATACGCACGCATATATACACGCATGCTGACAGAAACACAAAAAAATAGAAACAGATCCAAGAACACATAGGGGTCAGTAAAACATTAAAAGATAAAATGCCGATAAGTAATTCATCATTTCGCTTGGACCAACCTTAATTGTTTTATGACCCTTCGCGCAGAACTCTTCATTGCCAATTCAAGAAAGAAATTCGGATTACTAACACAGAAAATGTCTCATATCGAGAATATTTAACATTGAAAAACAAAAGAAAAAATTAATTATTTTTAATAATATGTGTAAATTTCCGCTTTTACCTGAAGACGGTCGCGAGACCAGAAACACGTGTAGTAAAATTATGTAAAACAAAGCATAATATTTTTTCTAAATAAATCCACATTACAACCAAAAACGTTAACGGCACCTCTCTTCTCTTCTTTTTGATATACATACTTTTCTCTCGTTGGAACCAATACAACCTCTTTCTTTTATATATATATATATATATATATATATATATATATATATATATATATATATATATATATATATACTCTGTTTCATATCGTAACGTAAACAAAGACAATTATTAAGGAAATCGATTAAATATTAGGTCGGTGCAAAAAATAATGTCGTTTTCTCATATAGTAACATATGTGAGAAAACGACATTATTTTTGCACCAACCTAATATTTTTCATTTATTTGTTTAAACGTTATTTTGAATGGATACACAGGTTTGAGGAGATGTTTTGTTTTTATTTATTTATCAAACAGTTTATTTATTCCGAAATCTCGTTAGAAAAATATACGCCTTTCATCATGATTCGATGATTTGTCCACTAGGGGGAGCCGTCTTCAGATCTTAAGCGCCTTAATGATTTTGTTTGCACAAGGTTACAGAACAGAAAAAATACTTTCAATGTGCCATGAGAAAATTAGTAAAAAATGAAGACATTTTACAATATTTCGTAAACAATAGCAACCTAAATAAACAAGCCATGATCTGCTTCTCATCAAAAGCCAAAATATTGACCGCACTGATCCTTAGCCAAAATATTAACTGCACTGATCCTTAGCCAAAATATTGACCGCACTGATCCTTAGCCAAAATATTGACCGCACTGATCCTTAGCCAAAATATTAACTGCACTGATCCTTAGCCAAAATATTAACCGCACTGATCCTTAGCCAAAATATTAACCGCACTGATCCTTAGGCAAAATATTGACCGCACTCATCCTTAGCCAAAATATTGACCGCACTGATCCTTAGCCAAAATATTGACCGCACTGATCCTTAGCCAAAATATTGACCGCACTGATCCTTAGCCAAAATATTAACCGCACTCATCCTTAGCCAAAATATTGACCGCACTCATCCTTAGCCAAAATATTGACCGCACTGATCCATAGCCAAAATATTAACCGCACTGATCCTTAGCCAAAATATTGACCGCACTCATCCTTAGCCAAAATATTAACCGCACTGCTCCTTAGCCAAAATATTGACCGCACTGATCCTTAGCCAAAATATTAACTGCACTGATCCTTAGCCAAAATATTAACCGCACTGATCCTTAGGCAAAATATTGACCGCACTCATCCTTAGCCAAAATATTGACCGCACTGATCCATAGCCAAAATATTAACCGCACTGATCCTTAGCCAAAATATTGACCGCACTCATCCTTAGCCAAAATATTAACCGCACTGCTCCTTAGCCAAAATATTGACCGCACTGATCCTTAGCCAAAATATTAACTGCACTGATCCTTAGCCAAAATATTGACCGCACTGATACTTAGCCAAAATATTAACCGCACTGATCCTTAGCCAAAATATTGACCGCACTGGTCCTTAGCCAAAATATTGACCGCACTGATCCTTAGCCAAAATATTAACCGCGCTCTTAGACGCAATTCGTTCTTCACATATAATGACTTCAAGAAATCTTATTGATAGATTTAAAAAAGATAACATAGTTACAAATGCCAAAGGTAAGACTCGTTCAGATATGCAATATTTTGTGTAAACAAATGATTAAATTCACTCAAGTCATATTTAACGTTACCATAATAAAAAAAATACCTTCCCCATACAAGGTTATGAAATTGTGACAATTAATTATTAATGTTTTCCATCTTTGATAAAAAAAAAAAAACTTTTATGAACAAAAATTCGGTTTGCCAGTGGGTTTCCCTCTTCGTAAAGATTTACCCAATCTCATTTTAGAGAAAAGTAGTGTTTTTAGATTTTTTCACTCTAAATTTCTTTTAATGTCGCAATATAAATAATAAAAAATAAAAAATAAATCTCTATGAAACAATATTATCCTGTTTCTCATCTATGTGCCATGTTCCTACAGGACGTTGGCGATCATGGCTCTCCATAATTTTCTGTTTTTTGTAACTCTTAATAAATATCCTCTTTTTGTTATTTCTTCTAAACCTTGCTCCGCCATCCACTTACTCAAACTTTCTATGTAGGTTGAGTTGTTTCATCTATCATGTCTTCAATCTGTCCTATGAATATCAAACTCTCCAAGCCCTCTTTCCTCATTAAGTGCCCTAGAAATTTTAACTGTCTTTTTCTGATGTTAAAAGAAACAAAATTATCAAATCTCGTAAATAGATTAAATAGCGTCAAATACATAATAGATTTTACTTTTGAAACTCGTAAAGAGTGGAGGCAAAAAGACAGCGCGAATATACCTGACGAATTCGAGCAAATGAATGCGAGACCTCAGAATGGGAATGATAGCTGGAGATAAATATTGCTTAGAGATAAAATTATGGGGAGTTGTGGAGAAACATGAAAGCCCTCGTCCTGAAAACATAGGGCATATAAAATGAGATGTTGATAGAAAAATAGTTTAAATAATTACAATAACTGTTATATACAGTAACTAGGAACACTAATGGGTATGTTCCAATCCTAAAATGAGTTGGACACTATTGTAAGTGGGGGTAATATGCTAAGTAGTCCACCAGTAGCAGTGGTTTACATACTTCATACCGCAGATGAGTATTGTATTTTATTTGTTATCAACATTACCATTTCATTTCCAACCTCCGTTTTGGTTATTCCTTATTGATATAATGGAATATGCATACACCTGTGTCCACCCTCACTGGAATATGATTGGCTGGTATCCGTCATAAATACAAACGGACGTGTATGTACGACAGAGTCAAGAGCCTTAGTCTGAGAGCTAAGTCTATAACGACGCCCACTGGACTACGCCACTGATCTACACTTCTTACCTGCAACTACGACGCGTACCAGTCGATTACTGCTACCGTATTCTACTTGGTTATAGTAGCCAAAACCACTTCGCTATTTCGTTCAAATATTTTCCTTTCCGGGACATATCACTTATTCAGTAACCTTTTCTAGGTTAGAACATTTTGTCATTTAATGTCGAAATCTAAATATTCTGAACTTAATTTTATGTAGAGATAGTTTTGTACATAATTTTAAATTTTCAAGGTACACGTAAGGTTTATCGATATATAGTCTGTAGATGATCTGTAGGCATTATATGTTTTGGTATAAACCTATTTCTTTAAGGCAGGACATTACTTTGACGGTTTAAGTACATTCAAATTGTTTTCTCATGTTGTTTTTCCTTGTAAAATTTGTCTTCGGTTTTCTTTTGTTTTGGTTTTTTTTTTAGAAACAAATGAACCAGTTTGGATTATTTAATGAAGAAATCTAAATATGGAAATTCAAATTATATAAGTAATTAAAGTGAATGATATTATTTCATGACTAAATCATAATTACTTAACTGGGGCCCTACCAGGTCCTACTACCCCGGGTTACAGTAGACCTAGTTACAACAGCAGTTAAGAGGTGATTTCACGTTTCTCAAAATCCCCAATCTCCCGTATCTATGAACATTAATGGTTATGTCCCTGTCGTGGTGTCCTCCCTCTAAAGTGTCTATCAGATTAGTAGGTGAGAAGGCCTTAGGGGAACAGTCGAATAGATTGAACGCTGGGTCATCCTACCAACACTGACTAGTCGTGTAATAATCTTCTGTTGAAGTTACTGTTTAATATGTGATATTTCTGTAACACATAGTTTATTAATTCTTTGACCATTTACTTGGTCGCAACAGTTCCAATCCTCATAAATACGCTGGACACTATTGTAAGTGAGGGTAATATGCTGTCTAAGTTAGCAGCGTGAGATGCCAGAATGGGAACCTCCTGTCGTATCGAACTCTCTACAAGAAGGCAGAGCGGAACCAGGACAAGCCATGCCGTTGAGCACAGTCTCATCCGAGAAGGTAGGCAGATATCCGAGCCCGCGTATGCGGGGTCTACGGGCAATTTTTGCCCGGGCGAACGGCACGGATTTCCCCACATTAAATCTGGCCTTGTATGGAGGCAAGTAAACATCGGCTGGCAGTGTGAGCTGTCAACTTTGGGCAGAAAGGAACCCGGACGAGGAAGAATCTCGTCCGAGAAGGTAGACAGGTAAATATCGTAATATGGTGTCTAAGTAGTCCACCACTAGCTGTGGTTTACCTATTTCACGCCGCTGGCGAGTATTTTATTTTGTTTATGTTATAAAGATTACCATTTCATTTCCAACCACCGTTTTGGTTATTCCTTATTCTGTAACCCTTTCTATGTTACAACAATACCTCATCTCAGAAATATAGACAGATTAAATAACCTCGATATCGATTTTATATTTGAAACTGGTAAAAAGTGGAGGCAAAAGGGAAAAAGTGAACATGCCTTAGACTGGAAACGATAGATGTGAACAAATATTGCTTGTAGATAAAATTATAGAAAGTAGTGGAGAACCATGGTCGTTCACGTGATGAAAGAATAGGGCATGTAAAATGAGAGGTTGATTAAAAATCGTATTGTTTCAAAATATTACTAAACTGTCTTAGTTACACCATCTCTTTTAAATCTTTTACCTGTAAACACAGAAATAACGACATAAAGAAATAAATCGACTCGGAAAACCGAAAAGCTGCGGGTGTTATACGAATGTTTCTTTGATGTGTTTCTTACAGACATGCTTACGGAAGCTGTTTATATATGTAAACATCACGATCAAAAACAATTACTCGTCGAGTGGAGAGGCAGGCTGGAGTTCGTTAGACTCGGTAAAGATAAGTCTAGACGGTTGAAAATATTCGACGACGTTTTGACAACTCTTAATTCTGAAAATTGAATCTAAAAGTAATATTAGAGTGACTGCCTGTAAAATGTCATAAGAAATTCTCACAAATAAACAAGGTAATCATAAAATTTTGTTTATTTTATTTAATATTTGATTTGAAAAGGGTTTTCGCAGAGCGAGTTTTTTGGGTTTTTTTTTTCAGTGGCATTAATGATATGAAAATGGCAGTCTTAAACGCCTAGAGGAATCAAGAACGTGGACAAAAGTGTTGTCCTTATTATCGATCATCTTGTCTCGAAACACTCAAGCTTGCGCCATTCTTGGCCTTGTCTTCCTATCACTGATAGGATGCAAATGTCATTTTAGGCGTAAAGACTTGAAGAGAATTCTTCTTCTTCTTCTTCTTCTTCTTCTTATTATTATTATTATTATTATTATTATTATTATATGTGCGATGTCTCTTCAGGACGTAAGTGACCATAGCTTTCCACAACTTCCTGTGTTTTGTCGCTCTTAATAAAGATTGTATTCATTATGATCCCTTGAGCTCGATAATTAGTTTCTTCTCTGCGTTCTTCTGTTCCTCTTGCCTTCAATATATCCCGTGAGTTTCAGATTCTCTAAGTTCTCTTGTCTCATTGTTTGCTGTCGTCGTTTAGAACACGTCATCATTGCTTACAACAAACGCCTGTCATTTGTGACCTCTTCTTAAGATTTGTCTTTTTGCTATATTTCCTACTCCCTTGTCTGTCAACCATTTACATCATTTCTTTAGGTAGGTTATTCGCCGATTTTATGTGTCCCTCTTGATTTCAATATGATATGTGCATCATATTCTCCAAGCCATCTTTCCTCATTATGTACACAAGAATATCCAACTGTCTCTTTCTGATTTTAGGAATAAGTGACCTTTCTACTTCATTTTCCATAAAAAAAATACTTGAACTGATTTCTTCTTCTTCTTCTTCTTCTTCTTCTTCTTCTTTGAGCCTTGTCTCTTCAGGACGTGACTATTCACAATTTCCTGTCTTTTGCCACTTTTAGTAAGGTTCGTCATCTTGATCCCTTTTCTGCCAAATATTTACACAAGCTCGTTAGGTAACATATTCACTGTTTTCGTATGTCAGTCTTACTTTCAATAGATGATGTGAGTGTTGAATTTTCAAAGCCTTCTTTCATTATGTCTCGTTATCCCTCAGTACGTAGCCGATGATGGCTTACTACAATTGCCTATCCTTTTTAGTTGTTCGTAAGACTTGTCTTTTTTTTTTCTCTCCCTGGTCTTCCAAATGTTTCCGTAATCTCATTAGATATGTTATTGGCTGATTTCTTCGGTTTCTCTTGATTTCAAAATGTATTGTGCGTCAAATTCTCCAGGCCCAATTTCCTTATTATGTGCATTAGAATTTTCAATTGTCGCTTCCTGATTTTAAGTGTAAGTATGCTTCATCCATGCATTTTACATAATCTTGTTAGGTAAGTTATTCGCTGATTTCTTCTCTCCCTCTTGCTGTCAATATTTCCTGTGAGTGTCAAATTCTCCAAGCACTCTTGCCTCATTATGTTTCATGGAGATCATTGGAGACTAGTAACATGTAACTTGTTGTTATTCCCATGTCCAGTTCAGCGTGTTCCCAGTATCCACGTTTTTACTGTCTAATGTTTTGTTATTCATCTCTGAAGAGATTGTAGAGTATTCACTGCAATATAACTGAGTGGCAGGTAGACTGTCCTCAAGTATGCATAGCGCAGTGAATAAAGGCATTGGTCGAATCAAGTGACTTGACACAAAAAGATGTGATTTCAGTATCAGGCTACAGCAAAGGAGAACAAAGAATTGGAGTGTTGAGTTAACGGGTGATACATGATACCGTGACATCCATAAGAGGCATGACACGTGGAACCAGAACAGTCTACTCTCTGGACGAAATAAAGTTTTCAATTCGAAATTGAAGACTGAATTACCTGATGAATATCAGAGCGTACAATGTCTGAAACGTCGTGAATATATCAAAGGTGATGAGGAACAGCACTTTGAACAATGTAAATAGTACAGATTTTATCATATATATGATATCTTTTTTTTTTTATATTCTTATTATAATTTGCTTGTTTGACATTGCATTGTAAATTGCATTATTTTTTCTTCGTTTATTATTTTTTGCGTTGAAAATTGATTCCTCCTTTACTGACTGAACGGACACCTTTTCATGGACCCACGACAAATCCATAAAATTGTCTACAAGTCGGGGTGATAAATCCAATATTAAATGTACCGTGGGGCGGCTAATCAAATGCTAAGTCTTTGGTTGTGGCTAAGTCAGACGTTAAAATTTTTAAAAAAACTCCCGATTTTATATAGTTTTTTCAGATCCTCACATGAAATGCATACTTTTACACCACATTTTAGCTCATTTCACCCCAAGCAAGGCAATAATGCCACTAGATTATTTGGTGGGGGATGAAAAAGAATGAGAAGACTTTACGGAGAAGTAAATAAAAAAAAAGGATAATAAAGGAACAAGATTCACGACAGAAGATGGCGATTGACTTTGCCTTTAAATTATTGATGATTGAGGGTGACAGGTAAGCAAGAAAACGGAAGGAGGTTCCACGACGAGAAAATAAATTATTAGGACAAAACCGATGTTTGCATCTAGCTTGTTCAACAGTAAAATAGTGAGACCTAATTGCCAATGTAGCAGCAGATAATACCATTTTTTTTTCATTTTGATATACATGTTTTGCTTTTTTGTTTGTTTTTGTTTTATAGGAAGCTATCTTTAGAACTTTTCCGTAGTGAAAAATCCAAGATAAATAAGCCCTATGAGCTTAATATTTTTGTAATCTCGCCATCTCATTCTCTCTAATTGCTCGAAAGCGAGGCCACCCCCCCAAAAAAAACAACCCTGATCAGGCCTGCTTTCCAGAGGTTACGGATATGTGCACTTAACCTCTAGCACATAGCTTTATACGGGTCCATGTTCAGATTGTTATGTATAAGTGGATGAAAAGAGCAAAATGTTTTTTTTTATTTAAAATATTATATATTTATAAATATTCAATTATAAATGTCTCCAATGACAACTAGCGCGCTTTCAGGATTTTGTCATCTGTTGACAGGAACTAGAAAACGAAGATTAGGCGGTATGTTTCTTTGGCAATAGGTGAAGGACATTTACAAATGTAAGGAAAAATGGCGATGAAATGAAAAGATTGTCATTGAGAGAGAAAAGACTTTAACGCAAAGAGCGTATGTACGACCCTAGATGTTTTCTACGATCAACGTAATCAGCAAATAAAAATGTAAGGAAATAGAGTGATAAGAAAAAAAGAAAGAAAGAAACAAACAAACAAACAAACAAACAAAAAAAGGTGTGTATGACAAAAACAAAATGGGGAAACGTTCAAAAGTAAAGCAAGAAAATGAAATATTGAGAGTGACAATATAGTATTGCAATAAAATAGATACATTTGTGAGAAAGAAAGAAAGAAAGAAAGAAAGAAAATATGAGAAAAAGGAAGAGCAGAGAAAAGAAAAAGGAGGAGAAGGGAGAAAAGGGAAAGAAAGAAACAAACAAACAAAATAACAAAGTAAGGTACAGTAAGAAGTAAAAAGGAAAAATGTGTGCTTGTAGAAAGAAAGAAAGAAAGAAAGAAAGAAAGAAAGAAAAAAAGAAAGAAATATGAGGAGTAAAAAATCAGAACGAAAAAAGAAACAAGCAAAGATACAAAGAGAAAAATATTGAACAAAGAAAGAAACGATAACATAAAAGCAAGAAAAAGAAATTAAAAAAATATGTCAGAAGCAAAAAGATAGGCGTAAATGTCGAAAGAAAATATAAAAGAAAGAAGGATTTAATGAAGGAATGAATGACTGAAGGAAGGAAGGAGGGAATGAATGAATAAATGAATCCAACAAACATAGAAGTATATTGGTCTGTCTATCATCCGTTTCACGGACCTCCACGATCTTTTGAACAGGAGTAGAAGTTGATCCCTTGTTTCATGTTTCGAATTGATTTACTGGTTCCTTTTCTTTCACTTCCAATAGCCCCATGCGTCGTAGGGGCATTGTCGCTTTGCTTGGGGTGAATAGATTAACACAAATGCGAAGAACAAGTATTGCAAGACTAAATGTTTCAGCAAAGATCATTTCTTTTTCTTGACAAATTACAAATAGAAAAGAAATAAAAACTAAAAAAGAAAAGCAAGAACTGAATGTTAAAAAGGGTAAACACAATATAACAAACGCTGAGAAGTAATGTCATCAGAGAAGAGGAAAAACAAACTTAAAGGAAACGTGAATGAAGGAAAAAAAGAAAATAAGCTAAATACAATATAAAAAAAACAAGAGATGAAAGCATAGGAACCATTAAAATGATCACAGTAATACAGATAAACGACGCTGTTTTGAAAGAAGAATGTTTATTGAACCTTAAAAGTTCAAACGAGTTGATTCCTAGCCGCTGTCCCTCAAAATTTATAAGCAAAGAAAGAAAGAAACTGATAGGATAGCAGCACATCACCATAAAATAAAATAAAAAGCGGTTGTTAAATCAAATGTCAAATGTAGCGGGTTGGGCCTAATCAGATGTTAACTGTTTGGCTGTGGCTAAGTCAGACGTTAAGTTTTAAAAACTCCTGATTTTATATATATATTTTTTCAGATCCTCACATAAAATGTATAATTTTATATATGTTTTTAATCATTTCTCCCCAAGCAAGGCGATAATGCCACAAGGACGCAGGGGATTACAGTGGTGAAAGAGAATGAGAACACTTTATTGAGGAGAAGCGAAAAGAACAATAAAGGGACAGGATTCATGAAGGCAGAAGATGGCGATTGATGTTGTCCTTAAATTATTATTGTCGGTGTCGGATAAGCAGAGAAACGGAAGAGAGTTCCACGGGTGAGAAGCGCGAGAAAATAAGTCACTAGAATGGAACTGATATTTGCAACTAGTTCAATAGTAAAATAATGAGACCTAGTTACCAGTCTAGTAGCACATAATGCAGTGATTTCTTATATACATGTTTTGTTTGTTTTTATCTTACAGAATGATATCATTAAAATGTTTCTATCTAAGTCTTATATGAAATTTTTGAAACTAATGTTTTAAAAATAAGAATTTTAAGTTGTATTTATTTTTTTGTATGAGAAAATTACTGGCTGGAATAATTTTAGAAAATTATTGTCATGGGCCATTATCTATAACTACAGAATGAACTCTTCCTACCACTATGTATCCTACGCCTCTCAAGAGAGAGGGACGAATCAACTCGATTCCGTTTATACGGGTTCTACGGGCATTTTTGGCCGAACCTACGGGCTCGGGAAACCCACGTTAAACTCGGCCTTGTGCCACATGCAACCCTCGTGGGGGGGTGCTAGATACCGAATCACGCCGAGCATCTCGGCTTGACGGTCGAACTCTCTGCCTCTGAGCAGAGAGGAACCCGGACGAGGCTCCGCCGAAGGGCAGAGTCTGGTTCGGGGAGGTTGACCAACCCGATTCTGTTTTTACAGTTTCTACGGACATTTTTGGCCGAGCCTACGGTCTCGGGAAACCCACGTTAAACTCGGCCTTGTGCCACATGCAACCCTCGTGGGCGGGGGTGACTAGATACCGAACCGAGTCGAGCCGATAGTAGTTCACTCCAAACCAGACTGACAGTCATACTAACACCTTCCACATCTTGTATTATTATTTCGTGTAATATACCTTCGTTATTTCTACTCTTGTGTTCGTGTTGTTCTTTCTTGGTCCTAACCTGGACCAGAACAATTATATATGCCATTTCAGTAGTATTGTCAGAGATTGAGCTGAAGACGACGAAGTTAGTTTTTCAGCTTCAACCAAAAGTGAAACCAAGCCCTCTCGATAATATTGCAGATGCCTGCATACAGTATTTAACATTAAGGAATGCACTTCTCTCATTCTTTTCCATAGATATTGCTCGAGATACAGGCTGATTGAAAAGTAACTCGCTATTTTATGTATGATGGACTCTCCCGTCTTGTAAAAATTATAGTTAGACGGGAGAGTCCATCATACATAAAAAACTCAATTAATTTTCAATCACCCTGTATAATTCCGGGTTTTATACAAGACGTTGAGTAATTTAGGTATATGATGAAATAATATTTACCCAGACTCTATCATCAATTTAAACTTGACTACCTTAATAACGCTCAATAATATTAATTTTCTATAGGATATTTTATATGTAATGAAATACTCTATATTCAAGAGAGAAATTTAGTTTTCCAACAAGAAAAAAAGCAATGAAAAGCGTAATATGTAAATTTTGAATCTCTATAATGAGAATGTCAGTGAGTCACTGTGTCACGCTTTTTCAATTAAATGGACACGGCATGCTAATTTTAATTTACAGAAATTTTGAATTCCCAACTTTTCATTACTGCCATTGTTTTCAGCGATTTTTTACATGATTTTTGGCGACGATTTTTTCGTACAATAACAATTTTTTATAACTTGGAAATAAATTTTGGAATAATCGAAATTAATTGTAAAATCCAACGAAAGTCACCCATGAAATGAAAATAATTGTTTGTACGGAAAGAACCTACGTACATCAAATTGTCTTCAAAATAAGTGGCGGCAAAAGAATTATCGTTGATCTTTTAAAAAGTAAGCTTAAATATTAATGCAGTACTTAAATGCAGCGATCAATTTTGAATTCTTCTGTAGTTTATTGTTGCATATCGCATACGGCAGCAGTATGACCGACAAAAAGAAACCTCCGCCAAAATTGGAGCAGTTTGCAATCAAAAGAGCGAAGGCTGCAGTAAGGAAAGAAAGTCCAGTGAAAATGAGAACCCAGATCAAACGGCAGCCAGGAGAGCTTCCAATGCTAAGAATATGCAGTGATTTAGGAACTCTCAAACCCAAGAAGAAGCCAATCAGGAGCCCTCCACAGAAGCTAGCTTAAACGCTACCCGATAGATTGTCCTTTAAGCTAGTTTAAAATATATCTTGAAATTCAATATTTTCATTCTCAAATATAACCAAGGATTAACTAGCTTGGTGGAGACTGAGAGGTTATTTTCTCGTCATCCCACGGTGGTAAGATGTAGCACCAAGCATTTTTTTCATGTGTATAATGTTATCGGTACCAATCCAAAAATTGTTCACTCCCATTACAATCAGAGAGGGAAGAATAAAAACGGCGTTGATATTACACTGACTCCCTATCACTTGGTGCAATGGTGATGCTAAATTGGGTTCCTAGGTAGCAAGCGCATTCTCCCCATATAAGATAAGAACAGATTGATTTACGCTGTGATCTCGACCAAAAGCCTGAAAAGTGAGGGAGATTGACTGTGTTGAAATAGGCGACATTAAAACACGATAGCTCGCTCTTTTAGTACAATGACGAAGATCCGGCTGCTGGGTTTTAATCGCGGGAACGAAATGAGTTCTCCCATGTAAGATGAGAAGAACAGATTGATTTACATTGTGATCCCGGCCTAATGGCTGAAAAGTAAACGGAGATTGACTGTGTTGAATATGAAAACGCGATAACTAAATCTTGTAGTGTAATGACGAAGGTACAGCTGCTGTGTTGTAATCGCAGGAAACAAATGAATTCTTCCATGTAAGATGAGAACATATTGATTACGCGCTAATTCTGGCTAAAAGGCTGACAAGTGACGGAGATTGACCGTTGTAATAGGTGACATGAAAACGCGATAGCTAACTCTTTTAGTGCAATGACGAAGGTGCTACTGCTGGGTTGTAGTCGTGGGAACGAAACGTGTTCTCCCATGTAAGATAAGAAGAACAAGGTGATTTACGCTGAGATCTCGCCCAAAAGGCTGAAAGGTGACGGAGAAGTTGTTGAAATAGGCGACATGAAAACGCGATAATTAAATCTTTTATTATAATGAGGAAGGTGAAGCTGCTTGGTTTTAAAAGCAGGAACGAAACGAATTATCCTTTGTACGAAGAGAACAATTTGTCTTACACCGGAATCCCGACCGAAAGGATGAGAATTAATAGAGGTTAAACTGTGTTGAAATAGGCGACATGAAATCGCGATAACTTTACATGCAGAAAAGCTTGTAATTCTTTTTCAGAGTAAATATATCCGAAGCTAGTTCCTATGTTTATAATCGGTAGGCACCTTTAATTAATGGAGGTTTTTATAAGCCTACTTTAATATTTTCATTGTAAACGCTAAAAATGAATATCAGTCTAAGACGTAAGCTTATTGGTTGTTCCCTTTTGCATTTGTCAAATAAGTTTGGTGCGAAGGTGTAATGTTTTGTGGCCTTTTTTTCCAACGTTTATCTTCTTGCGAGGAAGTGGCAGACTAATTTTTCCTCCTCCGGTGGGGCGCTTAAATAAATACTTGTCATTGCATTGTACCCCGTGTGCACATATTTAGCTCAGCTTGGTCGACTTCCTGTTTACATGTCAGGAGATCCACTAAAATCATTTGACGCCCAATCTACTCTGCAACATGATAGCTATGAATACTCCTCCCAGGTCAAAACTCTGATACACCTGATTGCTTTGATACTCTGTAGAGATAGCACGTGCAAATACTACTTTTGCATGCTTTAGTGTGACCCCAGTAGATAGTGGGGATATTGCAGATCCACTCAAATAGTTAGCCTAGAACTTACGGTTACACCTATCCAGTTCAACTGTAAAATGATGAGACCTTGCCGGCAATCTAGGATTGTGCTTAAATTCATAAAGTCTATATACCAAAGAGGAAAGCTTGTCAAAACAATTAGCGTGAAAAATCACAGGGAAGTTGCTTTACGGCAGTGAGAAAGTGAGCAATGCCGAGATGCCAGATCAGGACGAATAACATAGAAAATTCTTCTTTGTATTTTATCAAGCAGCTCTGAATACATAACAGACGCATCAGACCAGATATGGCAGTCATATTAATTATTAAAAAAATAATAAAAATGCAATGAAACAAAATTAAACAGAAACTTTGTGACTGAATTTGGCAAATTTTTTTTCATATACTCTTGGTACAGCATAGGAAAATTGGTTCTTTCTGTCGGATCCGAAAGTTTGTTTTTTTTTCTCGCCTATGTCAAATCTATGAATCAACCATTCGCCCTTGCATGGAATACTGCGGCCATATATGGTCTGGAGCCCCGCTGTTCGTCCTCAACAATATCCACAGACGGATAGGCAATATGACTTTAAGCGTGTTACTAGGTTGGCATCTCAGTCCAAACCTTTCGCTGTGAAAACAGCTAAATGTAGGCGTCTCATCTACTCCAATATCTTCATGTCTTGCCTTTCCCATCTGTGGAACTCCGTTCCTCTTGATTGCTTCACTGACGGTTATAGTCTTCAAATATTCAAATGTAATATCAATCGACATCTTCTGGTGCTTTGATCTAATTCCCCGTCCTTCTCTTTAACCTTTCCCCAATCATGTCTCTTTACTCTTACTCCCAATCTCTGTAATCTCTTGCGTGATAGTGGTACTCCCGCCTTGCTTAGGGTGTAACGTTTAACATCTCTCTCTCTCTCTCTCTCTCTCTCTCTATATATATATATATATATATATATATATATATATATATATATATATATATATATATATGTGTGTGTGTGTGTAATACATATTTCACTACCTCACAAGAAAAACATCACCTGCAATAAATCCCGATGCCAGGTCTGTAAATATATCATCACTGATAGCATTTTCACAAACTCCATTTATTACAGAACTTTCAAATCACGGGGTCTGATTTGTAACAGTTCAAATCGTATATATTTACTTTTCCGCCACAAATGCAAAAAAAAAAAAAAAGAAAAAAAAAAGGAAATCTTGATGAAGGAACGGGCACGGAATTTCGTCTTCGGTTCAGTAGCCATAAAAAAACATCAACGACAATTTCTCTGTTGCTGTACACTTTAACCAACCGTTTCATAGCATTAATGACATCTGATACATGTTTTAGTGTTTTCATTAAAGAGCCGGCAAGAAAGAAGTAGAATGAAGTTAACATATATTTTCAAAATAAAATCGTATATTAAAGTTTTCAACAGGAATTTAGATTTACTGAGAGAATATAGTTTTCACAGAAAACCCTCTGCAAAGCATACATAAACCTAATCCTGACAAATTATCAAGCCAGAATCAAATGTATTACATGAGGAAATAAAAAGAAAAAAAAAACACCGGAAGAGTGAGTACCACGTCTTTATTTCTCGTCCCGTTAACAAAGGACACAAGTCTGTCCTAAAAGTCCGATTTTAAATGTTTTTCACTTCATACTTCAATTGAGTCAAAAGGCCTACTAATATATAATTAATGACATCAATCTTATTGAAAATATTTTCAACTTTTTTTGTCTTGTTGCTCAAATTTCTTTAACCATCCTATTAAATCTAGATATAAGAAGCACACGTGGATCATCTTTCGTTTTAATTGAATTGAGAGAGAGAGAGAGGCAGAGGGTGCATACGTTTTAATTCATTCTGTTATTGTTTTCAAGTTTTCATTCATGATAGATAGATAGATAGATAGATAGATAGATAATGAGCTGAATTCGATAAAGATATATAAAAATCTGAGATAGATAGATATGAATAGACTGTGATAGATAAACAGATACTGAACTGGATTAGATATGAAAATACTGAGATAGATAGATAGATAGATAGATAGATAGATAGATAGATAGATAGATAGATAATGAGCTGAATTCGATAAAGAGATATAAAAATCTGAGATAGATAGATATGAATAGACTGTGATAGATAAACAGATACTGAACTGGATTAGATATGAAAATACTGAGATAGATAGATAGATAGATAGATAGATAGATAGATAGATAGATAGATAGATAGATAATGAGCTGAATTCGATAAAGAGATATAAAAATCTGAGATAGATAGATATGAATAGACTGTGATAGATAAACAGATACTGAACTGGATTAGATATGAAAATACTGAGATAGATAGATAGATAGATAGATAGATAGATAGATAGATAGATAGATAGATAGATATATAGATAGATAATGAAAAGCTTGTGATAGATAAACAGACAGGTAGATAGATAATTATATAGACAGATAGCTAGATAGCTAGATAGATAGATATAAAAAAGACTGGAATAGATAGATAGATAGATAGATAGATAGATAGATAGATAGATAGATAGATAGATAGATACGACTAGACTGTGATAGATAAACAGATAATGAACTGAATTAGATATGAAAATACTGAGATAGATAGATAGATAGATAGATAGATAGATAGAAACAGAGAAATATAACACACATTGAAAAGGAGATAGATAGATAGATAGATAGATAGATAGATAGATAGATAGATAGATAGACACATACATTCATACATACATACATACATACATATGAAAATTTGAGATAGATATGACATGACTGATAGATAGATAATGAACTGAATTAGATAAACAGATGCTAGTATAAAAAATGTGTCATAGCCGTTGAGTAAGATATTTAGCTGTCGTGCAGTTTTATTTGCGCGCATGTTGGCCATAAGCCTTGCGCTGTCCTGTGAGATATATGGAGCCACATGTGACAGGGGAACATGTTACCAGTTAAACTCAAATTACAGACTTGCGTGTTGCTAACACATACAAGTTTTGTGATGGAATGGTGGCCGTCCTTCTAGAAAATTACGGGCAAATCTTAAGAAACGAAAATTTTTATATGACATAAAAATTATTTCCAGGAAACCTTGATGAAAATTTGTCGGTATTATTAACGAAAAGGAGTGAAATGAGTAGCGTTAAAAAAATAAAACCAGGGACTTTATGTAAGCTGATGCGATATATATATATATATATATATATATATATATATATATATATATATATATATATATATCCCTTGCATATATATATATATATATATATATATATATATATATATATATATATCCCTTGCATGGAGTATTGCGGCCATATATGGTCTGGTGCTCCTTCAGTTTGCCTCGGGGTTTTCGATAGGCTCCAGAGCGGATAGGCAATATAATTGGCCCTGCTCTGGCATCTCGTCTATAGCCACTTTCTCACATACGCGTCTCTCTGTCTGTTCTACAGATACTTTCATGGCAATTGCTCCGAGGAGCTGCATTCGCTGGTTCCCAGACTTCATGAATTCAAGTGCCCTACGAGGCTGGCATCCCACTCTCACCCTTTCACTGTCGAAACTCCTAAATGTGGCCGTCTCTTCTACTTCCATAGCTTCATGTCTCGCACCTCTCGCCTATGGAACTCCCTTCCCTATTCCATTTTCCCTGAGAGCTATAATCTCCAACTATTCAAATGTAATGTCAATCGACATTTCCAGTTGCCTTGATCTATCCACTATCCTTCTCCTCATCCTTTCCTCTAACAGTCCTATCAGATCTTGCTCTAAATTTTCTATAACCCCTTGCGTCCTAGTTGCTTTCCGCCTTGCTTGGGGTGAAACGCTTATATATATATATATATATATATATATATATATATATATATATATATATATATATATATATGGGGGGTGTGTTGTGCATGTGTGTGTGTGACATTCATAAAAATGAAATGAAACTCAATTGTACCCCAATTTTATGGCCATTTCGTTCCTCAGGATAAATTCCCTGGAGCTTGTCAATATTAAATGTTTGATAAAAAAATGTATCGTAATGTTTTTTTTTTTGTTTTTTTTGTTTTTTTTTGTTTTTGTTTATTTAAAATTAAAAAAGGATAGAAAGACATAAGAAAAAAGAGAGGAAAATAGAAGAGCAAACCGCAAATAAGGCATTTAAGTGGGAGATAGAAAATGCGAAAAAGAAACACCAAAATAATTAGGGGAAACAGGAAGACAGAACATATAAATGTCTAGACAGCACATATAGATGTCTCGACAGAACTTAAAAACGGTTGAAGATTAACAATATTGACCTATATTTAAAATGTTAACTCTTGCTCAAATAGGAAAGATCAAAATTGGAAAAAATATGGATTAGTAAATGAAACCATTAAAGTTAAGAAAAGGAAGAGTTTCAAAAATTGTAGATAAAAGAAATATTAGAATTTATTATTAAAACTATTAATTAATCTTAATATTGAACAAAGGAATAAATAAATAGATTAATACAAAAATAACAAAGATTAAACTTAAGATTAAATTTAAAGATTATATAGATTAATTATGGATTAAAATATAACGAACCAGATAGAATCATATATGTTAACAAATAATTATAGATGAAATTATAATTGATTAAACAGATGAAAATTTAAAGATTAAAATTAACAGATTAAAATTAAAATTGATAACAGCATAAAGAGTCCTTTCACAGAAGGCAACCTCAATAAAAATTAAGTAAGGACAATCAAAAAATGGTCATAAAATTGGGGCACAATTGAATTTTAGTCATTTTAATGAGAGAAAAGCATATATTTTAATAAGAAGAGAAAAACAACACAAAAGACAAAAGTTAAACATCGAAAACATAAGGAAAATTAATTACTTTTAATTATATGTGGAAATAACCACTCTTTGCCTGATGAAAGTCGCGAAACCGGAAACATGTGTAGCAAAAATATGGAAAATAAAGTTTAATATATATTTTTTTTAAATTCCGCATTATAACCCAAAACGTTTTCAGTTTCTCTCTTCTTTTTTAAAGTAGAAGTGTGTGTGTGTGTGTGTGTGTGTGTGTGTGTGTGTGTGTGTGTGTGTGTTCGTGCGTGATGTATTTTTAGCGAGCAACCTTTTCTTCTTTCAAACATATTTCTTTGAATACGGCAGACAAGAAAAATTGTATTAACTTTTAAGTGAATTCTCCTAATGTTCATAAATTTATCCGTTTGGTGTGAGTAACGGAGTGCAAAAATTGTCTGTAGTATATATTGTCCCAAGCACTTTCAGACACTTCTGTTGGTAAGGTGTCTTTTCATAGGTGTCTTTTTAAGATATATTTATGTGACACTTATATAAATATATATATATATATATATATATATATATATATATATATATATATGTGTGTGTGTGTGTGTGTGTGTGTGTGTTTGTGTGTGTGTGTGTGTGTGTGTGTGTGTGTGTGTGTTTGAATTCTTTTCAGTGTGACATTCTAGTGTATTCAGAAATCGGAAAGCCAGGCTCGACTTCCAGTAGAATCCATTACATTCACTTACATGTTAATAACCTTGGGAAAAGTGTGAAACCTCTTCTTCTCCCTCCAGCTATGGGGTAAATAGCAGGACAAACTAGGTTCTATAGCCTTGGATGGCAACTGGTCTAGAAGAAAGAAAACTCTGAATTCAAAACCTGTGGGGGGTCGTTTGTGGACCCAGTGGCACGTAGTGCGGCAGGTCTCTGTATTCGGCCCTTGAAAAAGTGTGGATGTTCCTTCACTACTATAATCAAATCTCATGTGTTGTTGTCGGGCTGTCGGTTTCCTAGGAACTGATATACTTGACCCTCATATGTCAAATTCGACGGGAGAGTCGAGTATATATATATATATATATATATATATATATATATATATATATATATATATATATATCTTTAGATGAAACACAATAAGAAATTAATAAATAGAAATGTTTTCAAAATTTGTTAAAAAATACGTGAATTTACATTATTTTCTTAATTAAATTCAGCTGAAAATTCAATGATAGACGTTAAATTATCAAACAAAAAAGATTCAGAACGAACAATAGATTTACAATACCAGAATCACATAGACTTATCATAGTTCCATGTATATATTACACTGCAGGAAAGATATTTACATTTTTTAGAATGGAATTACAAACTGATATTGCAATAAAGGTCTTTCCATTCAACTAATAGTAGCCCACGGGTGATAATTTGTACCAATTTTAGTATTTACTATATAATTTTCAAAGGTCAAAACAAAAAAACTGCAATCTTCTGCTTAGGGAGATTCATATTTCTTTAAATAACATAAAATATGGCTGCCTTCTTTTGTGCACTCAGTTTTATTTTTTTCTGTCATTTTTTTACAAATAATGATTATATTTTTTGATTCATACTTGTTTCTTCCTTAAATTTATATTAAAATATGTAACGGCGGCAAACCAGTATAAACCTATTCATTTACCCGCCACGGACTTTGCAAAAAAACACGAAAAATCATTTTAATGATTGAAATTCGTTCTTTGAACATATCTGAGAGTTAATCCTCTAAAACTAATCCAAATTAAAAGAACAATGTATATCCGTATATAAATAAACATTAGATACACTGACGGAAACACTAGCTTCTTCGACATGAGAGCAGGTATCTTTCAAAGTGACATCCTTGCAAATTTTATCTTTGTTATCACTCTTGATAACGTATTGGGAACTCGACTCGACAAACATTATCTAGGTTTTACTTTATCACCAATACTCTCAAGTCGATATCCTGCAAAAGAGTTGGCAGATATTGACTATACAGATGACCTATCACTGTAGACAACACCAATGCCACAGTTCTTCTCTATCATCGGCAAAATAATGACAATTATGTCGGGCTCTAATGTCAAAGCCTCGAAAACTGAATTCATAGGTTTCAACCAGCAAGACTCAATACGAACGGTCTCAGGTGAATCAATAAAATCTGTCGAATCTTTCACATATCTAGAAAGCGAGATATATTCTACTGAAAAAAGATGTAAATATTCGCATATCTAATGTTTCGGAGGCCTTAAATAAAATGAATGTATTCTGGAAATCTGATCTACTAGAAGACCTTTTTCGAACTACTGTAGAAGTGATTTTAATGTATGGTGCCATGGGACATTAAATGGAATCCTACACTCTAAACTACTCGGATGCTGAGAGGTATACTTAACAACTCTTGGAGTCAAACATCTAACTAAAAAACAGCGCTACTGACCCATCCCTGATATTTCTACAATCTTTCGCGAAAGCAGAATGCGTTTTGAAGTACACTTCTGGCGAGCAAAACAAGGACTCCCAAGTGATCTACTGTTCTGGACTCCTACTCATGGAGCAAGATGAGTTGGTCGCCCAGCAACCGCCTACATTGGCCAGCTATGTTATGGCACAGAATGACATCCTAATGACCTTCCTACCTATATGCAGGACCACGATGTTTGGTGTGATAGACTCGTGAATGTCCGATCTACCTCGACCGAATAGTAATTTACTTCAAACAGAATTAAAATAAAGTTTTATTCATGCACGCTCGTCTGTCAGTTCAAAGGACAATGTTAGAAGACTCAAATTCAACTCCTGTTACAAAAAGCGCGGGAAAAATAAAAAATAAAATCTAAACAATTAGGGAAGACCAGCAGAGAAATAATCAATCATTTTTATCTATTTTTGAAACTATTTTTTTAAACTTATATAACCAATAGATTATGAATATATACTTTTTAAATTCTATACTTTTTCATTAAACTTATAATGAATAACTTTATTTTTTATACTGACTGAACAAGAGATGTGAAATTATATTAGAATACTCCCCCGATATTGAATAGTACTCAGTGAACGCGAGATATCAGAAATACTTCCTTTTTTTTCATCCATGCCAGAAATATTATAAAAGACGGTAAAAGGAACAAAAATGAAATAAAATACTTTGTGAAAGAGTTTCTCATTGAAACATGACATTACACTGCATTTTTTAAAAATCTTCTGTCTTAATCTAAATAAATACACGTCAAATTCTGAAACCCCTCTTACTCAGGTCCCGCTTGCTCTATATCGATGTCATACCATTTTTGAAAGTCTTCCCTTTACCTGGTTCTTGAACATCAATCATTGGGAGCAGTTAAAATTTCAAATTTGAAAATAACTGAAAAAATTTGTGATTTTAAATTTTCAATTTATATCGAATTTAAGATCACACAAAAATGTTTGTGGATTTAAAAGTGTTTGTTATAAATTTAGTTGAACATATCTCCAAAACGTTTTGAATTGAGGAAATCAATTTTATTTTATTTCTTCAAAATTCGAAGGAATCACAGTTAAAGTGAAACGTTTTCGTGACCTGAGGTTTTGAAGTTGCGCACAGTTTGTGACTTCAAGAACTCAATACATTTGCATACCCTCGCAGTAAGTAATTTGAAAAACTTAATTTTCGGCCCAAATTGGACTTTTGCCGGAATTGGACTTATAGCCCGAATTAGAGTTAAACTGAGATATTTAAGATTCATTGTGTGTAGTTTGGAATTCAAAATTATTTCTTCCAGATTATCATTGATGTTTTCTAAGCTGGACTAGAGGTCACTTTAGTTTTGGCTGGAGGCCCAATTATCCCTACGCAGGAGCTAGCTTAAAGTGCACACGGAGCGCGGCTTTTAAGCTAGTATTTAATAAAATAAACACCTGTCCCGAATATCGGCGTAATTCATTGACGGAAAAATTGCAAGAATTTTTATCAAAATAAATATTAAGTTATTTTTTGTCTATCGAAAAATAATGTGTTTTATTAAATTATGCAAGCACCAATTCTTATTTTTTTATTTTTTAATGAGTTTTGTTGAATTGACTTTGGCAAAATGCGGGTCGAATTTTCCTATATATTCACACTTTTTATATGAGTGTAAAAAAGTTGGACAAAGACTTCACCACATATTAAAAAATATACCACGCGATATCGAAATCGAAGGGTGAAACATACCTGCAAAATATTCACCCAATATTTTTAATGAAATAACCTTTTCAGTAAAACAATTGTTTGATCAATTTCTTGACTTTGGGTAAACTTTTTAATACAGTGGTGTCGATTTATTTACTTATTTATTTACTTATTTATTTTTTTTGCTTTCATTGATGAGAAAAGTATTCATTTTAGTGATACCTATTTAGCTAACATCAAATCATGTGACAGTTTTACAGCCATAAAGGTTTCGTTTTACAATATCACGCCCACATAGCCTCTTCATCTATCATGTAGTTGCTAAACATCCGAGATACCTATTTTATAAAAAATTGGTTCTAATGTAGTATTGTGAATTGTATAAATATATGTTGTGTTATGTATATTTATATCTATTTAATAATGTTATAACTTATTTTCTTAATAATTTCTTCCCAAGCATGGCAGTAATTCCACTAGAACGCATGAGGGAAGTGCGAGAAAAGAAGCTGCTAGAGTAGAAGTTACGGTTGCATCTAGCTATTTCAACAGTAAAACGGTGGGACCTAGCTGCCAATCTAGTAGCACGCTTAAATTTATGTAGTCGGGACATCAGTGAAAAAAATTTCTTCAGAGCAGTTGTCATGAAAATTTTTTTAGAAAAGATAGAGGGGGGCACACCACTACGGTGAGAAAGTGACTGAAGTCGATATACCTGGTCAGTATCGATTACATTTCAGACCCTTCTTTGGATTTTATGAAGATGAAATTTTACAAACAAAATAGTTGGAATATAATATGCAAGTGTTAATAGACACGGACTTATATGAGAATGAGTATCGAAAAGTGATACAGAATTTCCTATTAAAATGGCGTTAAACTCAGAAACGGACAAAGCTCAAGAATCACTTGCCTATTCTTAATTAAGTTTGTCACTGCACTTGACAGGTGTCCACGGTAACATGTGCTTCTAAACTGGCTGGGTTATTAAGTATCTTTTAAACTGTACACCTTGGACAACATTACATTAAAGATGAAAGTTTTACTAATATATACACTTTCATAAAATACATCTATTGGCTGCTTTAGTACACATCATCAGTGATGTTTTAAGCCGAGGTTCATTAGGGGTTTCGGGTCTTTCAGCATCATACTTCCTCTCCACTGTGACCCAGCCGATACTGATCGGGTATCGACTTGTGTACCTTCTGTCAGCTAAAATCTTTTTACATCGTCCGAAGTACACACCACACGATTCTTCTTGGGAATTTATTGTCCAATCCCGGATTACTTCCGGTTCACCAACAGTGTACGTGTAAATTACTGCCCCCTCACGATAATTACCTTTCGGCGCGAGATTTGAAAGAATCTATCTCTTTCTCTGATTTTGATAGCAAAAAGATGTATTCTCCCACCGGGGTGTAAGTACCTCAACTACATACACTGATATTTACCTAGAACTCTTCAAATTTAATTTACATTTCTCATTTTTCCTTTTGTAAAACATTCTCCCAATATCTTTGTTAATATCTATTTGTTTAGATTTCATACCTTATTTTCTTAGTTTCTCCAGGACCCAAACGAGTCCGACGGAATGTTTTGCTGGTCGAATATACCAGGAACATTAAAATTCCATCAAATGTATTGATACCCACAACAGAAGAATAAAAGAAAAATCATCAGACTGAATATAGGAAAAGCGAAAAAGTTCAAGAAGCAAGCTGTAGGTGGGAGATGTCAAAATCAAGTAAATACAGGAAGTTAGATAACTGGGAAAATATAATATGTGACGGAAAATATAACACAGATACCGGAAGACGCACTAGAGTATGCCGTCCAATGCCTAGGCAAAGTATTAAGAACCTGGGAAAAATCCTTAGAATTAAAGGAATGATTTCCAATCTGCCATGTTATATAAATTCTTTTATATGGCGCCGACTGGACAGTTTAAGAGAAAATTTGAGAGAATAGATAAATGGTCCTGCAGAAAGACGACGAGAATATCACGGTCATGACGCGAGTGTAAGCAACATGGGAGTTTAAATTAAAAAGAAAACAAACAGAAAACTTGTATGAAGG